>NW_007362496.1:1174111-1208696 GCF_000346735.1 Prunus mume | reverse complement strand
CTGTGCCATGCCACGGAGATAGAGTGAGTGCACTGTGCATGTGTGTGTGAAAAAGATGTAACATGATAATTAGCAGCAGATGGATGGAGAAGTAATAAGGACGACGAGAGACGACAGAGGTAGCTAGACAAAGTCACATAACAACAGCGCACCAAAAAAGAAAGCCTGGTTTGAATCATAACATCCCATAAGAGGTGCTCTTCCCCCAACCGCGTGATCTACACCAACAACCCACATTGATATTGTTGAAATGAAGGGTCGTTTTCGTCTTGAATTTCGTTTTTAAATCCCATATTTTCCATTGGTCGCTCCCTTCCCTTCAGACTCAATCTGAAAAAACACAACAACACATGCAACTTTCCTACTAGCCAGGGCCCTAAGCCTATACGCATGGTACTTAATTACTGTTGTGGACTAAGTGGTGGCCGTGTTTTTTGTTTGATATATATTTGTAAAGTAACCAAACAAGGGCAGTTCCCCGGTTGCCGTTGGCTCTATTTAGCTCTGCGTGGACTATAATTAGAATCATCTTAGGCTTCCTATAGTGGTGCTATTTTCAAATTAATACACTACAAATCCACTTCAGATACTATCATCATCAGAGCCGTTGCTTTTAATGCATTACACATCTTTTGAGCTAAACAATATAAATACGATTATCTTTGTAACTAGTCAAATCAAATTGAAGCTGTTTGGCATTTGTCTCATCTCAAAAATTAAAGTACAAAACTGTTTGATACGAACTTGTTACAGTGTAATTCTAATTTTTTGGAAATATTTTACAATGTCAATTAAGAATTTGTTTCGTTTTTAAAATTAGTCAAATATGACCTATGAAAAAAAAAGGAAAATAAATTAGTCAACCATGAAGATTATTATTAGAAGCTTTTATATATGGTTTTGTTCTTTCTCTTTTCTGAACGAAGCTTCAAATATGATGTGGCAAAATACATAACGTGGGTAATGCAACTTTTGTCATGGAAATTATATACATATAACTAGGTTTGTTGTAGGATCTCTCTCTCTCTCTCTCTCTCTCTCTCTTTTCTTTTTATTTTGGCCATTAGGTTTTAGAATCTTTGAGGCACCAAAAAACAAAAGAAATTTCCAGCGGTCCAATTGGGTTGCCTAGGTATACCTAGCTAGTTTTCATAGAAGGCAGAATACTATTAACTGAAGGTCAATTCTTTTTGCAATTATTGATAGAAGCCATTAAATGAGGCATTGTGAGCTAAACTATTTTCGTACCCGAAAGAGAACAAGACCTAGCTAGTTTGTCTTTCTTCTTTTCCCATCTCACAGTGCTACAGTGCACACAGAACTGATCACACGCAAACGCACTGCAGAGAGAGGGAGGTCAGTTCATTAACTGAATCCCAAATAATTAACTATAAAACTCCTAAAAGATATGCTAGATTATTAGGTTAATATAAGTTGATTGGAAATAGGGTCATGCTATCCTTGTAACTCAAAAATCATAGACAATAACCCACTAAAACACAACGCTTAAGTAAAATTGGATGACAATATGTCTATGTAAGTTAATTTATTAACAAATCATGCCACTAGATCTTTATTTGGTGACTGACCATTTTTTATCCCCTAATTTTATGCAAATAAATAATACCTCTCATTGTACATTTATGTTTACACTCCTGTAATAATGGCCTACAATCAAATTAGTTCAAACATACACCCTCCAATTATATATATATATATATATATATTCTAATAAGTACAATGCAAAAAAAAAAAAAGTATGTTAATTAGATGATATTATGTACGTTAACATTTTCATGCCTACATATATTACATCATATGACTCATAGGATAAAATAATAGATAAATTATTACTCATAAAAGATAATAGGTTAATTATTATCTATGAAAAAAATAGGTACAATAAAAAATAATATGTAGATTATTATCCATGAAAAAACTAGGTACAATAAATGAAATCCAAGTTCCAAAATAGGTAGATTATTATCCGGGAAAGATAATGGAACAAAATTTCAAAAAGGCAATATAAGGAAAAAGGCCCTTTTTGGCCAACACATTGTTAACTGTATTAATAAATTTTAATAATGAAACGGATAATTAATTGTAGACAACAATTTTAGAGGGAATCACCACAATAAATTGGGGAATCAAAAATTAAAACACCACCCCATTACACGTTGAAATATAAAGTGAAGGGTTGCAGGTAAGGCAAGTTGAATTTGAAGGATGTAAAGCAAATTTACTATTAGAAATATGGGTGAACTAAGCTGAGTCTATAGCTAACTCGCCGTCTACTTTTGTTTAGGCTATTTGAAGTTTATACATGCACCCTCGACCTCTCATATATCAAATCTTCTATTTCTATCTCTCTCCCGACTCTACTTAATTATCCAAGATCCATCCCTCTCTCTCTCTCTCTCTAAGCCCCAATCTTTGTCAACCTATACATACAGATACAGTGTCGTACCTTTCTTCATTATTTATCTCATGTCTTGCGGTCCCGAGATCGCGCATATGAGAAAGAGAGAGTATATTAACTTAATTCTATTATTTAAACAGCACAAGTTCATTCATATATAAAGAGGAAATATAGATGAGTGCAAATTCAGTAAACAGTGAAAATAATCAATGAGATTAATTACTAGAAAGTTATTTTAACTAATTTATTTTCCGTGAGAATTTTATGTTTTTTTTTTCTTGGTAATAATAAAGATCCATATAGCTTTGTTCTGTTTATCCTTTGTCCTTTTTTAATATACTGCTGCTGCTATAGATAGCTGCAAATACAGCAGTTAGTTGTCAGTGAATTAATTATTAAAACAAAAACGGACTTCAACGAAAGAAACGCATCAATTAATCAAATGTTTCTTAGCTTCATATCTTTATTTGACATATTTATGGTGGGCCAGTCGCTCTTGAGTCATCACTTATTCAATGCTCGAACATCCAGTCTGACCTAGTTTGTGATTTGCTCTGCAAAGTGAACATTAATATTTTGAGGTGGTTAAGTATTTATACGTATACTTATACTTACCAAACGTTTAAACAGGAAACGCCAACAAGACGATGAAGGCAGCTCATCCAATTAAACCTTAAGTAATTATCATAATTAATATCTTAATTAGTTCAATCACCAATTACATGCCTGTTAAGATATGGCTAGATCTGATTACAACAATCACCAAATTCATGTATCATCATCTACTGAATATGCAGCTAGTTAGGATCCAAAGTTCCAAACACTTGTCCTCTTTTCTTCAAACTAGCTAATAAAATAAAATAAGTTGAAGGATCTTGAGTTATACATATGTGCTTGTGGGTCCAGCTAGGTTTTAGCTTGTAACCAAATCAGGTTAAGCACTAGCTAGCAGAACCCAGTATGGGCCTTCAGATATGTAGTTCCAGTAGTTAACATACTGATCTCTTATCTGCAAACAAGCAGCGGCGTAGATGTTGCAGTCCAGCTTAACCTATGATTTATATGTTTGCAGGTTTAGCCTGTACGTGTTAGGGCTACTAGCTAGGGTTAGGGCTGCTTTCTTCTTCAAGTATCTCTGTCTCTTGTGTAGCTCCTGTTGCCCCACCTCCCTACCAATCTTCGGTCACTTCAAGTTGCACTTTTAAGCACCTGAACTCCTAATCGCCTTCAATATTCAAGCCCAGCAATTGGCCGAAAAATAGGTTGCTCTGTTAAGCCTCATGGCCATAGCCTGCAATAAAGTGTCCTAATCACCTTGTTAAGTCTCCCGAATTTAAGAGACGCTTAATAGGGAACCCACCACCACGCTACCATTATTTAATTGGATTCAAGTTCATCAGTCCATATGTCTCAGAGTGCCAACGTTCGATCGGAATTAGACAAATACAACCAATAGAAAAGAAAACCAGTAGAAAAGGCCAAAGCCTTCTCCCCATTTTTTTTTTCTTCACAGAAAATGAGAAACACACCTATCCCCCCTACCCTCCTATGGTAATTGGTAATTTTTATTTGGTGAAAAATTTCGTCACTTTGTAATTCTTTGTTTGTCGTTTGGAAGTAAATGCACTTGTACCTAAATAGACAAACAAGTAAGTTCCTTCTATCTCAACATATAAGTGAATGTTTGGAAGTATATGCATTCTCAAATCTACATCATTATTAATTCATGCAAATATATTAAGTATGGATATGCGCATGATATAAACATGTACAATGAATTTCACATTATTCATCCCATAGGATGCATTAATAGATAAATGATATAGTAGGAAAAATTGTCAACTGAATCCACACCTAATGAGAAAAGACATGTAATTAAGGTTTTCATTTTAGAAGGTGAGCTGTTCTTGTAGTACTTATTATAACTCTTATCATTGTTTTAATTAAAGAGAAACAACTACTAATTAGTAATTAGATGAAGAGGGAAAGTAATTACTCTTATCATTGTGGCTCTGAGTAATATTGGTGGGGATCCGGAGATGCTTTGGAGTTTGGAAGGGTATAGTTTGCGCAACTCTTACAGACAACAAATTTGATTGATTCTGGGTGAGAGAAGTCGCAGTAAAAAGTTTGATGGGATTGCGAGTTCTCAACAGGTCATAAAGCATGGTGCGACCATATATGACCCAGAAACCAGAAGATCCTAATTGAGACTTAGAGAGAAAGAGAAGGAGGGCGACAATCTCTTTTGGTGAGTAATTTGTAAAACCAAAAAGGAACTAAGACTCCCTCTATCCTGGCTCTGGGATTGGGTAGCCTCCCTTCCACCTAAACTTTATTTCATCCAAAAAAAAAAAAAAAAAAAAAAGGAGGGTGAAACTCTCCCTTTTCCTCTGGTCAAAACGCTGAGGTCGCATAATTAAATGCTATAGGAAAAGGCAAATGGAAGCAAATAGAAAAAAGCGAGAAAAAGAAAAGGAAAAATTGATTGGCATGCAAAACGAACTAGAAATGCAAAAAGGGGTTGAGAACTTTCAGTTCATATCTAACTTCTTGTCCCACAAGGTCTTTCTAGTTCCCCTTTTCAGACTTGGTAGTAGAAGTGATACACACATACAAAAGACACCCCTCTTCAGATTTCCAAGTTGAAAGCCCCCCCAACCCCACAACTTGAAGCCAAACTTGCTGAGGGTGTCGATGAGCTTAAAAGCTGGCCCAGTAGAAAATACCAAAAAACCTCTCTCATCTCCTTCCTCTCATGACCCCATTTGTCAGCTTGTTAAGTCTCTCTCTTTCTCTCTGTCCATTGTGGGTGGCGTGTCGAGGCAGAGACCCTAATAATAATACTTCAAGACTATCTCTCAGAAGAAACAAAAACAAAATAATAATAATAATAATAATTTGTTTTTAATATTAGAAGCCAGGTTGAAATCGATTGATCGAAGGAGGAGGATCCAAACGCTGCTGTGTCCCTGCATAGCTCCTGCTCCAATTCAATCCCTCCTCCTGGTTCATGTGCAGTGACCCGTCTCTACCACCACCTCCACCTCCACCACCACCTCCTCCTCCTCCGGGTCCCACAGGTGCACCAATGCAAGTGTAGTTGGCGGGCTCCGGTGGTGATGCTCCATAGTTCACATTTGGGTGACCATGACCATACTGTGAGGGGCTGCTACTACTGCTAGTGCTGCTAAGAACATGTCCAACATAATAATCATTGACCGAGTGTTGATGGTGAGGGTAATGGGAAGCAGGGAAGGACATGGGCCGCGAAGGAGAGGAGTATAAATATGGTTGTTGAGGCGGTTGAACACCCGGCTGTGGCACCCCCGGCGGAGGCGGTGGTGGTACGAGGGCACTTGACGAAGAGCCAGAAAACATTCTTGCTGGGAATCTGAGAGTTAATGTTGGGTCACCGCCAATGTTGTTGCCTGCAGCTGCCGGATGATGATATCCTGCCGGTGTAATTGGATGGCAGCATCTACAAAATCAAACAACAATTATTAATGTAATAATTCAATTTGTTTATTACCATAAAGAAGAAAAGAAAGTGCAATTTATAAATGGAAGAGAAATTAAGCATATATACCCTAGGTGAGGAGGAGGAGGAGGGGCGGCTAGGTTATCGTTACTGAAGACTAGCTGACGAGCCTTGTTGAGTGTTTCTGTCTCCCTTTCTGGTGACCATTCCGACCCAACACACAAATTAAATCAAATCAAATCACACAGCATATATAAATATAATATCAAATATAAAAGTACATGACCTTTAATTGATCCAGCAAGAATTTCAACAAACGAAACACAAATGATCAAATCAAATCACGACTTCCTTTTCCTCGACTTATTTGAAATGACCAAGACGCTTCATGGCTAAATCATTGATGAGACAACCAGTGCCCCCAATTGTGTGTTTTTTTAATATTAATTTCACAAATATAATGTTTAAAAAAATAAAGGCAACTAGTTTTAGTTTGTGTAAATAATTAAAGAAATGAAATTGACTTGCCTTGACGATGGCGATTCATGTGTCCCCCAAGGGCCTGAGATTTGCAGAACTTGAGGGAACAAAACCTACACTCGTAGACCTTCCCACACTCGTCTTTTCCATCTTTTGCGCCGCTTTTCTTTTTTCTGTAGCCTGCAACTAAAAACCCAGACAATAAAAGCAACTTCGATAAGACTAAACTAAACTAAACTAACCCCTACCAGCTACCTCAGCCCTATCTAAATTAATTAATTACCCAAATCATCATGAACACATTTTAAGACGGAAAAAGTAGAGTAATTTAAATCCACAATCTTCTTCATACCCCATTTAAGTTAACCTTTTTTATTTGAAATATATGTTTTTGTCAATTGATCTTTAAAGCAAAGAACAGCTTTTCATCTGTTTTTAAAGAAAATAAAAAGATTGAAAAGGAGAAATTAAAGAAAAAAGAAAGGAAAACAAGAAATGTCAGCCCTTTTCAAAAGATATATGGGGGTTTTGATATTGTTGATCCGTTTGGGTTTGGCGGTAGTAGTAGTAATCAGAAATTTGAAAAGTACCAGAGGAGCTGTCCTCGACAACTTGTTTACCATCTCTACTGAAATGATCATCAGGCAAGTTGTTGAGGTCTAAAGGGTTGCCCTCATCAGGTCGCCTGCAAATCAAAACAAGAGATAAATACAACGCTAAAAGCCACAGAGGTAGTACATATATGAAACAGTAACTGGTGGGTTAGGAAGAAAAAGAGTATTGGATAAAGTATAAGGGCAGGAGAAGGAGAAGGAGATGGGGTAGAGAAAAGGGAGAAGCAATTAGCAGGTGAGAAAGGTGGGATGGAGGGAAAGACCTACATGGTACCGACAGAGAAAGACAGAAATAAAAATGTGAATGTGAGGGCGAAGTATTCTATCTCTCACTCTCTCACTCTCTCTCTCTCTCTCTCTCAGATGGGAAGATAGAGAGAGAACTAAAGCTTTTAGAAAATTATAAGACTTTCAGTTTGAGACTGCAATATAGAGGCTAGTTGAGTGATGGTGGAAGAAAAAGAGCTTTGAAAGTTCTCTATCAGTTTCTCTGCCAAACCCCTTTGGACTCATCTCTCAATAAATTAAAAAAATTGAAACAACAAAGCTGGGGACAGTACTGGGTCTCGTGACTTTAAAAAGAGGAGAGGTACTGTGGGGGAGGAAGAGAGAGGGCTTTGGTTTTAGGTATGTGATCAAAGTGTCATTTGGTTTGGTTGAGACTTGGGAGTAGAGGTAATGAGAGGGACGTGGCTTAAGTATAATTCCTTTGGTTTATTGTTTGTGTACATATTTATATATTTTGTTTTGTATTATTATTATTATTATTATTATTATTATTATTATTATTATTACGATTCAGAAGAGATCGTATAATCAAGCCAGGCTAGATCCTGTGCATACATATCTTCTTGTGTAATCATAGTGCTGTGACGCTAAGATGAAGAACAGGATAGAGATTATGGTCCACATGCAGGTAATCAAAACACCCCCTCCTGTGTATGTATTTATAGCATTGTACTGCCATGGGGGATCATGGAAGTGTTACTTTCAATATGTCTGATTGTTAGTATTTTCATGAACTAAGTAGGGATGGGCTCAACCCCACCGATATGTTGTTTTATTCTTTACAAGTATCTAGTTTGCTTGATCATGGTCATTTTCAAGAAATCGGGAAACTCAACCAGACTAGCTAGGGATGTACTTATACAGTTTTTCTTTTGTAATAAAGGAAGTGAATTTGGACAAAAACCATAACCACCAATTGAATTGACCACTATATAGAGGCTAGTTGTGGTATGGCTGTTATGGGTTTTATAGGGTGGGATGTTTTGTTATGAGTTCACTGAGCTCAACTAACATAAATAGCAAATGATCTAGCTATAGTCAAATTCATTGATAAAATTGAACAAAAATAATTACTTACACGTGTATCTATTTATCAATACGATCATGACATATCAACTACGTCGTTCACCATATTATAACAGGTAAATTAGTAACATCGCGTGACATTTCTCGAATGAAAAATTATATGTCTTAATATATGATCATATAAAGTAAAACTCCCGCCTCTGGCAATATACTAAGATGGATCATTAATGAGCTCAATATAAGATAGATCTTGACTCATTAACCTCTTGCAAATTTAAAGTGCGCATTTACAGGCTCCGAATTTGCATACTCTCTAGCAAAATGCTAAACATGTTATAGTTGATCTAGTTTTTATTATGAAACCCTTAACGCAGATTATGATTGTGCTAGCTACCTAGTACTCTTGTCAAGAGCCAGATTCACATTCAAATGAACCGAATCAATATATAATAAGTATATATATATCTATATATTCAGGTGATTAATGGACCACACTAGTTATAGGGCTCGACTTGAGGGCATGGATCATTTGGATTGGTAATACAAATTTGCAAAGTCAGGCCATGCAAGCATGCATCGGCCGTGCACCCAAATACAGAAAAAATTTGTGTCCATAATTACCTAAGAGAGTGGTCCATTTCAGTCCAGTCTGCCAAAACATCAAACATCCTCTTCCATTTTGTATTTTAGCAAGCAAGGTTCCTTTTTCTAACAATCCAATGGAAATTCCTATCCACCATCATCATTTCCAGTCCAGTCAAACTTATTCTGAGGAAAGCACATGCATCAAACTTATTCTGAATCCTGCTTCTTTATTTCTCATCGCCATTCATTAATCAATGTCATCCTTTTTTGCTTTTTTTTTTTTTTTCCCTCCCCACAAACAATATTGCACTATCAATTACCAAATTAATTACAAGAGAAAGCAAGTGGGGATAAAACCTTGGCACAAATAAAGGAAGGGAATAATTTTTTTTCAAAAAAGTTAGTGCCACATTTGTGTAAGTAATTACTTGAATTAATAATGTGATTTTCCAAATTTAGTTCTACCTTTGCCATGTAAAACTCGTGCGTTGGGTTGATGTGTTTTTGCCACAACTGTGGAAGTCGAAATGAAATTGCCTCCAGGCCCATTAGATAATTCAAGCCCAAAAAGGAAAATATCCAGAACATTATTTAGTTGTTAGAATTAGGCCCAAAAAAGTTGAAAAGAAAGAAAAAGGAAAAACAAAAGCTTATCCTATCTGTTTGTGCAACACACTGCTAGTGTTAACTCCACTCTCTGTTATCCATGGCAGCGTCTCTGCTCTTTCTTCCTCCAACCCCACCTCTCAGTCTTCCTTCTTCATCTTTCAAGGTACTCTCTCTCTCTCCCTCTCTCTGTAATTGTAAGAATTGCTAACTGAGCTGATAATAATGTCAATGTTTACAGGGAAATGTGAGAAACTTGGGACAAAAACTATGTTGCATTCCGTCCCTCAAGGCGACTAGCACTACAGAAAGAAGGCGGCTAGTGGTTGTGAACAAGGCAGCGTCGACCGGAGTCGGGGCTCCGGTTACCAATGTGCGGTTCAGGCTGGATAACTTGGGCCCACAACCCGGGTCCAGAAAGAAGGGTAAGAGAAAGGGAAGAGGTATAGCAGCTGGGCAAGGGAATAGCTGCGGGTTCGGTATGCGAGGCCAGAAGTCTCGATCCGGACCCGGGGTGCGCAAGGGCTTTGAAGGCGGTCAGATGCCGCTTTATCGTCGAATTCCCAAACTCAAGGGAATTGCCGGAGGTATAATTAGCTTGTCTTTATATGCAAATGCATGCCAAGTGTATGCCAATATGCTTCAGTGACATACTCAAAGTAATTGTTTTGCTGTTTGTTTTTTGTTTTTGTACAAGGTATGCAGGCGGGTTTGCCTAAGTATGTCCCTGTGAACTTGAAGGACATAGAAGCAGCAGGGTTTCAAGAAGGAGAAGAAGTGTCATTACAAACTTTGAAGGACAGGGGTTTGATCAACCCATCAGGAAGAGAAAGGAAACTCCCTTTGAAGGTAAATGCTTAATTTGTCTATTTTACACATGTTGTGGTGGTTAAGGTCAGATTGATGTTCCAGCATTTTGTCATAACATTCAATTACTCAAATATCATTCGTGATATGCTGCTTTAAAGTATGGCCTCTATATCTCTGTTTTACCAATCGAAGCTGAATTGAACCGCAAGCCTTAAAACCATGTACAGTAGACTACAGAGATCATCTCTAACCGAAAACTCCTAGTTTGGATATATATTTTTAACGATCGTTGCATATCTGATAGTATATAACTTTCAGCATGAACAAGCCTCTTTTAATTGAAATAACTAAGCAGTCTGTGCGTTTTTCTGCAATTCAGTCTTTCTTCTTAAATTTGACTTCATTGTTACTTATAAAAACACAAACTTAATTTCCTTGATTTTCTGATCCTTTTGGTTAAAGAATGCGAAAGTGTGATGCATTCTGGCCAAAACTTGGCCAATCCACATATATGATCCAGCTTTTATGCCATTGATAATATATTACTTTTGTTCCTGAATTTTATAAATTGCACCTTATTCAGCAGCTGTAATACTTCCTTCACAATTGACATGTCTGAACTATAGATTGAGGCTTTTGTGGAAAAAAATAATATTGAATAATAAAAATGTAGTAGACGTATTAGGGCCACTTCAAGCTTGATATGGCCCAATAATTGCCAAGTTTGACGAGGGGATTGCACCTACATACGGGTTTAGGCAGTTATCAGTGTGCACTGCTCATTAAGCATATTTTAATACTAGAACTTGAGGCTCTTTTTTTCTTTCTTTCTAGATTCTTGGTGATGGGGAGCTCAGTGTGAAGCTGGAAATAAAGGCTCGTGCCTTTTCAGCAGCGGCTAAGGAGAAACTTGAGGCTGCTGGCTGTAACCTCACTGTATTGCCTGGTCGGAAGAAGTGGGTAAAGCCATCAGTTGCTAAGAACCTTGCACGTGCTGATGAATACTTCGCCAAGAAAAGAGCTGCTGCTGCTGCCGCTGCTGAATCAGCACCTGCTTAGACAACTTCATAGCCACCATTAATGACACTGTGTGTGAAGAAGTACATGGTAACATATTTTTGGAGGCATATTAATCTTCTTTCCTGTTATTATCACTTTACCTTTTTTTGGTATAATAGACTAACTTCTGGCAATTGTTTCATATATTAATGTGAGAAGTAATGTTTTCAATCTCCTTCCTTCCCCAACCGTCGATTTTGGTTATAGTTAAGTGTTTCTAGCTCATTTAACCTGCCCTAGGAAAGTAACTCACATCTAGATGCGATGTGGAGATCCTATTTTTACAGTTAGCCTTGTATTATTCCTTCGTTAGGGGGAAATTGCCACTGATTTAAAATATATTTCAATTGACTTATCTATATTTTGTGGCATTGGTTGTGTTGTGACGTTGCGATGTATAAGTCTCTTGCATTGCATCTCAATTTGGAAGCGTCCAAATTGTTGACATTCTTAACTAGGAATCTAAGAAATGTTCAACATCAAATTTCATTTGCTCCTCTCCGGCAATTTTGACATTAAAGTCAACAATGGGACGGGAATGTACGTCAATGTCTGGTTTTGGTGAATGATGATGAGAACTGGGGTTGAGGAGGCACGCAATTTTCCGCCAATTTGTGCAATGATTTGGAATTTTCGTCCAAAAAGCAGGGGCAGGGACCAAAGCCAAAATGATGGTCATGCCCGCTAAAGTTTAGATTTGAAGTCATTTGCTTAGACACAGCATGTGAAATCATGGCTGTCATACACACCAATATTTTGCTTTTTTACATAAAATGTGAAGCCTTTACTTTCGAGTCAAATCAGCTTCAGCTAACTTGCTCGATCTATTTAGGAAAGATTTAATTAAAAATTATAATGTGAAGATCAACTGTCAACATAACATGTTTGCTGTTAGGTTAGGTCGAATGTGAGTTTGATCATTACTTGTTAGTCTTTTCTTTATACTTCATGCTATGATAACGATGTTAATCTATTTGGGGCCGATCGCGTTGATCAAGCAAACTGTGTCTCTCGGCCGTACCTGAAAATGGAAAGTCCAGAGAGTGCTGCGTCGTTGCCCATCCCATGTCATGGAGGATAAGAAATGGACAGCTAACCAACCTGCAAATTAAATGCTGCCCGATCCCACGCTCAACTTGCTACAATTTTGTGTTTTGGAAAAATACAAAGGACAACAGCCAAACTTGTAAACCGGAATTTTAAATGTCATCAATGTAACATGTTTTTAGACGGAACATGACAGCATGAATTTATTTACAACAAATAAAAAGCATATCAATAATTTACATGTGGGTAAGTTTGGGGAGCTTTCATTGAAAGACGAAATGATTATTGTTACAGCTAGCTAGCCCTCCCAATGACAGTGAAGTGGTGGGAGGATTGATTTTCCGGTCCCTGAGATCAAAACGCGTCGCCATCAAAATCTTAGGAAATTGATAGCGGGTCCAAGGTAGTCTCGGTAATATGTTTTTGCTAGTTGTCAACTCAATTTGCTCCACCTCCTCCCACAACACTACAAGAGAATCTCATTCGTTTTAAATGTGCCCAACTGTGTCGTTTCGTTCCCAAAATGGATACGCGTCACCCACGACTGTAATTGTTAGGCTTTTAATAATGTAATTGGATCAAATCACAATTGATGTGTAAATTTCTTATTAAAAGTGGACCAGCCCATCCATTCAAAACGCGGCCCAGATTGGAATCTTGTGACAAAACGCAGCAATTGCAGCTCAAAGTCTATACCCTGAAAATTTGATTCAAGCTGCACACCATTTCGTTGTCCCTTTTTTTTATTATAAAAATTAATAAAAAATCTCTGGTATCACCGCAGTTGGAATGGGGATATTTATGGCGGGAAGGATCTTGGGGGATATTTTACCGCCCAATTGCTGTGGCAGAAAAAAGTTAGGCAATGATGCCCATCACCACTTTGTCTTAACCAAGATTGGAAATACATACACATGTCACCTTATCGTGTTTGTTAGAAAAATCAAAGTTGGAAAAATTAGTTTACATTTTGGCTCCATAACGTTATCTTAATTCTTAAATAAAAATGAAATATCTTTCAGAGGTTTTTTTATTTATTGGACTTTGGACGTCAAGTTTTTAGTTCTATTTTGGTGGCATGGATGGCGAAAAGGAATTTATTTTCGTGTATGAACATGAATGAAGCATCACTTTTTTTATTTCAGACCAAAAAAAAAAAAAAAGAAGCATCACTTTTTACAACAACAAAAAAATCAACTTAAATGGTGGATGCACGTGACACGTGGGGGTTGCAGGAAGTAAAGTTAAAGAAAACGGCAAATAGTAAAGTTGATTTCAACGGGTTTGGTGCCGAAATCGATGTGAGTTCTCGCGGGAAGCACCGCCTGCGTGAAGCACTAAAATATTACCCATTTCCCATTTCATAACAACTTGATAACCCCAAGAAAGATATTTTAATAAAATAAAATAATTATCACTATTTAAACACACGTTGAATAATTTAAAAAAAAAAATCTCAAATCAGAGAAACTGTGGGAGCCTCTGTCGGTCTTCGCTCTCCTCTGGCACACCCCAGGCCCCTCAACTTTTTCCTTTTCTACTCTCTCTCTCTCTCTCTCTCTCTCTAGCTGTGCTGTTAACCTGTTAGCCTGTTGGCCTGTTAGCCTGTTAGCCTGTTAGCCTGTTGCCCAATACCCAAGCCTCTTTTCTCTCTCCAATTTTCTGATTTCATTATTTTTCACTTCACTTTTTTATGATTCTTTGTTGGCTCTCTTTTTTCTCTATAAATCTGGTGGAAGCCATCCTTTATTAACCTTCTTCCCTTCCCTTTCCTTTCCTGTCTCTCCTCCTACCTCTCGCCTAATTTTGTTTCCGTTTTCCTTCTACTATGAAAACTCTGTAGCAATATATATAGATTCCTCTACAGAAGAAGCCTAGCAGCTAAGCTCTACACTCAAACTTAAAGGTATGCCTCGCCTTTTTCTTCTTTCGTTTGCTTATTTTCTGTTTTTGTTTTCCTTTTAGTTTCTGTTAAAACCTTGGCTATTTCCAAATTCTGTTCCTATCTGTTCAATTGACTGGCCGTAATATCAGATCATATCAGATCAGATCAGATCTGTTCAGTTCGCACCTAATACGCACGTTTTAGATCTATTGCCGAAATGACTCCCTGAGTTCAAAATTAAAATGATAATTTGTAATAAATAGTGATTTGTTTCAACAGGTTTTACGTTGTCGTCTCAAAGCGTGGAAAAAGAATGAATCACTGTGCGATTCAGCAAGGGAACGCCCTCTCAGCTTGCGAAGAGATGCGGACTTGTTCAAGAGACTCAGTCGTTTGTCCCAAACCTCGCCGTTTTGGCCTCCTCAACGCCACTCATCACGATCCCGTCAGATCTCTCAGATGGCAGCTCGGGTAAGGATTCGTAATTTTACCTTTTTTTGTTTAAGATTTCAAATTATCCAATTTTCTTATATCCGTTTTAATTCTTTATTTAATTGATTTTCAGCCACCAAGCGGAGCTCTATGATTCAAAAGCAGGGTCTGATATTTTGGACAACCTCCTCACCAAGGTACGTAACATTTCCTGATTTGCAGTTATCGTACTAAATTAAGCTCAGAATACGTACTATATTGGAATTTATGGTCCATTCAGAAATTCAACCCTGGTTATGTTTCTACCCAAGAATCAATTGTGAGATGTTTAGCATATGGTTCTTAATCATTTTGTTCATGTTGGATTTTGTGCAGGGTTCTTTTGGTGTTGAACAGTTTTCATGTACAGAAATAGCCTCGCCGCACCCATTTTTCAGCGGGTCGCCGCCGAGCAGAGTAGCTAACCCATTAATTCAGGACGCCCGATTTGGGGATGAGAAGCTCACCCCATCCTCGCCACTGTCACCAACCCCTCACCCGTCGGGCCTATCATCGTCTCCAACAACTTCTGCAAGGAAAGGAAGCTTTGTTCGGGCCAGTTTTGGGAGCAAACCAGCAGTGAGGGTGGAGGGGTTTGATTGCCTGGACAGGGATCGACGTAATTGCAGCATCCCTACCCTGGCATAGAGCCTAATTCAATCAATGAAGGTAAATAGGAAAAGCTTTAGTTAAAGTTTTCTATCGACAGCCACGATACTTGATAGCATGAGAGGAAATTTTGAAATTTTCGACCAGCGCGAACTATGGAGATCCTTCTGCCTTGTGTGTAAATATGTTTGAGGGATTTGTGTAAATGAAATGTGTTCAGTGTCATGTGTAAGTAAATGAGATGTTAACCAAATAATAGATCATGTTTAGGAGAGGTTACGAGAGGGGGTGGGATTTGGTTGAGAATAGAGTCTTGTCTCTGTAATTGTACCACACCACCTCTTGGGTTGTAAAAAGTAAGAGTCTATTGTTGGAAAATTTTCATTCCGTTTCCATTTGAGGTGTTTTGGAGTTTCAATGAGCGGCTTATGAAGCGAATCTGTACAAATTGAAGTTGCTGTTGAGTCGATCTAAACTGTCATTTAAAGTGTATGTATGCCACTTGTGTTTCAGTTCATATGCTGCCTATTCTTTTATCTTCTGCTACCCGCATTGCTTACGCATGACGCCAAATTGTGGACACTCCGGTTTGAACTTTGAACCATTTTGGAATCCATGGTGCGTGCTTTTTTAAAGCAGAGCCTTAGAGGATCGTTGATCTCTGTGATCTGCTTTTGTTCAAACCTTTATTCGGAATGAGGAGCATCTATCTGGTGTTGCGGACTTTCTTTTACGTTGTTGAAGCTGCAGGGCAGTGGACCTGGTTTCCGAATAGTATATTAATAATGTAGGTTAAGCTTAAATGAGTTTGATTGGGCTTATTAGAATGTTTTGTTTGTGGAAAAAACAAAAAGGATTGCGAGTTTTAGACGAGGTGCAGGACCCTCCCTAGGTTTAGTTTCACCAACTCGACGAAGTTAAATGGTTTCGAATAATGATTTTTCTACTGTACAAATTCACGCTTGCATGCAACACATGGTTGTAGCGGTTAGATCAACAAATTCACACGTATGGTTGTAGCAGTTTTGATCAACAAATTCACACTTAAGTGTGAGTATGGTTGTAGCAGTTTTGATCAACAAATTCACACTTAAGTGTGAGTATGGTTGTAGCAGTTTTGATCAACAAATTCACACTTAAGTGTGAATATGGTTGTTGGTGATGCTTGTACGGATTCATATTGATGATGCACCCTTTGAAATACACATCATACGTCATGATCATGAAAAGAGCTTGCTACAATTCGCAATTTATTTGCTATTTCTGTCAATAAGGTTCGATTGAAGCACATAACCGTTTAAGCAATTTATTGCCAAACTCATCAATTCACATTAGTTTAAATTTGAAACGCAGGAAAAGAAAAAACTCCCTTCGACTTTCCGAACAGAGGAAAATATACTTGTTATCTTTGCAGATGTTTCCATAATCTTTGAAAGTGGAAAGTTTGAGTTGTAAAAAGACTATACGGTACCTAGGGGGTTTCAAGTGTACCAGCTAAAAAGACATTTAAAGCCTAATCGTGTTTCAACATTGTGTATGGTATGTACGTATTTCTAAATACCATGAGGTGTGGTGGAATTAATCACGAGTTCGGTTTGTTTCTGACCACAAAGTATTTTCAATGGGTTTCAAACTCCTGCTGTTGAAGCATTATGTAGCTCGCCAATTGAAAGTGATAATTTGTCAACCACACTACACCTTGTAGTTTATTTGTATATTTTTTTAACTTGTATATTTTTGGTACATTTTAGAGGCTCCGCCTCTGTATGCCCCACACGCCTCTCACCTTCACTTGACTTTTCTCTCTCTAGCTGTGCTGTGCTGTTAGCCTGTTATGTTTGCACCAAGCCCATTTGCCAAATCTCTTCTCTCTTTTCAAAACTTTTATTAATTTGTTTGCTTCCCTTTTTCTTTTTCGCCGGTGGCTCTATAAATTGGGTGGAGACCAACCTTTGTCAACCTTCTTTCCTTTCCTCTTCCTTTCCTATCTAAACCAAATTCCTTCCCCTCCCATTCTTTCTCAATTCTCTGTTAATAACAACACAGAGACGAGTTAAGCAGCTAACTTCCACACTCAAACTTAAGGTATTTAATACTTCACCCCTTCTGTCTCTGTTTTTTTTTTTTTTTTCTATTTTCTTCTCGGCTTCTTATAGGTTCAATCAAACGCTTAGGTAATTTCAATTTTCTGTATGTGGATCTGGTGCTTCCGAATCTCTTCGTTATGTTTGTTTGTTCGTAAAGGATGCAAGTTTTCTAGATCTGCGACCTCAAATTTTTTGAACAAAGTTTAAATCATTCTCAGTTACGAACTTCTTTGTCTGATTTATTGGCTGGCTCTTTCAGATCAGATCTGTTCAGTTGACATCTACTATGCACGTTTTTTGTGGGATCTATACAGATAAAATTCCTTCAAGTTTTAATTTCGTTGATTACTTGGTTGACCAGGTTTTACGTCGTCCTTTCGACAGCGGGGAGCAAAAATGAATCACTGTGCGATACAGCAAGGCAACGCGCTCTCAGCTTGCGAAGACATGAGGACTTATTCAAGAGACTCCGTCGTTTGTCCCAAACCTCGCCGTTTTGGCCTTCTAAACGCCAGCCCTCACGAGCCCGTCAGATCTTTCAGATGGCAATTTGGGTAAGTTTGCAATTTTTTATATAAATTTCTTCTTATTTTATTATTTAGGTTTAGGGTTTCAAGTTGTGAAATTCTCTTATTCGGCTTTTAACTATTTATTAATTAAATTGCAGCCACCAAGCTGAGCTCTGTGATCCAAAGGCAGGGTCTGATATTTTGGACAACCTCCTCACAAAGGTACTCTCCTTTATATATACGTTCTGGATCTACAATTAAATAATCATCATAGAAAAATTAAGGTCAGATAGGTGCCGTAATCAATTGTAGTTGCGACCACTCTAGAGAAAGTTTATGAATACTAATCAGAAATTCATTGTTAGTTATGTGCCTTGAAAAGAATCAATAGGTATGGTTTTCTGAAATTTGTTCGTATTGGATTTTGTGAAGGGATCTTTCGGCGTTGAACAATTTTCGTGTACAGAAATGGCCTCGCAGCACCCATTTTATAGCGGGTCGCCGCCCAGCAGAGTAGCTAACCCATTAATTCAGGACGCTCGATTTGGGAATGAGAAACTCACCCCATTCGCACCACTGTCACCAATACCCCCCCCGTCTGGTCTATCCTCGTCTTCTCCTTCATCCACTAGGAAAGGAGGCTTTGTTCGGGCCAATTTTGGGAGCAAACCAGCAGTGAGGGTCGAGGGGTTTGATTGCCTGGATAGGGATAGGAGAAATTGCAGCATCCCTACCCTGGCATAGAAGCCCAATTCAATCGATGAAGGTACATAGGAAAGATTGAGCTTAAGTTTGCTATAGTCAACCACAATACTTGGATAGCATTGAGAGGAAATTTTGAAATTCTCGGAGAGTGAAGGAAGTATATCCTTCTGCCTTGTGTAGATATGTTTGAGGGATTTGTGTAAATGAAATGTGTTGGTGTCATGTAAGTAAATGCGATGTTAACCAAATAATGAAAGGGGTCCATAGGTCATGTTTAAAAGCGTTTATGAGGGGGTGGCCATTAGGTTAAGAACAGAGTCTGTCTTTGATCTACCACCACCACCCTCTTGTATTGTAAAAAGTAAAAAGAGTCCATGGTGGAAAAAATTTCATTTTGTTTCGATTTAGGTGTTTTTGAGTTTCAATGAGCGGCTTATCAAGGGAATCTGTACAAATTAAAGTTGCTGTTGAGTCGATCGGAGAACAGCCATTTACCGTGTAAATATACCATCTGTGTTTTAGTTATCTTCTGCTTTCCATCGGTTGCTTTGCTTTTTCTGATTCTTGATCTGTTGAAACCCGAAGAGGTTCATGATGAGTGATGCACGCACTTTGCCTAAGCATCACGCCACATTGTGCTTTGCCAAGCTTTTCTGCCTTTATCCTTGTTCAGGATTCAGTAGCTGTATGATTTCATTTTGGTTTGTGGACGAATGCGTTTGAATCACTGGAATGGGTCATAAATGCTTTTCTAAAAAGCACCCTCAAAGGGCTTTTTCATCGTATGATCTCACTTTTATTCGAAATGGTGAGCATCTGTATATGCCAAGCTTCCCCCCTTTTTATCCTGTGGCTGAAGCTGCAGAGAGTGGACCCGTGGACCTGGTTTTGGTTTTTGGGTCAATGGACCTGGTTTTCGAAAGCCTAGTTGAAGCCGATTGAGGCTTTGATTGGAGCAGCATCTTTCTTGGTGGGATATTTTTAAGAAGCAGCATGTCGATATGTTGTGGCATTGGTTGAACGTGAGCTTAAGAAATGGACTTTGGGCTTTTTCCTTTCTTGTTGGCTTAAGAAAGAGGTTGGGTCGTGAAAGTGGAACCCACACTGCTCCCCAATAAGCTGCGTGATGTCCAGTTATTAAGCAGGCAGGCAGGCCGACGAATATAAAATAATCAAAATTTGACGAGTCAAACAAAATTGTGTATCTTTTAAACATTTTTGAAGATTCATATTCATAAATAAGTTTAATTTTGTGTGTGTTCCTGAATGTGACATGTGCATCAAGCTTTGGCTTGTTTGTTCTTTGTTCCCCATATCGCCCTTGTCGTATGGGATTGCAGATAACTTTTACTATTGACTGAAAGACATTGGAGAAGATAAAATATCGACGGGGTGCTCTATTGGTTGGAAACCCGAGAATCTGTCATCAGATCCAATCCAGTCTCAACCCCAATAGAAAAATATCAATGGACCAATATAATAAAGTTATGCATATGAACTCTACATGAAGGGGAATTGATTACTGCTCAACTGCCCTATCCTCGAGTTCCAAGATCAACCAACCCTTGGGTGCATTTGTTTAGGCGGCGAATGGCTGGCTGCAACTACTAAATACTATACGCTTTTCTTTTCAATTGCCACATTCTTTAAACATCACAATATGAGACTAAAGCCTGTGTTCAGATTTTTTTCCTTTTGTTTTTTTATCATTCGTTTTCATTTTCCCCTTTCTTAGGTAATTTCAAGTGCACGCTCCTAAAATAGTAGGTTGTCTCATAAAATATCTAGCAATGTTCCAACTCCCACAAATATCTTTCGGTTAAAGTGTTGTTTTCACTACAATTTACTTAATTTGAAGCAGTTAGAATCTCTCCACTTTATTTATTTCTCTTTTCTAGATTCTTTTCTTTTTAACAATTAGTTTTCGAAAATTATAGCCTAACCCAATACTAAACGCATAGAATCTGTAGGAGTTAGGTAGAGTTGGCTTACCCAAATTCCAAAGTCTACTCAGAGTTATGGGTTTGAACTTTGATTAGCAATCATAAGAAAAATAAATAAACAATGCTTTGTTTGATGGGATGGACTCCAAAAAATGAGTCGGCCAAAGAAGAAACACAGACACAGCCATCCATCCATGTTGAAGGATAAGTACATGCGTGCTGCCACTAGCAAAGATGCAAGAGGATGAGATTGTTTTCTTTCATTGTCATAAATAAATAGCGGAAAGACCAGACTTTAGCCCAAGTCCAAGTGCGTGTGTTATTTCAATTCAACTTGCAGCCTTTGGTTAGGCCAAGCCAAGCCAAGCCAAGGGACCAGTCGGTCAGCTACCATCCATCCAACTCCTAACCTGTCTATTTACAACACAAGTGGGGAGCTTTTTCGTTTCCCTTTGGTGCCAACATGCATCTGTTGTATGTAGCTTTTTGGTTGCTAACACAAGCATTTTTTATTCCACAGGCCTTCCTTCCACCATATAACGTTAAACAAATTTCTGGGGACTGTCAAATTGACAGAGGATCACTGACTGACTGCCCAAATTTAAAGAAAAATATCAGAAAAAATCTTTTGAAATACCTATTGTTATTTATATTTTCTAAAATTGGAATTTGAAGAAGATGCTATAATATTGTAACATACAGAAAAAGATGGCCCCATACAAATAACCAAACAAAACCGAACTGCCTTCGTGTCAATTTAGATGCTGCCCAGTTGCCCTTTGGATGTGAGGTAAGAGAAAGCGATTAAGACCACAACTTGGCCTTTTGGTAGCTCATAGGGCATGCTTCGAAAAAGACAGGGCAGAGGCACGTGAACACGGTTCCACAAAAGAAAAAGAGAGAAAATCACAGTTGCTCTGCTCGAAAGCCTCATATTATGAAAAAGCAGTCCAAATTCCTAAACAACCGTCTGTTCCCAACCTTATATAAGTACCACCACCATCAATACCTTCTTGCCGTCTCCTTCACGAAGCTTAGATATATTTTTTCGTTTAGCTCTCTGCTTATATTATATATATATATATATGAACAACCCAGCTCTGTTTTTCTGAGAGAATTGAAGATCGGTCAATTGCACACCAAGAGAAATGAAGAGGCAAAGACGTGTGGATATTGGTGGTGCCACCATGGATCAAGGCTCAACGTTTGAGGTTACAACAGCAACAACAACAACAATGACAATGGCAAGCAAGAAGGCTAAGAAAACGATTGACAAGGCTGCAGGGAAAGAAGATGTGAGGATCGACGGTGGAAATCATCAGTTGGGTTTGGTGGCCGCTGAGAATTTGATGGCCGGGGAGGATAATTACTGGGGTTGTTTGACTGGTGCTGTAGTGGATGAGCAAATGTCATGGGGTTCAATTTGGATGCCATTTTGGGATGTGGAGTTCATGGGCGAAGCTCATTATGGCTTGTTCAGTGATGTGATTTGGGATGACGACATTTGGGGGTTAAGAACCACCAAATAGGTACCGAATCCGTGAGAGAAAGACAGAGAGATTTGTATTTATCTTGTTCAGCTTTTTGTATAAGAAATTTATACAAGAAAGTAGTCATTTTCGTTCCGACTTGGCTTTACACAGGCCATCCAATTGTAATCTTTGTGTTGCAGACCATGCAAATACGTGTTTGATCATAATATATATTATATAGCAGCCAAGTCTGAAACGAGATTGATTGATTCAATTCGAAAACTTGAAATCAGAAATTAACATGGCATGTATATCATATGTAAGGTCCATCAACACATCTCTGTTCACATCTAAATCAATTCACGGAATAAACGGAGGTTTACAAGAAGAGAAATTACAGAGTAAAAAGGAAAAAAAGGGAAGCAACAAAACGAATTGAAAGTGAAATTGAAGTAAAGCCGGATAGCTAGGGTAGCCTCAAAACTTAGAAACCAGGGGGCTTGTAAGCGATGAAACTAACGCACTGTGTTTGGCGGATGTTGTCGAATCCGATGATCCTGATGAATGAATTGGGGTAAGTGGTACTGGCCTCGTCGAGCTCCTTCAACACCTGAGAAGAATCAGTGCAACCGAACAAGGGAAGCTTCCACATTGTCCAGTAACGGCCATCATAGTACCCTGGGGAATTGCCGTTCTCACGGTGAACGAAAGGGTTCTGCATTACACACATCCATCAAACATATAAAACAATGTCATGTCATTGTCAGCTCTTTCAATTTCATCAACAACCTTAATCTCTTCTCTTCACTCAAAATATCCACACCATACATCATTACATGATCATGTTTTTGTGTTTTTGGGCATGCCCAGCCTGCAGGCAGCTGTGTTACTTATAAATATGTCATGCTTCATGTTACATACCCCAACAATTTTAATAATTCATTACAAATTTGCCCTTCTGTAAAATCAGGTTTAAAGATAATATTTGGAAAGTTAGACTAGTAGCTGTGATTAAAAAGCACACCACCCCCACCCCCAAAAAAGAGAGAGTAAGATTAGGTTTAATGTTGAGGGTAGTCTGGGAACCCAGTTTAGAAAATACTGTATTAATTAAGAAAACAAAATTAGGTATACTTCAGCTGTCACATAAGATGGTATAAAGAAGTGGTATACAAATGTGGTGAGATAAGTGGTATACAAATGTAGCATTATTCTTAGATATTAATTAATTACCCCCAACTCAAATTCCAAGGTGGGAACCCAGTTGTTGCGGAGAAGATAATCTACTTCCTTGGCCAATGACTCGGCAGTTAGGGGAGGAAGGTAAGAGAGAGTCTCGAACTTCTTCAATCCAATTGGAGGCCACACCTGCATAAATACATATAATATAATGTTATTTTTCTTTCTTTCCTTGCAGCTTAAACTTGATGATCTTTTTAGAAAATATACAAAACTAAAAAAAAAAAAAAAAAAAAAAACTAGCGTACGTACCTGCATGCACTGAACTCTTCCACCATTGCTGGAGATAGAGGTAATATCTTTGTTGGCGTTGCGGGTGACAGGGAAGGCAGAGGCTGATTTGAGCCCAGTGAAGGGCGCAACCATGCTGGCCTGAGCAGGTGAGCTGGTCCGGTGAACTACAGCTGCTGATGAAACCATGGAGGAAGCCATTTTCCTCTGTTTCTTGTTTGATATATGAAGGCTTGCTCATGTTTGTTCGTCGTCTGTGTATATATAGGAAATAATGTCACTGCTAAATTGCCTGTGTTACTTTACCACTCCAAACCCCCGTACTCAAAAAATCTAGTGGTGTCAATTTCATCCGGGCTCAAAATTTTGAAATCTCAGGCCTTATCGTTACTGCACTCCCTAGGTTATGACAGGTGGTATGCACCCATATCTTATCGGAATCACGACTTCAATTATTTGTATGATGTGTGTAAGTTTTTTTCTGAGCCCTTGATTTTTCTCTCTGGTTTTCGGTGAGCCTTAGATTTTTTTTCTTTTATTTACTCCTAATCTTTGCGTTTTTCAAAACTTGGGAGTGTGACAGGAACAACAGTAACTTCTTTTGGTATTTTTTTTGGGTCAAGATATTTCATCAAATTAACCAATCCTTCACATCCTATGTTACAAGATGTTGGACCACTTGAGACACCTGGCACAGTTGGGTTTTTGTTCGAATTTAAAAGGAAATGGACTATCATGTGGGTCTTACTGCACAATTGGGCTTTCGACCCGTTTGGGCTTCTTCATAATATAACTAGGTTTTTTTCAATTATTATTTTTAAGTTGGGCTTTTGTATAATTCTAAACAAGCACGTAGATAAAGCACCAAAATTCAGACACCCGCGAAAAGGAAATAAGTTGAGGTTGAAGGGTATGCTTGCAAAATCTAAAAGAAAGGCGACCGTATCTTCCCACATTCATCTCATGTTCTCCTTGAAATTCAGATGCTTGTCTGGTTGTGAGTCTGTGACTGTGCTGTGACTGCAAAACAAGTTATGGTGATTGGAGAGGTCTGCTTCAAATAGTTATTTTAATAAATGCTTTACTGTAGCGGGCCCCACATGAATAATTATAGCTTTTTGATCCGAGATTTTAACTTAGAGCACTTCCACTTATAGTGTCATGACAAAGAATAAGGGCAAAATAAGGATAGTTACTGCTCACATGAATAGTAACTACCATAGCAATTTTTTGTGTGATTAAAATTCAGAATTTTTGGTAATTTTTCAGAATTTTTTTTAAATTTTTTATAAAATTATTTATTCACTAACGTCAACACCCTCAGGTAGCAGCTGGGGTTGATCTTGCCAGGACTTGATGGATCCCAGCCCTTGTTCAAATTGGATGTCTCCACTGGAACCACTTTGGAAGGTCTAAGGGGCCTTTTATCTAAGCTGGGCTCCTGCAGCGGAACTTCTCTTAGTAAAATTGGAAAAAAAAAAAAAAAAAAAAAAGAGAAAAAAAAAGGGTATGTATAATTTATGAAATAAAATTTCACCCAAACTTTCGAGCTAAATCATTTTTGGCAAAGAACTATACCATGTTTCCTGTTTTGTTTTATGTTTGATTATGTATTAAAAGTTAGGCAACATCATAATTTATGTTTCATAGGATGCCATGGCTACATAATAAAACCTAGTTTAGTTTTAGAGTTGTAATTTCAAGGCTTTTTTTTTTTTTTTTTTGGTTGCTAGAGAGAGAAAACTGGGTGGGAAAGGTCTGCAAACATAAACCCGCCTCCTCGTATTTTGATGGCAATTGCATGACCCACGGCTCTTTTCCAACGTGAGAAACACTTTCCCAGAGCCAAAGCGGCAGCAGAGGTAATTGTGTAGTTTGACTCTTTGACCACCAATCAAGGTGTTGGTAACGCTTTGTAACAGTCGCGTGGGTCGAAAGAGGCTTCCTTTTGCTAAAGAAAAAACAGCTTCCAGTGCTTTGCAACTCACACAGCGTACAGAGTAAGTTGGTAAAGTAGTCACTTTTGCTCGCTCTCAGTGTCACTCTTTTTAGCTCTTTGGTACACGGGGAGGCCACAGAGGCAGAGCATCTAGGCAAGTGTTGGGAGGACGACAGGGGGAGACATGGGAGAAGGAAAGGGCTCAACTTTGGTGCACCTTCTGGTAATTGTTCTGAGCTTAGTGGCCTTTGGGTTCGCCATTGCTGCTGAGAGGCAAAGAAGCGTGGTAAGCCCTCTTTTCCTTGTTCAGTTTCTCTCTCCTTTCCTTTTCCAAATGTTTACAACTCCAATTGAAGTAATGGCATTCTCCAGTCTTTGGTCTGTATCTTGATCACTGTTTTAGTGCCTAAATTTCATGATTCGGTGTTCTGTGTGTGATGTTTTGTTCTGATTGTGGTTTGTAAAAGGTTAGGGTTTTTTAAGATGTGTATGTGTTTGGTAATCAGTGCACTTTGAAAGTGGGGTTGTTCACAATTTTTGAGTTAGGTTTGTTGCTTTTAAATTATTATTTTTTTTAAAAAAAAGGAGTTAGGTTTGTTGCTGGATGATAAGTTTTATTGGATTGTGTTTTCCGGGTTTGGGGTTTTTCTTGCGTATACTATGCACAAACAAGGATGCTGAATTTCACTCAATTACCAAAACAGCGCAATAAAGAACAGGAAGTTTTGATGGTTCCTTTTATATCTTTGTTGATGAACAGGCGATAGAGTTTCTGATTTAATACTGAATTGCTACCACAAGAATCAAGAATGTTGCTTTGTAATGCCTGTTGTTCGGTTCTTGTCCATTTCAAGATTAAATTGTTGTCATTGCCAATCTAAGATCTTGTCAGACTTTTACTAAAAAGGTTCATAGCTCATTCTTGTCACATATCCATATTTGAAATAGTGTAAAGTTTCTGGCCATAAATGAGTATGTAGCTCTAGAACTTGCTTCATCAGTCTTAATTAATTTTGATTCATGGCCCTCATTAGCTCTGTATATGGTTGCTTAATCTCTATACGTCACAAATTTAAACCATTAAGTGATCTATCATCTCCCTTTGAATTGGACATAAACGAGAGGCAGGGGTTGTCCACAGGAGATTTCCGTCACTCCTTGTTAGAATACTTCTTATACTGTTAGAACATTCTCTTTTCTGCACAGTTATGTTCCTTTGAATTCTTGGTCATTGGAATATTTTTCTCCTTTTCTAACACTCACTGCATTTCTTTATTTTAAGGGGACAAAGCATTTTTTTTTTTTTTTTTTTGGGTCAAAAGGGGACAAAGTTGTTTATGAAGAATTATGCATTTTCATATAGGCATATAAGAAGAGCCAATTCATGTGTCAGTTGGATTAGTTTTTTTGAGACTGTATAATTGTGTTTCAGGGATGACTTTTTAAACATTAAAATAGTGGTCTCTCTCTGGGAAGCAAAATTTTCGAAATAGAGAAGTTCATATCAAAGAACTGAGTTTAAAAGTTTGCTGCCTTTAGTATTTTGAGGCTTGATTCTTGTTTAAGTAGGGATACATGCCGATTGCATAAGGGTTCATTCATTAAGTATGATTTATCTTCATCGTCTAGCAATTTCAGAAGCCTTGCAATGGTAAAACCACATGGGGAATGGGACTACAATATGCTTGGTACCACTTAATTAATCAGTTTTCGTCTATGATTGATCAAACCATTCAAATTTTATTGGAAGAGACCAGGTTCTAGTGATAGGTCTCTTATTTTGTTTCGCAATAACTTAAGGAGAAAAAAAGTAGTGGAATGCTCGTTACTAAAATGGAAATAGAGATGGTTTAGCTCCGCTTCGTTACTAAAATATATATATATGCAGATATGCTTTATCAGTAGCATGGTACTTCAATTTCATTCATTTAATGTTTGCTTACTCTCTTAGTCACTTATTGACATTTTGGATTCTTGGGTTGAATTTTGGTGCATATGATCAATTTTTGTACCATTAATTTATAAAGAAACTTTATTTCCTGGCAGGGCCGAATAGAGAAAGATGATCGAACGAATGAAACTTACTGTGTGTATAATTCAGATGTTGCGACTGGTTATGGAGTAGGTGGTTTCTTGTTTCTTCTCTCAGGCGAATCACTCCTCATGGGTATCACAAAGTGCATGTGTTTTGGGAGACCCTTGGCCCCTGGTGGGAATCGAGCTTGGTCTATTATATATTTTGTTTCATCATGGTGAGCATCCAATGTGCCTTGAGGATCCCCATCTTAAACAGGGCAACATTTTAACATCAACCCCTTGATTGTGTTAACTTGCCCATATTCTGCTAAGATCCAATTGATTACGCATCATATTTTGCTCTGAGCTTTATGATAGATTTACAAATTGTATTTTTGGTATCTACATTTGTGGCCTTTTGTTTTGTTTTCTTTTCTTTTCTTAGAAAAAGTTGCTAACCTTTTCCCTATTGTCAACCTGTTGCAAATCCTGGTATGCTGCTGCACCAGGTGTAGATGACTTATCACATGTAATCATAGAATATGATACAGGGCCTCCGCTTTGATTGAAGATATTATTCAGCTAACTGGCAAGTTCATCTTTAAAATTTGCTGCATTTTATGTATCTGCAGGACAACTTTTCTGGTGGCGGAAGCTTGTCTAATTGCTGGTGCTACAAAAAATGCCTATCACACTAAGTACCGGGGAATGATATATGCTCAGAACTTCTCCTGTGAAGCTTTACGAAAAGGTGTTTTCATTTCTGGAGCGGTATTTGTGGTTGTGACTATGATTCTCAACGTTTATTACTACATGTACTTCACCAAGGCAACTACAACTCAGGCAGCTCATAAAGCAAATCGTTCGAGCTCAACTGTTGGGATGGCTGGGTATGCATAGGATCCACTAATGAGACCAGATAGGTTCCAGGTTTTTGCATCTTGGTGTTATGTATGGGATGCCTATGTGATAGCATACTTAAAGTGTATCATTACATTGGTTTTGTCTAAAGAGATATATAAGTACCTGTATGAATGCTGCTTGCAAAGGCAAGATGCAGAATTAGAAGTTTTGGTGGTTGACAACTCACTTTGAAATTCAACTTTATCTTGGCTATTTTACTTTGTTTTTAATTTGTAGATCAAACTATTTTACTAAAAAGATTGTAATGAGAATGGAAGGGGATATAATATTGTGTATGGTATAGATGCATGGATGGATTGACCATTTGAGAAATGGACGTGCAAATCTGAGCTCATCATCACTACGACGAGGGCCATGGCTTTCATGAACCTCTGGTGACCCAAAATCCCTGAAACTCAGCCCGACTAATTCCTGACCAGAAACTGGTCCGCAAAATACATGCTAGCCTGCCTAACTACACACCATTCAGTCACTACTAGATAATACCGAGTTGGTTATAACTATCATTTTAAGACAATTCTGTGCATGTCATTAGATTCTAATATTCATATGTTGTTGGAGTTGTACCTTCAATCGAAATTTACAGTGTTCGATTGATGTATAAAATATCTGGGGGAGTTGCTATGAATAATTAACTGCTCTATGATCAAATACGAAAAAGGGCCTCAGGTGGCATTCAATGTTAGAGAGAGAGAGAGAGAGAGAGAGAGAGAAGAAAATAGGGGAATTAAATAGTAGTGCTAGCTAGTAGGTGACTAAGGCCAAGAAGAAAATGGCAAATGTAATAAAAGACGGGTAAGAGAATTAAAGGGTGGTAGGAGTAGAAAATGGCAAAATGGAAGAGTAAAGGGTGGGCAAGACAAGAGGAGGACAAAGTCCAAGCAGAAGCTAAAAGTTGTCAACTTTATTGGCTGCAGGGGGTGGGGGGGTCAGATTTCAGATAGGCTGGGTTTTGGTTCTTTTTTATCTGCTTTCAGCCACAAAACAAAACCCACTTTTGTTAACCTATTTCTTTCTAGGAGGAGAGAGAGGAGCAAGCAAAGACCACCCTAGATTATTCAAACTCTGATTTGATTCACTAGCTAGTCTCGTGTGACTTTCCTTCCCTTCCCATGGTCAAAACATTGTACCTCACGCTCCTCTTCTTCAACAAACATACATAAATTTGTTGGCGAGTTACTTTGTTTGACAAAATTTACAAATACGGCCTGCAAATTTTATCTGTCCAGGATTAATAATTCGAATTTACAGTACCAAGTACCATTCAAAAGTTAAATGTTACTTTCTCAAGTTCCGTCAGAAGTTTAACATGGACGTGACAATTCCTGACCAGTCGTGCCTTTTCTATAAATTCAGCAAAGAACACTGATTTGGACTCTCTCTTTTTTTGACGTTTTTCCCTTTCTGGGTAAGAAAATATTTCTTACCACCCTTATTAACCCCAAGGATATCAGTTTTTCGAGTGCATTATAGATAAGAGAGAAGTGTTTGATTAAGTTTGGTTTAATAATTGGGTCAGTCATGCATGTCCTAACGTGCAACTTGGACTTGGTGGTTAGGCAATCTGTGTGTCTTCATGGGTCCTTCACCAATTTTCTTAAACAGTATGAAACTTGTATTTTTGTTTAACCAATTCCTTGTTTTGTTTTTTTTTTAATTTTTCGAAAGGACCCCATTGATTTTGGTCTTGCATTCTTCATCACTACCACGTGAAATGATGAGTTGCTATACATATATAATCATGAACACATGTCAAACATCAGAGTGCCATGATTTATTTAGATAAGGTGGCCTGTGCTTTGAGTGGGTTTGAGTCTATTTGTTCCATTGTTAGCTGAATTTAACATATTCTTTTGGGGTTTTGTCAATCAGATTTGGAGCTAAACCATAAGCTGTGTCCCCTCCATGCCCATTAAGCTCACCTAATACACACCAAGACATGAAACAACCCAGTTGACTTAACTTTAATTGTCCCCCTTATTTGCAAAAAAAATACTCAGGTCACCCACCAAAAAAAACATCACAGCTAGTGACAACTACATCATAGATGCCATTGCCATTGCCATGCCATGCCATGCCAGAATAAAATCTACAACATCATCCAATATGTATGAATATCATCAGATGCCACAATATTTGAAAGGGGGGAGGGAGGAGAATTGGGTCTTCATTCAAGGAGCTCACAAGATTGCATCAAATTTGACAACTAATTAATTATACATAATTCATTAAGAGAGGTTAATTAAGATGTACGGGAGCCATTGATACACGTTTCCTTTCCTAGTTAACGTACGACTCTCAAACACAAATGTCTCCAGTCCAACACCGTGGCGGGATTCCCGGCCCTTCTTCTCCTCCTCGGCAGTCCCATGTTTCTCTCTCAGGATGACTCATTCTCATCATAAATACTATTTCTTTCTTTATTCAAATTCCAACCCTATACCTAAAATACTTATATATTTATTTACAGTAAGTAACTAAATATATATATATGTATAATATTGATAGGAGAGTGTAATTCACCGTTAATCGCTCTCAAAGTCTCTAGCATAGCATGCTTCAGTCACAGTGCGGTCCCTTTGGCTCGGCGCGTGTGCCCTTTTTGTTTTATTTTTATCTTTTCGTTTTGTAATTTTGACTCTTACAGCGTCACCGTCATGCAGATTTCTAACGTAATGCATTGCTAATCATATACGTATATGATTCACCTACAAAATTTGCTTGTTACTTTCGTTTACACATTTGTTTATTCAAACCCCCATTTGTTTTTTTTTTTAAATCAATAAAAAAACAGAGTATACTATAATTAGATTAAAATACAGAGAGCATTAGACATAGACTGCTGCTATTTTCTCTTCACGTGGACCAGTGTGGGGGCATATGAGGCTCCATCTCTCTCTCTCTGACTCTCTCTCTCTCTCTGACTCTCTCTCTCTTTCTTCCTCTCTCTTATACATAGAATAGCCGTCAATCCGTTGCTCATAAGTCATAGCCTCGAGAGACAGGCAGATAGAGAGAGAGAGAGAGAGAGAGAGAGAGATAAAACTCAGAACTTGATATTGTCAACAGTCAACACGAACAGCTCATCAAATTCTCTTTAGAAAAGATAGTGGGTTGGTGATTTGAAGAAAGAGGCAGGGGCAGAGGCAGAGCTTAATTTATGTAGCTGGGTATTCCGGTTATGTCTATCGCCGGCGGCTGGAGGCTTTTGCATTCTTCTCTGGTGGTGATTTTGGTAATTTCTGTTTTACAGATTTGGGTCTGCTGCGACTGCAAAGCAGGCGCAATACGGGTTTTCCCAGGACACACAAATGTGTTATCAAAGATGGAGGCAGAGAGCAGCAACACGATGCAGAGCAAGAGCAACAGAAGCAGAGAGGCCCTGTTCCATAAGTACTTCGGTGGCAGTGTCAGAGCTTCTAACTTCAACAAAACAGAGCAAGGGTATGAAGACAGCAAACGAAGAGTGCCCAGTTGCCCAGATCAACTCCACAACTAGTAAAATTATTCATTTTCTCTCTTCTTTTCTTGGGAAATTTTGTTAAATTATAACCAAAATACCCACGTTTTTCTCATTACGTCTGTGGAATTTTGATTGCCTTTTTCTTGCTTCTGTAATTCATGAAGTGGGAAAACCGGGGGTATTTTGGTTGTTATCCTATAATTAATCCTAGTTTAATTAATCTCTTTAGATTTATGGAGGATCCAGAAATGGACAATGATGATGAATCATGATGTGCAGTGTACAGAGAGAAGTTGAGAAATTTGGTTTTGCAGTGACCAGCTTATATTTTGTACTACCTGCTATATAGCTAGAATCTCCGTATCTACAACTTTTCAAGATCCTCTCTTTCGTTTTTTAGCTTTTGCTTTTGGGATCAGAAGATCGAATATCATATGAGGAAGAGTGTGGCAGAAAATTTGCAAATTTACACACAGAGATTCTTGCTTTCCCACTGCAACAAAACAAACACCTTTTTTTTCATTTTTTCTGAACTTCTGCAAGGAATGTTTGCTACTAGTGTGGCATCTTCCTTGCGTGAATGAACAAAAGTGAATGCTCCTGTTTTGGTGAAAGCTTTCTTAATCTCAGTATTATTCTGCCATTATTGAATGATGCAGTAAGCAATCAGTCTATGGTTTGTTTGCCCTTTTTGATGATATATCATAAATTATAGTCTCTGTCTCTGGCCTATGTGGTAAGTTTTCCTCTGATTATATCTATAGGATTTCGTTCCTGTCCCATTTCTTTAACTGGTAAAAAAAAATTTGAATCTTCCATGACTGTCCTCTCCTCTTTCAGAAAGCTTAAAGCGAGTTTAACCAATAAATCTTAAATTTTACACCGTCCCCATTATATAATATTTGATTCGATGCCTTTCTTCTCTCGTGTAACATTGATAGTCAAATTGTCTGAATAATTGCTGGACCTGGCTACGCTTTTAAGGCCATGAGCCGTTGACTCTTCCATTAGTCTTTAACAATGAAACAGGGCATAATTAAATTAAACCAAAAAAACCCAGCAAGTGCTTTTCAACTTTGTAGCTTTTTCAGAAAGTGTTTTCAATTTGAAACGAGACATATATATATATATATATATATTTGTGGAGATTAGTGTGTTGTTGTTTAATCTGTGAATCTGTGATGCATGAGTGGGATTTGTAAAACGTGGGATTCATCCAAATATACATAAAACAGAGATATCATCATTAAACTGTTAAAAAGGTACCTGCGGGTTGAATGCTGGATGGACTCTAGCCTTTGTAAAGTAGCGTCATACAGAAAGTTTGTGATATTCGGCTTTGTGATTTTCTTGCAAAAGGGATTTTGTCTGGTTGTGCGAGAAGTGCATGCAGACAAAGGTCACAAAGTTTGCCATCGAGTGGTGGTGCACAGAGAAAAACAGAGGTGTAAATAGACATGGCAATGGGCATAGCCCCCCTGTTCTATTGTTCGAGTAAACTATGCGTAGTAAACACACTTATGGGTAAAAAAATTTGACTTGATTTGATGATATTAATTGAAATTCTTCGATTTTATAGTGCATGTTGTTTGCATATGGACCTAAAAGTTGGCAAAACAAATGTAAATGTTGTCTCGTATTCTGGTATTTTTGGGTGTCTATAAGGAGAGGCAGAGAGGCAGAGGCAGAGAAACCAATGCGAGAAACGCCACGTATTATGCGGCGAAGATGGGTAGCCAAGCCATTGGGTAGGATTGGTTTTTGATTCGTAAGGCGGGTTATTTTGTCTGCTAGCTTTTTGGATGTGGAATCTAATTCACCCTTCCTTCCTCCCTCATCATCATTCGTTCATCAATGCCAATTTAGCTCATCGATGCATCCATTTCCCCCTTTGTGCTATGCTTTTGTGTTTTGTTTTTCTTGGGCCCAAAATCAAATACCAACCCAAGTCAAAATGAGTCTTTAATAAAACCTTTCATTATCATGGATTGTTGCGGTTGCATACGTGAGTTAGATTAGTTAATCAAGATTGTGAGTTTAAGTTAGAGTGATAAATTGAAGTTTGAATGGTTGAGCTAAACAAAGCTAAGAATAAAACAGGCACTTTCATTTCCTAGGTGATGTGAGCGCCACTAGCAATAACAATAGCAATAAGAGCGATAGGGTTTGGTGTTCTATGCATGTCCTAATTGGTATGTACGAAAAATGCACATGGGAGGGGGTGCTAAGCTGGGCCAGCCACCCAGCCACCCAGCCAGCCTAAGGGGGGGATTGGCTTAACCACGTTGCCGTCCAACAATAATTCACCAATTTGGTTTCTACTTAAATATCTTGTCAGGAAACTCCGCATTATATTATCTAAAACAAGTAAGATTCGAATGACTGGTTGGATGTTTGAATAGCTAAATCTATCTAACCTTCCAAAACAGATTTACAGCTCATATATTTTGCTATTCTTTAAGAGCAACTCCACCCATATTGCCCTTAGAGCATCTCCAGCGCAGGTCGGGCTAGGGGGGAAAGGCTGCCCGACGCAGCCCGAGTTCACTCCAGCGCAGGGCCCGTAGCCCAGTTTGGTGGCGGGTCCCACGAGCCCGAGGAAGCCCAAGGGCAAGTCTTGCCCGGGCTGAAGCCCGAGTTGGCTGACGTCAGCGCTGGCGTCACGCTGACGCCAACG
>NW_007362496.1:1120420-1167031 GCF_000346735.1 Prunus mume | reverse complement strand
GGGGGGGCGGCCCCCCCCCCCCCGGGGGTGGGGTTCCCCGCCGGAAACCTTTTTTTTGCGTTTCCCCCCCCCCCCCCGGGCTGGGCTGCATGGTTGGAATGGCTCTAAGTAAGCTAGTATCCTGCTGTTGGGCTAGGCCTGGTCCATGGCCTGAACTGATGTTGGGCTGAAGTTAAAGCTTCGCCATAGGATAGGCCCAATCTCGTAAACAACTAATAAACTATACGGGCTTAAATGCTGGATTCGCATAGGACTTAAGAACTCAGCCCATATTTATATTTTGTGGCCTGTTTAGAGCATCTCCGACCGATATGTCAAAATTGTCACATAGATATTTAACAGCTATAAATAATATCTCACATCACTCCAAACGAATTGTCAAAGCTTATATGGAATGAAGGCTGGAGGTTTAACTGTTACTTTTGACATCCCAAAAGCTAATGAATATTTTATTATTTTTAAAAAATAGCTGGTTGTTACTTTTATTTATTATTTTTCTTTTTTATTTATTTTTCTTTATCTTAAATGATTTGACTGTTACAAAAATTATTTAGTTGACATATCGGGTGAAGTGTAAAATTGTGTAAATAACAAATTGTCACATCAGCCATCAAATTTAAATTGAAAGCTACTACTTCCACCCCCTGTCCTATTTCCCAACCCACCTTATTTTTCCACCCACTATATAAATTTGAAAAGCACAATCATATCTTTCCACCCACCATTATTCATAAAATACCCTTTAATTATTAATTTAAGCAAATTCTCCTTTATGTTAAGAAATTCATTAGCTAATGACGTCATTTAAATTTAATCCAATGGCTGAAAAGTTGGCATATCAATAAAATATTTAAATTAAATTGAAAAAAATCAAATAAAAAATAAAATAAAAAAAATTTCAATCATTCTCTCATTCCAGCCCATTGATCACCAGCTACGGATCCTCCCTTCCCCACCTAGAGCCAATCCCCAACCACCTCTCCCCCACCACCCCACCACACCGAACCCAACACCAATCCACCCTTCAATTCAATCAATTTCAACCCAAGTCCCAAATTTCTCAATTAAAAACTCATTCTTACAATTTTCTTTTGGTACAAATCATTGGGATTGATTAATTCATGGGATGAGCTGGAGTTGCAGAGATAGGAATTGAGGAAGAGCCCAATCACTAGTCCATATTTAAATTGATGCACAGGGGAGGGCATTTTCTCTGTTCTGTGAGATCGAGTCCTTTGACGGCGACTTCTTTACTGCCAAGACACCGTTACTCGACGGCTTCATCGACGCCTGCTCTTCCACCATCCCTCTTCCTCCTCCACCTCCTCCATTAGTGAGCTCATTATTCGGCGCTTTAGAATTAAACATGGAAGAAATTGACGGTGTTTAGCTACCATGTTAAATTCAAAGAGACGAGCCAACAACATACTACTAACAACACCGTTATTGTCCCCAACTTAACCACCTACAAAACTCAGTAGGTGTGAGATTTTATCACAAAAGACCTTGACATTATTAGTAGTAGAACCATTCATTATATATTTTATTTTATTTAGCTAAGTTTTCGATCTGAGACTTATATTCTTCAACACACCCACTACCACATAGTAGGTCACACGTGGAGCCAAGTCCATATCAGAGTCAAATATTCATTTAAGCCCAACACGTGAACACCACGTATTGGGTAAGAGGTAAGGGTAAACATTCAAGCCCAACATATGATCACCACATATTGGGTATGTGGTGGTAAAGGTCAAGGCCCAATATTTCAGGCCCAGTCATTCAACCTGCTCTGATACCAAGTCAAACAAAATATGGCAAATATTCAGTTATGCTCGTATGTGCTCATATATTATTCTTCTCCAATGGTATTTATACAAGTACAAATATGTGTTAACCCTGAATCAAATAGGAAATATATTTAAATTACAATAAGAAATAAATCTCTATTACAATAGGACTAATTAATAATTGGTAAGTAACCAAAATTCAAACTAAATAAGGAACCAAAATCCTAACTAAGTAAGGACTCGCCAACAAATTGTAGAGAAAGAGATAGTGTAGGAGAAGGGGGTTGTGTGGATTATGGTGGTTTTTGGGGGGAAAGAGGGAGAGAAAGGGGGAATGAGTGAGGGGTCGGGGCAACTCTGAGTGGACTTGGGTGGAGCTCCTAGAGGTGTGAGAGAGAGCCTGGGCAATGGCGTAGGGGGTAGGAGTATAGGAGTGAGAAAGTTGACGTTTGATCTTTGTTCTTTAGATTTTTTTTATAGCTTTTTTTAATTTTAAATTTGAGGCAATTGTTTCGTTTTTTAATATTTTTCTTTAAGTCCTTAGAAGTTATTTTACAAAGAGATAAATTTATTTTAAAAAAATTATAAATAGTATGGGTGGGAAAATAGGACAAGGGGATGGAAATAGCAGCATTATTTAAATTTGATGTTTGGTATTTGACATCTCCCTTGAATATGCTCTTAGATTTACCAAAAAAACGCACCCACGTCATCAATGTAAATTAGGACATTAATTATGTACACTTGTAGTAAAATAAGAAATTTTTACGTAACTTTGAAGATGACATAAGGTAGATAAGGATAGTGTTTCCTTCTTTACCCATAAGGAGGCACTCATCCTTACCTACTCATGTGGATTAATCACAAAATAACATTTTTTTTTAAAATTATTCTCAAAGGCACATTTATTTTCACTTTAATTATTCTTAATAAGAGAGATACGTGTCAAATTGTGACTGTGCCACATCAATAGATAAGAAGGAATTCCTTCTTCTGGGTAAAGAGGGAAGCATTATTCGGTAGCTAATCAATAAAATGATGGAAGCAATAATGGTGGTGATAAAGAAATAAGTCCAAGATAGTACAAGATATGCATGAATGTTCAAAATGAAAACCATAGGCCTCGCTTGATTTGTATTAGTTAGTTGTCGTTTCTTTTTGGGGTTTTGTCTCCCCTATCTTACCAATAAATAAATAATCCATTGGCCCAAACATTGGGCCGCCCACAGTAACCAGCCTGAGAAACAAAACTGGGCATCCGTATGCCAAACTTGTTTGCTTTGGTTACAGACTCCTGATAACCAGGAGAGTATCTGAGCTTCTTTACTTCTACGTAACCTAATTCCCAATTACCAATCATGCCATATGCGCCAGTTCGCTCGCACGCTGTAACTTTCAAATTCAGAGCTCGTACGTGTCACGTGCCATTTTGAATTTACGTGTCACTTACCTATTGCTCCTTTTTTTTCTTTTTCTCCCCCAAAACATTTTCACTAACTTGGATGTCTTTCGCCTTTCCTCTGTGTTGTTGTCTTGTTCTTTCACTGCAAACATTTTGACCTTTTGTTACCACCAAAATTACATTGGTGCATATTCAATGGGATAATAAAAATAATGCCAGGATGCGATCATACCAACTCACATGCACCAGATTCCATCAAAACTCTGAAGTTAAGCGAGTTTAGGTGAGAGTAGTATTATGATAAGTGACCTCTTGGGAAGTCCTCGTGTTGCATCCCTTCTTTTTATCGTTTTGTTTCAAAAAACAAAAGCCTAATAATAAAGGAAAAATATTATACCAAAAAAAAATATAAATAAAGAAAAAGAATGTTTGCTCTACCATACCACAATAAAATTAGGTGGTTAAAAGGGATGTTTATCGTGCTTGATCAAGAGCATCCATAATGGGCTACCTAAACTAACTCCTTAAATAAATTATAGGGAGGAATTATAAAAATACAACTCTAACTATGTTCCCTATCCACCTTCTAAAATATGGAGACTTCTAGGAGCTCCTAAATCTAAGAAGAGAGAAATGACTTCTAGTAATTCCCAATAATTTTATGCTGCTTTATTTTGAGTATTTTAAACTTTTAATTAGTGTTAACTGTTTTTTATAAAGATGGACCAATCAAAAAAAGAGTGTATTTACAAAATTAGAAAGTATTATTGGAGTTAAAATTTTATAAAGAGCTCTTAGAATAACTTTTATATATTTTTTAGTTAAAATTTAACTAAAAAATAGTGAAATATTTCACAAATTTAGTCTTAAAAGTCTAATTATTTTCACTTATATTACTAATCAGCTAAATCCTGAAATCCAATCCCTATTTCTCCTTCCCGAGCCAGAGAGTATAGCATAAAAAATAACATATTGCCTAGAAAAGAAAACATAAAGCAGACTATTATTATTACTATTATTATTATTTGCTGAGAATAAAGCGCACCAGCCAGTTGTTATATGTAAATAAATAATAATACTAGGAATATGGCAGGTTCGTAATAAAAGTCTGCATGCAGGGTGATGGGTAAAAGAAGAAAGCACAAAATAGTCAGATGAATTTCCACTTTTCCCTGAACGCCTTTTCATCTTAACTGGAATAAAAGCAGTAGGAAAGGAAACCACTGGTTTTCCATCCCACACTCCAAAGAAACCACTGCGCATAACCCACAATTCCCACAATGCCCTCACCAACTCTGCTGTTAAATACACACCCTTCTGTATTTTCCGTACACCTACCTCGGTTTAAAGCCGCAGTCACCTAGATAGAGAGTCTACTGTAGGGTTAATTAAGGAAGAAAGAATGAGGATGAGCTGCAATGGGTGCAGGGTGCTTCGCAAAGGGTGCAGTGAGAAATGCTCAATCAGGCCCAGCATTGAGTGGATCAAATCCCCTGACTCTCAAGCCAACGCCACTCTTTTTCTTGCCAAATTCTATGGCCGCGCTGGCCTTCTCAACCTCATCAATGCCGGCGCCCAACACCTCCGCCCTGGTAACCCTATTTTTTAATTGATAAGCTTTATTTTCTTTTCTAGAAATTAAGTATTTCATTCTGCAGCATATGTGGGTTACGCCGGTTCGTTAGGGCAGTAACGCCGCCGCTTGCACCCAAGTTGGATTTCCCTTTCCAATTAAGTAATTTAGACTATCCTTGTGTCAAAAAGTATCATTTCCACCACTAAACTTATGTGTGTTTTTTGATCAGCTATTTTCAAGTCACTTTTGTACGAGGCTTGTGGACGGATTGTGAATCCGACATTTGGGTCGGTGGGTTTGATGTCGTCCGGGAGCTGGGCCCAATGCCAAGCAGCCGTTGATGCAGTGCTTGCAGGGTCCCCCATCTCCGGACTTGATGCGGATGCGCTAAACCTTATTCCCAGTCCTCCTAACACATCCGGCGACATACGCCACGTGTTCAGGGACTCGAACTCGGGGGCTTCTCGTAACAAAGTTGCAACCCGGAACAGGTTCAAGAGATCCATGAACAAGTCCAAAACCCATCCTGGCTCGCTCACTGATTTTGCAACCGGGTCACATATGGCTCAATTTTGTAACTTTCCTGACCCGGATGACTTGTGCCCGAGCCCGGAAGGAAATGGGGCTGGCGGAGATTATGATGGAGAGGTTGGGTTGGAACTGACTCTTGGATTAGTTCCAATGCGTCTTAATTAGCTATTAATAAATTATGGTTAATCTTTGTGTATGTTGGTTTTGTTGGAGTGACAAGTGGAGGGTAGAGTTGGAGAAGGACATACAAGTGTGCTTCATGCAATGGGAGAAGCACATGTTTTGGCGGCTCCGAATTGGTTTCTTGCTTCTTTTTTTCTTTTTTTTTGTTGTTGCTTTTTTGGGCTTTGGTTTTTGCTTAGAAAATGTGTCGTGTAAAATATGGGTGGAGTTTCGGTGTAAAATATTATGCATATATGCGCAAGCACAACATAATACTTACATTTCGCCTTTGGCGATCCATATATGTAAATTCTAGTACTCAACAATCATGATTGATGTATCAGATCTTCACTCAAACATCACTAGCTCTCTGATTAATTTCTGTCTTAATTATTTGGTTTCTGAGATTCTTTGTTAACTCTAATTTTTATGGTCTTTATTACAATTTCCTGAATTGGAAAATCTCAACAAATGCAGCATCTGTCCATAGGATAAAGATAAACATCCTTTCTTTGTTGGGTAAATGACAATATCATTATTGGGCATAGTACTCTACTTGCCCAATTTTATTTGTTTAAAAAGAAAAGGAAAAAAAAAACTCGAAATAACAAAATTCGATGACTGTTGTCTTGGTGGGTTTCTGACCCGTAAACCCACCAAACCAAGAAAGTACACTTTTCATGGAAAGTGTGGGAGCAAATATTTTTGTCTCCAATCACGGCACGCCACGTGCAAAAGAAGATTATCTCTTAAATTAATTAATTAAACCAATTTATCTGGTCAATTAATTAATATTGATAAATATCTTAATTAATATGATATTATCTTTATTTAATAAGATAATATCATTAATTTAGATATTATCCTAATAAAGAGGAGATAATATCATTAATTCAGTTATTATCTTCCGTAAAGAGATATAATCAAGTCCGACTCGATTCCTACAAATTTGGGTAAAGAATAAACTCATCAGAAGAGTTAATTGTACGAAACCCTGACCCCGAGGCTCCTATAAATAGACGACTTCATTCATCATCCACTCTCCATATTTTTTCCACATGGCTCCAACCACCACACACGACTCTGGCCCCAGTCCCGGTTCACACCCTGCATACAATTCCGTACCATTTGCTTAACTATTGTTTTCCTGCAAACACTCGAACTAACTTAGGCATCGAAGGGCCTTTGGCCAACACCCACCAAGTGTGGTCTATTTACTATAATCTTTTTTACAGGAAACGAGGAAGAGAAATAAGGAAGATCAAAGGTTGAAGGATCTAGAAGCGAATATTTTTCCGCGAAATTATTTGTACAAACATAAAGCCCTGAAAATAATTCTATGGGAGATTTCAACACGGGATACTTGTATCATTCCAAGTTACTTTGGCTTGTGACTCATCTATTAGGAAGATATATAAAAAGATATCAAATATTCTTTTAAGTACTTTGCTTGCTACAAAGAATTAGGTTAATTTGATGATCAATATGACTAATATAAACAAGCTAAAAGCACGGAAAAAAGAGAAATCTTCGAAACTCCTTTTCTCTCTCAACTCATGGAACCTCAACCGACTGAACTTTTCATCAGTTCCAGAGGATTTCCTCTGAAACCACCATCTTTTACCGCTAATAAACTGGGCCTTTGCCCCTCCTCCCTTGACATGTTGTGGAGAGTCCCCCCCCCCCCCGCCCCCCCCCCCCCCCCCTCACTCATTTTTTGCTTGGTTTTGTTTCTCCTTGCTTTTTGGTGAGCTTTTGTTCTCCCTAGGTTGGTCTAGGGCCTTTCAACCTGCCTTTGGGTCGGATTTGTTTCCCGTTCCTCGTCTAATTGTAGATATCTTGCTTGGCTTGCCAGGGGATCTAAATCTATTAGAGGTTATGGGTTGATTTATGGAGGAAAGGCTAGGTATCTAGTGGAATTTTTTAGAGTTTGGGTGTTGCGGATCTAGTGGAGAAGATGCTTGCTTGAGTGTCAAGAGGAACCAGGGTGGTTATGTACTTTAGGAATGCCAAGCATTTCCAATAAGATTAATGCAAAATATTAAATTTGAATTTGATTGTTTATGTGGCAATTTGACATTTTGGAAAATTTTCAATTCCACCCGAAATGCCAAATATTAAATTATTTTATTACATTTTTAAAAGTAAATGGGGTTCATATGATGCAAAAATTTAAAAGAGAGTAAATGATTGTAGGGTCCATGACTAAAAAATATTAAAATAATATTTGACATTAAGCTTTTTTATATATTATTTTTGATATATCTCTTTCAGCTTTCAAATTCATGTAGGATTTGACTACTTGGTTGAAACAATTTTAACCTTTAATTTTTGTCGTTTCATGTTCATGTGGCAATTTAACATAACTTTTTAAAATAAAAAATGAAAAATCTTTTTACAATAAATTCAAAACAAAATTGTACAGCAATAATGAGAAGAGTTAATTGTACATATCAGCCTGACTTAACTCAACCCTCGAGTTTCTGAGTTGGAGTACAAAATTTGATAATTACAACGAAACAAGCGGAGGCTACATTTAAAATAGGAATTTCACTAAAACACCCAAAATGGGGGTTGAAATTATAAAAAAACCCAAGCACTATTTAAACATATAAACACACCCAAAACTCATCATTACACACACTCAAAACCCATTTATAAACACACCCAAAAAGTTGACTTTTGGGTTGATTTTGGGTGTGTTTCTATGTTTAAATAGTGCTTGGGTTTTTTTATAAATACTTGTCTAGGATTGGATTTATTTATAAATTTGTATTTAAAACATGTAGACCACGAGCTACCCTTTAAGCTTTGGATGAGCATGTTTATTAATAGATGTGCATATATACAATTATACACACAAACTCAATTACTTCACTTACTGCGTGTAAGTAAACATTTGGGCTGACGCAAGTGCTACTCATAACTTAAGGATATCATTTGGTAAGCACAGGAAAAGCAGATCCTGCAAAGGATGCTCTCTTCACAAACCTCCCCTTCATTCTTGGCCTCTTCTCAGCATTCAGCTTCCGCACTTCGTACCTTATTTTCTTGGAGAACAGCCTTGTCCTCCTCTTTTCTCTGTACCTTGACACCCTCGCCTCTCTCCCTCCGTCCGCTATTGCCGGGTGTACCCATAGCCCGTTCAGATCTCCGTATGGGAAATGAAGTTCAGTTCCACATACACCCTGCACATAATTTATTCTATGTTGAATTGCTATAAACGATAATGAATTGGGCCTAATTAACTAGCTAAGAATACCCTCACATGGTTAATTATATCAACATAATTGGCATTTCCACAATTTTTATTTAAAGATTAAGGCAGGAAGTACATACCATGCAGTCAGGCAAGCATTCGGAGTTGAAATCGGGGCGACCACCGGAGGTCCACGGAGAGCCATCCCAGGCTGTAATCACTGCCTCGTAGTCCAGCCTCAAAAATATCTCCTTCTTCTTGCTGCTTTTACTTGCACCCGCATGCACCTCCTCATGTTGTTGATGATCTCCACTGTAAGTATTATCCATCATTCCCACTCCCAATTTGTCATCCTGTTCGCCGCACGACTGCGGCGAGTCATCATAGTCTTCAAAGTTCAACACAAACGGCTCTCTCATCATATCAATCTCCGGCGTCTCACCTAATTCACACCCCATAAAATTGACACCTCCCGTGCCCCCCTCCTCATCCTCCTCCTCCTCATCTTCAAGCTTTACTCTACAATTCGATTCATTTTCTTTAGAATCCATTAACCCCAATCCTTCCATCCCAAAACACTCGTCATCTTCGAGCCCCTTGCCCAACAAACTATCCACGTCCGCCGCGAACTCAGCAAGATCCATGTCACTGGGAAGCAGAAACCCATCATGACCGTTATGATTATAATTAGGTGATGATGAGCTCACTTTAGAAACATCACCAGTATTAGCTAATTCGTAATTAGCAACTGCTTCTTCATTAGAATTAGCAGAAGTGGTAGCAGTGCACATCTCCGCAACAAAGGGATCGAATACGGGAACCCTATAAAGAAGCTGCTGCTGATCTTCTTCGTTTTCCTCGTCATAAGAGTTGCTATCGTCTGCCCCAACTTCCGGCACCTGAGGAAACCGGTTTCGGGAGCCTTCTTGGCATTTGTGCTTCCCCTGCCTCGGCGTCCGGGCCTTCCGCCTGAAGCCACGGTGCCACGACGGTGCTGCTGGGTTGTCCGAAACAGAAACTTGATCATCCTTATCGGTGGGTTTGAGCGACGACGCCGTTTTCAAGAGAACCCTTTCGTGTCTGCGAGCTAACTGGTTGGCGGAGTGTACGGAGGAGTCACAGGCTTGGCAGAGAAAAGCATCGTCGGCAGCACAGTACCAGCGAGCTCTCTTTCTTATGCAGCTGTCGCACGCTCTTGCCGTTTTGGCACCTAGGGAGTTTGCCACTTTCTTGTTGGAGCTCATCGAGGAAAATCAAATGACAACAAAGTTTTGAAAAGTCGAAAGAGTGAAGTAAAATCAAAGAAGAGAAAGATAGAGCAAATCCAAAGAGTGCACAGCAACTGTTTGTTGAATTGTGCTCTTTATTTAGGTAAAGCGCTAGAGGAAGTGGTAAGTGTCCCACACCCTGCGCTTTTACAGGCCAATATAACAGCGAAGGCAGCCCTTGGATTTGCACTTTTGGGAGAGAGAGAGAGAGAGGATTGTACTTTTGGGTCCACACGAATGCCTTATCTATTTTCTAATTGGGCGACCTTAAAAAGTTGATCCAAATCCTTGGCTTCTGATTGGCTACTTTTCCCCATGGATGGATTTCTCGTTTCTGAGTTAACATGAGGCCCAGCCAAGGGGGTAATGGATGAGAAGTCCTGTTGATTCCATCTCTCACTTTCTAATTTGAAAGATATGCTTTTGTTGGATTGCCTCCCTCGCTGCCCCATTTTCTCCATCACTAATATTTACTTGTTTAAACTTTCGGACTCTTACCTTGACTCCATGCACTGCGGTCCCCACAAAATCACGTGCCCCCAATCATATCTTTCCACATAACGTAAAGATCATCTTCTATCGTATGACTTGACATTCTGTGCCATTTCTCTGATTTTGATTAGAAACTATTTGTCTTGCTGTACCTGATTACAACATTCACTCTAATTTTCTCTCTCTTGTTCCACATCTAATAAATCAAGATGGATAAATAGTCATGACTCAGAAGTCACTCTTGAATATTAATAGAAAGAGACCGTTTGAATTAAGAAGATGAACTAACAAAATCATATGGAAGAAAATAGAGGCCTTTTTATTATAATTGGTTTAGACTTGAACATCTCGTAGGCTTGTAGCTAGCTAGATAGAAAGAAAGAAAAACATATATGTATGGATAAAGCTGATGTGGAGATCTCATCTCATCTGTGACAATGAAACCCAGGCACAAGATTACCGCAAAGAGTCATGAGAGCGGAATTTTCTTGAAGAAATGTCGACATATAATTCCTTGGTTGGTTAGGTTGAAAATTATTTATATTTCTGTAGCTATCTATCTGTTAAGGCCTGTATCCCCATCCCTCTCTCTCCGTCTCTCTCTAAAATAATTTTAGAATCTCACTCACTTATGTATATTTGTCCACTACTACACAACATGTATGTATGGGATAAGGTTTGGTAATTATGATAAGTTTTTCAGAATTAACAAGTCTACCGACGTTTCTTCTTTCTATTTTTCTCGTATGATATGGGCCAATATTACATAATATGGTTACAAAAAATAAAATATTTAAAAAAAGAGTTGCATTCTAAAGAATTTTCTGAAAATTATTGCATTAACATAAGGAAAACTAATATATGATATGATCGATGCGACAATGCACTAATTGATTGATGAGTTCGTAGTTGACACTGTAAAAAGAGAAAGAAAGAAAAAAGCATGTGGTAGCGGAATGTGACAATTATGATTATGTAAGAAATGCAACAATGATAAGTAAGATAATGAAATTAAAGAAGTAAAAATTGATAGATTAATAAATAGGACCAGCTCAAAAAATCTTAAAAAATATATCAGACGATAAAGAAAAAAAAAAGAAAAAGAACGGTAATCTTACTCTACGGCCCATAGCAATATGAAGCCCGTGAAGAAATTATGCACTGGGCCCGCCCTATTACAATTTTTAGTTTCTTTGGTTGGGCCAGAAGGCCCACAACGAGTGAAACCTGACAACGTTAGCCTAAAGCGGCAACAAGGGTAATTTCGTCAATAAGAAATCCGATCGCCTTGTTTGCTGGCTGTAGGGTTGGCTATTCTGCTGAGCTTGCTGAGGCAAGCACTGTTCCCGTCTAAGATCAGAGACTCGCGCGCAGTCTAAAGGCTCCTTCTTTGGGTAAGTTTTTACTTGAAACGTCGTCGTGCTCCGATTATTTGGTGGAAGCTTACAACTTGCTTCACCTGCATATATATGTTATCATTGACATTTACTTCTTTTTTGCTTGAAATTATGAGCAGGGCTGAATTGCACTTATTCAAACTTTAACATGAGAATTATATTGTTTTTATTTACTTTTCTGTAATTAATAAATTTGATTACGGAATTGCAAAGTGCAAATAAGCAAAGCATGTTTCCAGCTTGCCAATGATTTAGTGTAAGATCAAAGTTTTGTACTTTTAAGAGATTTGAATGCAGCCGTGTAGTTGATGTTAATCCAAAATATCAAACATCAAACCCCATGATGCAATATAAGGCGTAGTGAGTTATTGTGCAGCGTGAATAGGCAAATATAGGATGAAGAAGAACTTCAGTTACAGTTTTTTGGTGCCACATCAATTTCGTATTTGTTTGTTTGCCCGAAAGAGGATGGGTTGTTTGAGAACTTGAGAGGGCTTTATGGTTTTCATCTCTAGTCATGAAGGCGGTTCCATAGGTTTCCATAGATTTGACTCAGTTGATTAGTCATAAAACTTTTCAGGTAGCATCCAGCAAAATAGGATGGTTTTCTTTTATCATTTTGCTCTTATTTTCCACCAGGTTATCTAGTTCTTTTTTGTGTTCTAGATTTAACTTCATTAATAGATTTTGTTAGCCTTAGTTGGCGTTGACTATTTCGTCGATGTTGGTTGCAACTTGCAAGATCAATTCGGATGACTACGCTCCCAATATTACAAAGTTAAAGAAACAATAGAGATGATTAAATAATATTCTCTTCTTTTTTGTTTAGATTTGTGCTTAGGTTACTTTGAAGAGACAAATTGAGATTGGCATCTGAGGTTTGTGTTTCTTTTAGAAAGAAGAGATAGGGCTTCATAAGTTGATTTCGTTTACAGATAGAAAGAGATTGGAATTCATAATTTAAGGTCATTTAGTTGAGTATTTTTAATTACAAAATTTTGAGATCACATTTAGTTCACATGTTTGAGAGTTGTTAACTATTAAAGTCTTGATCCCTGATCTGATGAAAGTGGAAGATATTGTAACATTCCGTGCATCTCAAATGGTGTTCTTGAAGCAATCGAGGAAGCATGGAATCCACAAAGATGCAAGATGTTTCGTATATTTCCCTTCATTGTTTTGTTTGGGCAGCTCTGTTCCTTGAACAGTTCGACAAAGGATGATATTTTATCTTCTTTCTTAATTTATGTCTCGCTTGGTTGTACCAAAATAGTGTGATGATGATATCACTACTGCAGGATCTCTGTAATGTCCGGGAGAAATCGTATGTCTCGCCATGCTGATGGTTATCGAGGTTACCATGATGATCCTCGACCTCTCATGAACCGAGGACCGGGACACTTGAGTGTACACCCTGCAGCTTTGGAAGAAGAACTTGCAATAAAACACAGAGAAATGCAGCGAATCATTGCTGAGAACCGGCTTGTAATTGACGATAATACCCTTCTTCAAAGGGAATTGACAGATGCGAAAGATGAGATTCATAGATTGGGGCAGCTCTTACCTAAACTCCGGGCTGAGAAAGAGGCACAGTCTAGGGAGCTAATTGAGAGAGGATTGAAGCTAGAAGCTGATCTCCGTGCTACTGAGCCTATAAAGGCAGAGGTTATGCAGTTAAGAGCTGAAGTTCAGAAATTAAGTGCTTTGCGGCAAGAGTTGTCTTCCCAAGTCCAAGGTCTGACACAGGAGACAACTCGATTGCAAGCTGAGAATCAGCAGCTAATTCCCATGAAGGCTGATATTGATGGGATGCGAAATGAGCTTGTTGAGACCAGGTTTTTTACAGTGAACTTTTAATTAGTTTTCCGGCGTAATAATATCTTGCTCTTCTTTTGCCTTTTAAGGAGATGGATGACACATATTAGGACGATACTTGATGAATTTTCAGATACGTTAGCAACTGCTTTATTTGTATGCATATGTGGATTGACTTTGCAACACTTTTTTCCAGGAGAGCTTATGAATATGAGAGGAAAGCCAGTGAAGAACAAGTGGAACAAAAGCAAGCGATGGAAAATAACCTTGTTTCCATGGCTCGTGAAATAGAGAAGCTAAGAGCAGAGCAGCTAAATGCAGACAGGAGGGCACGAGAACGAGGTGATCCTTCTCTCTCTTTATGTCTCGCGTGCGCACACGCACACACACAACTTTGGTGCTCATGGATCTCTTACGCCGGGATTTTTAACTTGATCTCTAGAAGGCAAGTTGTTTTGACTCCTTTCTTATCTGTATAGGTGGTGGGGGTTATGGAATGATGAATGGAAGTCCTGATATGAGATATTCACGTCGTTCATATGGCAATGGCTACAGCAGTGGTTGGGGACCTTATGATAAGCGTGGTTCACGGCGTTAATTATCATCAAATATTGAATGGTCGGGGAACTGGTTTGCATATCGCGGTTCGAGTCCTGCTTATAGAGTAAAAAGAACTCTTAAGGTCACAGAAATGAATCAATGTTAAACCTTGTAAAAAAAATTTAACATTGATCAATTATATTGTGCCTATAGTGATGAGGCTCTGAGCAACATGTTCCATAATTTATCCGTAAATTGAAATTTTTTTTTTTTCCCTTCTGATTTTCATTTTGATAATTGTAGTTAACATACAACTCAATATAAAGTAGAACAGAATAACCAAAGTTAGTCATTTTATACCGTTATATCAAGAGGCTAGCAATATTTACTATTCTCCGTTGGGTAATATAAAACTCTCAGACAAACTCTGCATTTCTTTCAAAAGAAAATTTTCGTGTAACAATTTTCATTTGCCAACATAAGGCAATTTCTTAAACCAATAGCTTCTAACACCAAACCAAAAGAATTTATGTAACCAAATCAATCTCGGTTAACCTAAAAATTCCTAAATATAGCCGTCACTGTTACTTGATCAGCACGAATTTCCTTTTAGAGCCTTAGAAATGACTTGAACGGTGGAAGGTGTTGTCCGACAACAGCCTCCGATGAGTTTAGCTCCTGCGTCACGCCAGCTTGTTGCAAAGCATTCAAAATTGTCGTCATCAAAACTCTTGGCAGGCTGTTCATTTAACACAATCCAAAATTCATTAGTTGATCACGCATCATATTTTGTGTTTGTGTGGATTCAGTGTATGAGAAAGAGAGACGACACAGAGAGGTTCCAAAATCAGTTGAACTCACCAGCCATCTTTTAGCTTTGCCATCCCATATCTCACCACTATTAGGGTACACAACAATTGCTTTATTGGTTAACTGGAGAAATAGCATCTGTGTTAGATCACTTTCACCTTTTCTTTTAATATTTCTTTTGGGGTTGAATTTTTTTCTAGTTTAGAAGTTACCTCTTTAAATTTGCAGATGAGAGATTGAATCAAATGAGGAGGTGCGCAATTTATTCCCACTGCATGTATTTTGTTACTCTTATTTATTATGCCAAGGCATTCCTTGAAGCTCTCTCCGGATGGGGCGTTTTCACCATCTACAGAGGTGAAACATATCCAAGATGGTATTTGAATGTTTTCTTCTTCGAGCAACTCAACGCAGGCCTGCAAATGTGTATAGAAATCAAGTTAGATACCATCAAGTTCTGAAACTCCATGAAACTCTGCAAAGCAAGATTGGTAGAAGCACAAACCTGAGCTTCAAGCTTATTAGGGATGGTCTCAAATGCAAGTAAATCAGGACCTGCTTCCACAAGAACTTGCAATCTGCGTCGGTGGAAATCCTTGAGCTTATCAACATTCACTTTGGGTCCATAACATCCACTGAAAACATTGACACATCAAAATTATACAATTGAACAAAGTACATAAAATATAATTGTTAGCTATGATTGCAATCTGAAACTTGAGGTACCTATATTCTGAGCCATCAGCAAGATAAGCTCCATAGCTTCCAATAGAGGCAGCAACCAAAGCCCTGTTATACTGATGCTCAGGTGTCAATTTGAGAGCATCCCAGAAACTGTTGCGAGCTTCAACAGCCAATTTCACACTTTTCTTCAGCAACAACTCCCCTTCTTCAATGGACAGTCCTCTGGACAAAAATCCAGGAATTGTGGCCTATCAAAGCAAATGAAAGGCAATGTGGGTTTAATGAATATAAGAATCCTGCAAACACAGGCGCATCTTTGGCCCACCTAATCGATCGTATTTTTTATGTGAAAGCAAGAATCTTTTTGTACATTTGCTGCTGATATTATATGCATTCTTTATCATATGGTTAATGTGCAGAACCAAAAAGAAAGAACAGAGAGAACAAAATTGTGGGTAATGTTATAAATGAGGAAAATAAAGAATTATACCTGGTAAGATGAAGTGACCAGAACATCTGCTCCGGCTTCCAAGTATTCCAAGTGGACCTGATGAAGCAATTGAACCAAAACCCAACATTCATCAGAACCAAGCCAACCAAAGTATGTATATTTATTGTATAGATACAATAATACAAATCAGGAAATGGGCAATGAGGGGGGGAGAGAGGGAGAGAGAGAGAGAGAGAGAGAAACAGACCCGCTTGATGAGGTCGGGGTCTTTGATGAGGCAGACGGCGCTCCAGAGAGGGTCGTTGATGGCAGCGCCGTGTCTCTCCAGCTGGGTAGCGAACCCTCCGTCCACCACAGCACAACCTCCTGCTTTCTCTATCACTTCCTCCAACGACGTCGTCGCCTTCTTCAATCCCATCTCTCTCGCTATTACTTTAGACTCCAGAGATAGTAGCAATGGAGAAGAAAAAGAGGACAAATATATAAATGCGGGGGTTGTTGGTTGGATTGGATTGCTGGGTGTTGTTGGGAAAGAATAGGGACGAAATTGCAAACCAGGTTCAAGTTCAATGTCTTGAGCTTGACTGACGCTTTTCTTCTGTTTTTAAGTAAATTTAGGTTTTAGCTAAAAAAAAAAAAAAAATACTTTTAGAAAAAATTAAATTTTTTTCAAAAAAAACAGAAAAATCTCTCAACTTTCAAATCAAATGAAAAACCCCTCTTTTTTTTTCTGAATTAAAAAATAAATTTTTTTTTTTTTTTTTTTTTTTTTTTGGGTCAAGGGTGTTCTCATTTCCCATTACGTTTTCAGTGTCAAATTTGTCGGGTGGTCGTGAAATGTGATTCGTTTGATGTGTGCATGCATCAACCCAAAAAAATTATTCCGGATCAAACGCCATTTGGACCAGCCCGATCAATTGTGCAGGCCTAGTACCTACGATTATTTACGAAGTTTTAAGCGAAAATTCAATTTCATCACTAAAAAAAGAATTTAGTCAAATTAGTCATTGTGTTTGTCAAATCCTATAATTTGTAAACATTCTATTATTTTTTGTTAAGTACAATTTTTATTTTTTTCTTTTTAAGAAGCACCTTCAATCTTCTTTCTCTAACTCAACTAATTGGGGTATATTGTGATGTTAGGGTTTAACAAATTGAGGAACATTTTGAATCAAAATTGAAATTGTGAGGTATAAAAAGAAATGCTATCTTCAATGTAGGAGGGAAGAAGTAGGGCAAAAGGAAAGAAACATGTATGAGAGGGAAATAGGTGGTTGGTGAAGGTGATGGACTGGCCATGATGTGCTCTACTTCACCAACCTAACCAAGACTAAACAATTTACATTTATAATTATAATTTGTATGTCTATAAATGCATGGAGGATGATTTATTAAATACACACCACCACGATATTATGTGGGTTCGAATATGAAACTACTAAAGTACAAATCAAGTTATTTTGTATTGGATTAGACATTATTTATTGTCTAGAAATATTTCTTAATTTCACTATAATATATATATATTTATATATTTAGAGAGCTCAATACAATTTAATTCGAAGATTGTGATTTGAATATAACGTAATTAGCAAGCACATCTTTCCAAAATAAAAAATAAAAAATAACTAACCAAACGTGATATGAATTTGACTTTTGAGTGTGGCAGGGGCCTTGATATATATTGGTAGGGCCAATAGGATAGGCCCAACAATATTGGATTTTGGGTGCCATGTCTGAATATTCAAAGGGCAAGCAAGCATTTGACCTAGGAAAGGAATTATTAATGAACATAGTTATTTAGGCCACCGGCCCAGTAAGGTGGACAACAGTGCAGCTCAGCTGGATCCGGATTCCACGTACATGCCATTGCCATGCCCGTCTTTATATCGTGCTTGCTGTGATGGATGCGGCGGGAAGCAACATGCCCTGCCTCTTCTCTTCCCTTTATATTATTTAATTATGTACTTATTTATGTTCTGACAAAGTTTTCTGAGACTTCTCTTCTAACTATAGTTGTACTTGAAAGCCTGTCCGTCTGTCAGCGTGGTTTCTTCGCTCATTTGGTGCTGTGTGGGTGAAACAATAAATGTCCCCTGTAAAAAGTAAACAGTATATAATATCAGATTCATGTTTATTTTCTCTATCGCTCTCTCTCTCTCTCTCTCCCCACCTGTAATGTAATCATGAATTCGTTCACCAGTACATACAATATATTAGTACGTAGTAGGTTTGATGAAATGTTTCAATTGCATAGCCTTAACTACAGGACCTCCTCTTTATCTGCATTTTGGACACCACCGCAACAAAATTAATTAACGAGAGCTATATCCCTTTTTATTTGGTGGTCCACAAAACCTTGTTACTTTGGCATCTTTGTGTACATTGATTGAACAAAATGGTAGGAACAATTGTCTTCAAGGAAGGACAATTTCGTAAGGTCATCTCCAATTCATGAGGCCAAATTCAAAATATCCCAAATTTTAACCCAATTTTTCTCCCAATCCAAGAAAAATAAGGGGTTAAAATTCAGGAAAATCCAAACTCGGAGCCAAATACCAATCCAGCTATTGTCTGAACTGGAAAACTTTTTGGTGGAGCCCACTCAAGACTAACGCAGTCCATGTGTAAGGAGGGGCGATTGGGGCCCACACTACTAGTCATGCATATTTTGTCTAGCCACATGGCAAGCGCTAGTGACGTTGCCATTGGAATCCAACGGCAACATTTCAAACATCTCTTTATTTTATATTCCAATAGTAACCCAAATCAACGATCTAGATTAAATTTATCAAACAGTTGAAATTTAAATCAAACGGTCAAAATAATATTTTAAATTCATCTAAATCAGATTTAACCCCAAAACTCACTCCAAACTTTATAAATACCCACTCATTTCTCAGATAATCTACCAAAAATCATATTTGTGGAGTTTCAATTTTTTTAGGTTAAATTGTTCAAAAAATTAAATTATGAAGTTATTTAAAAAGATTAAATGAAGAAAAGTTATCCATTTTAAAAATTAGACTTAAACTATTCTTAAACAATTTAATAAAATTGCGGATTTAAAATTTGAGTCTGAAAGGTTGGGTGAAAAAAAGGTTTGAGTCCAGACAAAACCCAAATAGTTACTTTTGGATGAGAGAAAATATGGGGTTAGGACCATTGGAGAAGGCTCAATTAAGACTACGTGTTGAACAAAATATTTCTATTGCATCCATCTCTCATATAGATGAACCCCATTCAAATATAAGAACATGCATAAGTAGATTCGCATTTGCTATAGCATATATGGTAAATGTAGAACTGGTGAGCTGCATATCACAAATAAGTAGTTGTTGTGTCAATTAACAAGCTCCCATTATAAATAATGTGATGATAGTACTCCATATTTATTTATTTATTTTTTACCAAACAAACGATAGTATTTTATTAGATCAATTGAAAGGTACATAGAGAGTCATCTTGATTAGCAATACAAGGAACATGGGTAAAGCTTTCTTGGTGACTAGAGTAAGCTCTAGAGCTAAAACAATATGAAGAGAATAGATCACAAAGAACTTGTCTAAAAACCCCTATATACCGTCTAAACCTTGTCCTAGATCAAGTTAGTTACATCAATGACAAAATCTAGCCGCTAACTGGCATAACTCTCCTAGAGAAACTAGACTACCTAGAAAATTCAACAAAATTTATGGGAATTACAAGAGAAAACCAGACAACTCATAGAGTTTATAGACTTTAATAACATACTACACCAAATCTAATAAACAACACTTTGCTATACAAATGATGCACAACCAAAGCCATCTAGAACCATAACAAAAACAACCAAATCTGCCAAGAGGAGAGAAGAGCGCATCATGATCTGCCAAGGCACGAGAGAATACTGAAAATCCAATGGGGAATAAACCCCTAGATCTGAAGCTTCTCGTTCTAACTCTCCTCCACCCTCTACCACACACTTCTCTATGGAAATCGACGGGATCATAGCTAGCTAGAACCAAGTCTGCGAAAAACAAAACACAAAAACAAAAACAAAAAAAGCAAGAGCAAGAGGATAGCATGGGCAAGGAGGGAGGATCAGAAGGGTAGGGGGTAGCCGCCACCCCTAGGGTTCTTCACTTGTTTTCTTTCTGAGTTTTTTGTTTTTTCTATTATACTACTTATTCATATATATGATCATATATTTTGATCTTATTTTGTGTAAGAGCGATCAACATGATGTTAGATGTAATTGGAACTATATATATGTTAAAATGTACCTACATATGCAAGATTTATATTTTAAGTCGAAACCTATATATATATATATATATACCAGCCACCTCTATACGATCTTTATTGTAATGAGTTGTGGTACGTAGCTCTTGTAGACGATGAAAATATTGATTTTATTCTTTTTTACTTAACGAGGAAAACCTTCAATTCGTAAAGTTTTTTTTTTCTCTCTTCCATCATCTTCTCAAGGCATTCATTTAGAGATAGAGAGAGAGAGAGAGAGAGGATTGGGCCGCCCATGTTTTCCCTTGGAGAGGAAGATAGATGATTTGATTAGACAAAATTAATTGTAGTTCCAGTCAAACGGGAGCTTCTACAGTGGCGGCTTGCATCAATTATCAACATCAGAGGTGGTTATCGATCGCAATTGATATTCTCATTGGAAGACAAGACAGTTTATAATTTGGCATCCAACCCTAAATTCGGTTTCGCTTTTAAATGACTCACGTATATATCATGCCACCGATACGATAGGATACCCCTTCATTCAATTAACAAAATACCAAACAAAGTAGGCACAACCTCACGAGTCACAACAACTGGAAAAACCAAAATCGAATTTTGAAACGCCATCAAAAGTTAAAAGGCAAGGCATCCTGCTGTTGCTGCACTTACACAACACAGAGACACAAAGACACAAAAACACAAAAATACAAAGACACAAAGACACAAAGACACAAAGACACAAAGGAAAGGATTCATCTAATATTTAAAGAAACAAAATATCATATTGGGAGGAGCCTTGCATTGCATATCAGCATTCAGCACATATATGTTCTTCTTCTTCTTTCTTTTTGCGAATAATCAATGAAACACAACAACTATGTTCATTTATTTCAACACCAGTATAATTAAGTTACCTAAGACAAGGCTAAGCTACTGGTTTTCTTTCTTCTTCTCTTTTCTGATTTTAAGCTCCAACAATAATAAGTTCGACTGTGTTTTCCTTACATATGGAATGCACAATACATCCAAAGCATATTTTAGCTTCTATGCAAATTCATAGGGACGACAAGAAAGTTGAAAAACAAATAATAATGAAAACGAAACAAAAGTGATGGATATGGATACTGAACTGAATCAAAGAAGAAAACCCACCACCAATCACCAATCAGGGCATGCCTTCATGCAAGCTTTCTTTGTGGTTTAATTTTGATGTTTGTGGGTTTTGATGATTTTCTTAGAGCTTCACAACTTCAGGAATATGAACCGGATACCTATCGATGCAATCAGCCCAAGGCCCCTCAGACGGCTTTTCGATGCTCCGATTACACTTCCAAACCGCACTGTTGCACTTAAACCCACTCCCGAACGCTATCTGCCAAACCCTATCACCTTTCCTCATCCTCCCCTTCGCCTCAATGTACCCCAACTCGTACCACAGCGAAGACGACGACGTATTGCCGAACCTATGCAGCGTCATCCTCGACGCCTCGCAGTGCTCCGCCGACAGCTGCAGGTTCTTCTGCAGCTCGTCGATCACCGCCCTCCCTCCAGCGTGGATGCAGAAGTGCTCGAACGCCTGCTTGAAATCCGGAATGTACGGCTTCCATTTCGGGTTCACGATTTTCCTGCCGATCAGCGTCAGAAGGAAGAGCAACTGCTCCGACGCCGGAAGCACCAGCGGCCCCATCGTCGTGATGTTCGATTTCAACGCCTCTCCTGCGATCGCCATCAGATCTTTCGAGAGCGAAATCCCCACTTTGCCCTCCTTGTCCTCTTCCTCGAACACGCACCGATACGCCTTATCGTCGGATCCCTTGTGGGTCCGGACCACGTGGACCAATCGGTATTTGGCGCGTCGGCGCTCGGATCTTCGGTTCGATAAAAGCAAGGCGGCCCCACCCATCCGGAAGAGACAGTTGGGCAGAAGCATAGCCCGCTCGTTGCCTTGGTAATAATTAGGGGTTATGATCTCGGTGCTAACCACCACCGCGTTCGAATTGGGATGCACTTGGAGAAGGTCACGCGCCAAATCGATTGAGATAACGCCGGCGCTGCATCCCATGCCGGAGAGGTTGAAGCTCCTGATGTTGCTCCTGAGCTTGTACTTGTTGATGACCATGGCGGACAGGGAGGGGGTGGGGGAGAAGAGGCTGCAGTTGACGATCAAAATATCGATGTCTTTGGGCTTGAGGCCCGTCTTTTCGAAGAGAGCGTCCATGGCGGAAAAGATGACGAGCTCGGCCTCGCCCCTGGCGGCGTCCATGGTGGGGTTGGGAGGGATGTAGTGAATGGCGGGAGGGAGGCAAGTCTCCTCGCCGAGGCCGGAGCGCTCTAGAATCCGCATCTGGAACTCGACGGATTTGGGGTTGTTGCTGAGGATGAGGCGGGAGTGCTCCATGAAGGTGGAGAAGGGAACGCGGCAGGTGACGGGGGGCTTGAAGCAGGCGTAGTCGACGAGGAAGACGGTGCGGGGCTTGGACATGAAGTAGACGGTGGCGATGAAGATGATAAGGAAGGAGGAGCAGAGGATTTGGACTAGGTCGAAGTGGAGGGAGGTCCAGAGCTTGAGAATCTCGTCGGGGCCGAGACGAAGCACCTCCAAGAAAATACCGGCCATGATGGGGATGAGAGTGAGGGTGAGAATGTGGTTGACAAGGTACTGGTAGCCGAGTTTTACATACTTGAGTTTGACGGAGTTGGAGAAGTCCGGCAAAATTGGAGGCATTTTGTGTTGTTTGTTTGATATTGTCTATTAGGCGTTGAAGCTAATGCTGCAATGGGCTCAGAGAGAGAGAGAGAGAGAGAGAGAGAGAGAGATAGAGCTAAAGAGCTAGCGTAGTGGTGGTAGTGGTGAGGAGGGGGAGGTGAGATATTATGTGTGAAAGGGGGGTGGGGATTTAAAGGCAACGGGACCGAGGCAATGAAGGAGGCAGATGAGAGGATTAAATGGAGGACTTCACGTCACTCAACGCTCACTTAACTTTGGTATTAATATTTCTCATAAATTTGGTTTTCCACATGTAACTAAACCCCATGCCCTACTTCCCCTTTCTGCATCATATATTTCTTGTTTTGCCACCCCAATTATCAGCATCCTCCTATATTTTCACAAACATTAAATTATTAAGTTTGCACTCTAAATATTAAAAAAAGAATTAACTATTGTTAGACTCATGAAGACGTATCAAGTGTTGAGAAATATAATAAAAGGACAACTTGAATTAAAATAATAAGTAAAAATATTTCAAATAATTAATCCGTGCGTTACTTGTTGTAACTAGACTAGCTACGATTTTTTATTTTTTTGGTCGGAGACTAGCTACGGTTTGAAACTAAAGAAATGATTTGCCACGTTAAATATTTTATAATTTTGGATCATCAGTCAAGTAATCATGTACGTACTTTCACAGATAAATAAATTTGATGCATATCCTCCTCAACTGTATGAGGATGATGTTCCATCTGTTTTGACTTGGGACTCTGACTAAATCACCACTTATAAAAAAAGAAAGAAAATAAAGTCAAAATAAGTCAGGCATCGGAATTAATTTCCATTTCCCAATTGGCGTGGTTGTTAGTTGTTGTTTCCTTTTATAAATATAAGAACTTCAAGTCGCTTGCGCAATTGACTCTGTCAATACAAAATACCAAATGTAATGAACAAATGAAGAGATGAGAACGCCAGGAGGTGAAGTTTTGGGCGACATGTATAAAATTGGAATCCATGCACCGTGGGGTCCAATAAAATAATGTATTCATTTCAAGGGCTTATATGGTCAGCTGCAACAATAACAAAAACATGCGGTTATAGTAATTTGTGTTAAGTTAAACTTTCTTGACTTGTGTATATGTATTCATGAAAAATATAAATAGCTTATATTTACAATGCTGATAGTGAACCATTGATGGTGACGAGACAAAATGATCGTAACCACATATAAACGTTGATATACTCTAGGAAAATTTTATGCAGTGATGATGATGGCAACCGTGTAGCATGTGGGTTGTGGTTGATGGAGGCAATTCATATTTCATATTACATATTCCAATTAATGATTTCTTCTTTATTTTTCAGAATTTTGTACTCCTCTCAATTCTGCTAACCATGGTAATGAAGACAGAGAAAGAAGAGAATTTACTAGAAGTTTCTAAAGAATAGAGGAGAAGCTAAATGACGCTTTAGTATATATTTCTGATTCTGTAGTCCAAGAGATCAGGACTTATATACATATATATATATATATATATATACACACTCAGTCTCTTTGCTTAATGAATAAGTAACTGTCCTAACAACTGATAGCTAAGCTAAACACCAGTCTAACCTCCTAACAACTCTAACAACTCTAACCATTGGGTAAACACCCCTACTCAATCTCAGTTAGGCTGCCTCATCTAAGATTGGTACAACGTTTAACAAATATTGGACTATGAAGCCCCTTAGTAAGGACATCTACAACTTGATCATTAGTAGGAATGTATTGCACTAAGAAGTCAGTAGGAATGTATTGCACCAATATAGCGCAAAATCTGTTTAACCAAATGAAATGAACCTCTGTGGGACTGTTCATAAATTGGCAGATAGTATTAACGAATTATGCGATATAGTATTAACGAATTATGCGATGTTTGGTCTTGTAAAAGTTAGGTATTGAAGAGCACCCACTATACTACGGTATATTGATGTTTTTTTTAAAGGTTCACCATCTGTGGGAAGAACCTATGTGTGAGGTTTAGATGGAGTTAGGCAGGACTTACATGATTCCATTCTAGCCTTGACTAAAAGGTCTTTAGCATACTTCTATTGACTGATAAAGATATCACCATTAGACTTTTAAGAAATTTGTAAGCTAAGAAAAAAGGTAAGTTGACCCAAGTCCTTGAGATCAAACACTGAGCCAAGATCTATAATAACCTATTGAATAACTTGAGAGTTTGAACCTGTGAGAATAATATCGTCGACATAGAGCAACAATACAACTATAGTTGAATATGAGATCTTCATAAGCAGACTTGGGTCACTATGTGACATTTGAAACCAAGAGAGGGTAAGTGGCCAGTAAACTTGGCATTCTAGGCCCTTGGAGCCTGTTTTAAACCATATAAAGACTTTTGCAATTTACACACATATTCAGGATGAGAAAAATCTTCAAATCCATGTGGTTGTCTCATGTAAACCTCATCGTCAAGCTCGCCATAGAGAAAGGTATTCTTAACGTCAAGCTGCCTCAAAGACCAGCCATTAATAAATGCCAAACTCATAATAAGACGAACTGTGGCATGACGTACCACTGGATTGAAGGTTTTCTCATAGTCAAAGCCGACCTCTTGACTAAACCCATGTGCCACCAGCCGAGCTTTATAGCGAGAAATTGTCCCATCTGAATTTCGCTTGATCTTGTAAATCCATTTTGATCCAACAATATTTGTATTAACATGTCGAGGTACCAAACACCATGTACCCTACATGGTTAAGGCATAAATCTCTTCCTCTATAGCCGTAATCCAAGCAGGAGAGAAAAAAGCCGCACGAAATGTAGAGGCACATCGAGAGTAGTAGAATCATGTATAGAAGTAAAACATTTGCTCGTGAGCTCCCATAAACAAAATCGTGAGGGCAGAGAGGGGGGCCCATAGCGGACAATATCGTGTTACGGCAGAGCCGATCCCGGAATGTGACATTGATAATCCTCAAATGACTTATTTTGAGACAGACCAGATTTGGACATGGTAGTCATTGGATGTATGTTCCGAGATGAAGAGAGACTAGAATAAGAACCATAACTAGCATGATCAATAGGAGAAATGACAACTTGCATTTGCTGATCTGATATGTAACATCCCACATCGACCAACGGAGAGGGGGTGATGTGTCATATATGTACATGCCCGCCTCCATCTAGCACGAAGCCTTTTGGGAGCTCACTGTCTTCGGAGTCATGGAAACTCTGAAGTTAAGCGAGTTAGGGCTAGAGCAATCCCAAGATGGGTGACCCACTGGGAAGTTGCTCGTGAGCTCCTAGAAACAAAACCGTGAGGGCAGAGAGGGGGGCCCAAAGCAGATAATATCGTGCTACGGCGGAGCCGATCCCTGGATGTGACATGATAAAATTGGAAAAGAGCCCTCAAGAGACTAAAAAAAAGAAGAAGAAGAATCTGCATAAATGAGATTTGATAGTGCTTCAGGAGATAATTCATCATGAGAGGTAGTGGTGGAGGGATGATTGACATGTGAAGCAAGATTCTCATAAGAAATGACAAGTGTTGAAGGCAAATTAATGGAAAAAGATGGAAACTCATAGGATATAATATTGAAGTGTAAGGATAAATAGTCTTATCATGGATTACATGTCTAGAGATGACAAACTTGTGAGTAGTACAATTATAGCATAAAACACCCTTGTATCCCATAATGTATCCCATGAACACACATGTAGTAGTACGAGATTGCAATTTATTAGAATTTGTCTCTCTCAAGCACGAATAAACAACAGTCCCAAACACACGCAAATATCTGATATCAGGTTGTTTTTGCATAAGCTGAAATAGGGAGATTGATTGGCTAGAGCCTTACTAGGCATCTAATTAATGAGGCAAGCTGAATGTGTCATTGCATGAAACCATAATTTTTCAGGCATAGAAGCTTTAGCTAAGAGTTTTATGGAAGTCTCTACAAAATGCTTATTTTTTCTTTCAGCAAATCCATTTTGTTGAGGTGTATAAGGGCATGAGATTTGATAAACAATGCCATGAGTAAATAAAAATTCCCCAAACTTATGACTCATATATTCTCCTCATCCATCACTTTGAAATACTTCACTGAGGCATGAAAGTGATTGATAATAAAAGCAAAGAACTTGAGAAATATAAAGAACATCTCTGATTTGACATAAAGAGTATGTAACCACAGAAAGCGTATATTCATCAATAAAGCTTACAACATATCGATAACCCTCAACTAATTTACAATGGGCAGGCCCCTATACATCACTATAAATCCTATAGAAATGAAGAATTACCTTATCATGCCTCATAGGAAAAGGTAAATAATGCATTTTACCATTCAAACAGTAAGAACACATATGAGTTGAACAACCTTATTAGTTGGATGACCTAATAGCCTATGCCACAATGAGGAGTGAATTTGTTGTCCAAGAAAAGCCATATTTGGCTACTTATTAGCTACACTTGTTGAAGAAAGGAAGAACATGGAATGGGATACAAGCCATTATCACTCTTGCCTTGGAAGAGAACCCTATTGGTGACTTTGTCCTGTATAGAAAATCTAAATTAATAAAAAAATCATACGGTAATTATTATCACGGCACAAGTGATACACATACAAAAGATTAGCCATGAGTTGAGGAACACAAAAAACTGTACATAAAGAAAGAGAGGAATAAGTTGTTGTGGGAATATGAGATGTGATCATACTCTCACTTGATCTAAAGAGGTGCAAGGTGAAACAGAATCCATTATTGTCATATGAGGCACCATGTGATGACTTGCCCCATTGTCTACAATCCATACTGCATCAGGAGAGAAAAAAGTTTGAGCCGTCATGGCAGTGAGGGAAGATGATGGTAGAGAACCTTGATAAATATAGTTGGAGAGATGGAAATAATCTAGAGCCTCATCACATTTTTTGCTACAAATCTGACATTCAATTGTGGAAGAGGACCCATGAGAAGAGGTATTGAAATTAAATAGCAATTGATTGCGGTGTAACCTCACTTGCAGCATATTTGACACTCAAGAACAACACCACCACCAGACGTAGAAGGACCTTCAAACTTGCCTTGAAAACCATGACCAAAATGTCTAGAACTAGAGAATTTGCCTCGACCACTAAAAGCATGAGAAGAAAATCGAACAAGGGGTTGCGAACTCATATATCCAGTATGAAGCATTTAAGGAGTCAAAAGAATACCATCACCATGACCAGAACCAGAGAAGGCATGGGAAGAAATAGAGGGAGAGGATTGACTCAGCATACCAACCATAGGTGCATGAGAAGAAAGCATGCATGCCTCAGCAGCTTGTTCAGCCGCAAGCAATTGATTGCAAAAATCTTTGAAGGAAAGCGAAGTGTCAAGAGCAACCAGGATTCTCTTAATCATATCATACTCAGAAGGAAGTCCATTCAAAGCTGCAATCATCATATCATCGTCGGACACCGAAACATGAGTGACAGTGAGGTGATTGCGAATGTGTTTGAGGCGAAGCAAGAACTTTTCAATTGAATCAGAGCCTTTATGTGCAGTCTGAAGCTCGATTTTGAGATGATTTATAGGAGCACGAGAGACTGGCATATAGATCCGTCAAATTCATCCGTGCATCATGTGCCGTCTTGCAACCGATGACATATTCAATCGCATCATTAGATAGCGTGATGATCAAGCAGTTGAGAAGTGCTTTGTCGATCTTCACCCAGTCCATGTAGGCTGTGGTGATCTTAGAGGTAACACCTTCCTCATCCAAGATTGCAAATTTCGGCGGTGCAATGCTCGAGCCATCAAAATGGCCAAAGAGATCGAAGAAACTGCAGAAATCAAAGAATTTGCAGAAATTGTAGATATCATAGGGAAAAATAGAGTAGTGGAAGTGAGAAATCAAATCCTCATAACCACGAAGAGCTCTAATACCATGCTAACCATGGTAATGAAGACAGAGAAAGAAGATAGTTTGCTAGAAGTTTCTAAAGAATATATGGTAAGCTTAATGACATTTCAGTATATATTTTTGATTGATTGTTTAACAATACAATGTACATATATATATATATAGGGTATAGTCCCCTTCTATTGAGGGATCCCTCGAATAATTTTATTTGAGGGACGTCCTTTGGAGTACCTTAAATTTTTTTTCCTAACGAACCAAACCATTTATTTTTTAGGTCTTCATTCATAGATCATCCTTACAAAAAATTAGATAAATCGAAAACCGTTTCGACATCCAATTGTGTCTTACAAAATCAATGAACACGATGCTTCAAGAAAGTACTAAAATTTCAATAACTCAAATGAGTGGTCAAATAATATCGGATTCAAGTAATTTTTTATAGAGATGATCTTTGAATGAGTACATACAAAATAGACGGTTTGGATTAGTAAAATATAATCCTGAGTGTGGCATACAAATGGTGTCTCTCAAATAAGCTTGTTTGAGTGATCCCTCAATATATATATACTCAGTCTCTTTGCTTAATGAGTAATTGTGCTAATAACTGATAGCTAAGCTAACCACCAGTCTAACCTCCTAACAACTCTTAACAACTCTAACCATTGGGGAAATAAGTTCCACGAAGAAATAATTTCAGTACGTACCAAAATAAAATTACTTATTGTTTTGTTTATCAAATAAATTAGTTATTGTTGACGAATACATCCAACATTAGAGAACACTCACTAGGAAAAATAGGGCACGTTCGGTATTGTTTCCAAAGGCTGTTTTCTGTTTTCATTTCGTGAAAACAACTTGAATTCATGTTCGGTGGTGAAGATTTGAAAACACAGAAAACAATTTCAGAAATCAAATTCAAAGTGTAGCTATAATTTTGAAAACATCAAATTGATGTCTTCATTTTCGCTGTCTTCTGCCTTTTAAAGAACCACACTTAGACCAACAGTGACTGGACCCACCACAACCATCACATATCCCGATGAACCACCACAACCACCTACCAATTAAACCCAATTGAACCGGCATCCAGTCGAACCCATTCAACCACCACTACAAAAAAAAGTGTCATTACCGACCAACTTTTTCCGAGGGTCCCGAAACTCCCTCGGTAAAAGTGTTTTTTCCGACCAAAAAATGTTATCCGTTGGAAATATTTCATGGGGCTGAAATTTATTTCCGACAAAGGAACTACCCTCGGAAAAAGTCTATAAGGTCGTCGGAAATGTAATTTATTTGGAGGGAAAACTTGGCGCCAATTTTATTAACGACAAAAACTATTTTTGTCGGAAATAAGACGATTATTTCCGAGGGGTTTCTCATTCCGTCGGAATTGTTTGCCTATTTCCTAGGAGCTTCTCATTCCCTCGGAATTGTTTGACTATTTCTGAGCAACTTCTCATTCGGTCGGAATTGTTCGACTATTTTTTTAGAGGCTTCTCATTCCGTCGGATTTGTCTATAAACAAAATTGAGTTTTTGTTATTACTTTGTATTTTATAATTCAAAATTAGATTTTTTGAGCTTTAAGGCTAAGAGAATGTCACAAGGAGTTTCTAGGAATTTTCGGTATATTTTTTTTATTTTAAATTTATTTATTATGAATCATAAAAGTTAAATCTTAAAGAAATACTATGAAATAGAATGGATTGACATGTGTTAGCCTCTTAAAGGAACTATGTCAGTGTTTCTGATAGGAGGCCTATAATATGGCGACATGTGTTATTTTCTGACTATTTATTGTTTTTATCTTAAACAATTCATAAAAAAAATTAAATAAAAATAGTAAAAATGCACCGAAAATTGCTACAAACTCTTTTATCTTTAGCCTACTATCTCATAGCCACATATATCACTTTTTTTTTTTAAATTCTCAGCTAACAGAAAGGGACAAGATCAAACAAACACAACTTACAAAAAGATTTTAAAAAGGAACAGTAAAACATTATGACATTAAAATAACACAACTTACACTTATTTTCATGCTCCATTATTGTTTGTGGTTGGTCAAACTCAAATACAACATCAATATATTAGAACATCATTAAATCAATGGTACTAAGCTCCGAATCTTCCCCAATTTGCATACAATCTAAGGTTATTAACTCACCTTTATTTCTCAAGTTTCTGATCTTTATTCAATGGTTGTTTGTTTGCTAATTAATTGGCTCCAATTTTTAGTTCTATTGATTTGTGTTTTTTTTTGGGGTTTGGTTGTACTTATTTGTGTAGTGTTTGGAAAACAAATTTCTAAATTTAACTAAACTATAGTCCTCGTTCGCGTTTAGTTATGCTATTTTCGGGCTTTAGCGTCCTTATCAAAAAATAAATTTATAGACAATTTGAATCATTTTATATTATATTATAGAAGAAGCCAAGAAAAAAGAATATAGTCAGGCCCTAAATAAATTCTTGGTTCCACCATTGATTCCACATGTTTCAGTTAATGAGAATCATTGGATCCAATAAACAAGAGTGTTACGTGACAGAATGTTTTGATTTGTTTATGAATAAAGTTGAGTTTTGTTATTACTTTGTATTTTTATAATTCAAAAATTAGATTTTTAGAGTTTTAAGGTGAAGAGGATGTCACAAGGAGTTCATAGGATTTTTTAGTGTATTTTTCTTATTTTTCAATTTATTTGTTATGAAATTAAAAGTTAATTAACTATATAAAAAAAAACATATTTGCGACGACGTTTTTCCGAGGGACGCCAAATACCCTCGGTAATAAATTTTGCGCTCGCTTTCCCCCAAATTTTTTTCTCCTGCCGCCCTTTTTTTTGGCTCCATTTAAATTTTGTGCCTAACACTTTGCCTAGAAAAAAAAAAAACCAAAGAAACACAAAAAAAAACCCTAACTCGCTCTATCTCAAGCTTTTTCTGACCCAAACCCTCACTTCCTCCTTCTCATCTACAAACTCTCCAGTTCTCACAAATATCACTTTGAGTTGAACCCACACCCACCATCGCTCCATTTTTGCCGTCGTTGCTCCAATCGAAGAAGTCACTCGCCATCGCCGTCTCCTCTCATCATCTCGTCGCCGCTGCCTCTATCTCAATTTCAGGTAAGTTCCATCTCGTCTCATCTCACCTCAGTTATTTAGATACAAATTTATGAAAGGTAGAAGGAAGATCTAGGTAGATCCGCCATCATATGGTATTGTGGGATCGTGAGTTCCATGATAGGTAGAAGGAAGATTTTTATTAGGGTAATTTCTGGAATTGGTCTCTTCTTTGGTTTCCATTATATTTCCTTGATAATACTGATGGGTTTTCCATGTCTGCCTTTTGGTTTAGTAATCTTTTTGATCTGATGAAACCAGACCTCATCTTTGGTTTTCAAATTCTCGCTCCTCCCTGCCTTTCAATCTTACAAGGTTGTTTGCTCTTCCAATCAAGGTAATAATCTCAACCTATCCTTGCTCTTTATTTTAATTTTTTTATATAGCAATTTATGATTTCAGATTATACATGGTGGGAACCAGACCTCATCTTTGGTTCCTTCTGTATATTTGTCATCACTCTGTATCTTGTAATTTTGGTCTATATTTGAGAAGAGGAATTGGGTCTGAATGCTTCATCAACTATTTAGAGAGGAGTGCTTGCAGAGAACATTATAGCCGTGTTTGCAGAGAACATTATATAGTCTTTATATATTTGATTTTTCATTTTCATTTGGGTCTATTGGTTGATTTTGAGTTATAGACAATAAAAAAAAAAGAGAGATAAAAAACAGAGAACATAAAAGATTTTATAGAAATAATAAGATTAGAAAGAGAGACCAAAACATAGAATAGAAGCATACATGGTCATCCTACAAGTTAATAATAGTCAAATTGTACATGGTCATCCTATAAGGTAATAATAGGATACAGTAAATTCTTCTGATTTGTTCTTTTTCATTACTGTGTGTTTGATTAGGCATAATGACATATCATGAGTTTAGACTGTTGTATGTGGTCTATTTATGTCAATTGCCTGTGGGTCAATGGAGATTGTTCCATCACTTTTTTTCTCTCTTTCTCTCATATGTAAATGGGGCAAATTAACTTTCTTTTGTGTTTACACAGCATTGAAGATTCTTTTCAGATTGGACATGAGATTGCATCTGAAATTACTGCTATGAAACCAAATCCAATTGTTTGGAAGATGGAAAAAGTTTATAGCCCGTGCTTCCTCCTTATTAAGAAGCGTTATGTTGGTTACAGTTATGAAAGCCCTGAACAGATTGCCCATGACAGTTCGCAGGGATACATGTGGGGCTGTTGCCAAGACAATGGAGCAGTCTTTGAGACTTTTTTTTGAACATCAGGATATGTATGAGGTACAAAAGCATGTGCTATTCCTTTTGATTGTACTTGAACTGGTTTGATAAAATCAAGGGTGAAGAGCAAAAGATAGGACGTCCATTGGTTGTAAGTCAATCCATGTTCCCATGTTACCTCTTTAGTTTCATAGATATCTTGTATTTGCCCTGAGTTTTTTTTCCTTAAAATAGCTTTTACTGGTGGTTGACTTGATTTCCACGGTTAGATGATGACCTTTGTTTTTTTTACACAGGTTAGAGCATACTTACAGCGTCAATGGAAGCGGATTCTATCTGGAAGGGTGTCTCTTCAGGATTTTGTATTTGCAAAGGAGGTTCGCCTTGGCACCTACCGTGCTTGTATCTATTTTTCTGTTCTTATTTCATTACTGTCTGTCATGTATTGCCTTCTTGATATATTTGATTTAACACATTGACTAAAACTTTGTTTTGGAAACAGAACTAGCTCTGTTCTTGTTTTGGCAGGATAAACAAACAATGTTATTATTAATGGGAAGTAGCAGCAGCCCAGCATTAGTGAAGATTCAAAGGAAGCTATGAAGCATGCATTCGAACTCTTTAATGTTCGATTGGAAGTAGACTTTGGGACTAGTGATATAGGACATAGCTTAGGATTGTAATGAATATTTGTAATTTATTACATTTGTCTTTTATTAATGATGATATATACTATTCTTCGAACAACAATTTCTCAATTGAAATATTATTTATATTTTTTGACAAAATATTTGTACGTTTAATGCTTATAAATGTAGTCGGAAAAACTTTTTTTCGACAAGCTTCCATGTCAGAAAAGCACAATTCCAACGAATTATATTTATCACAAATAGTAATCTAGGGTCGGAAATACTATTTTCGACAAATAGTCATTGGTCGAAAAAATAGTATGGCAAGAACAAAAGATCTCGATAAAAAATTATTTCCGATAGGTTCGCAAGTATTTGCGACCACATTTATTGTTGGAAATGAATTTGTATGGTCGTTTTGAAAATCTATTTCTGATAAAAAAAATTAGCAATATCGACGAAATATGGGTGTTGAAAATACATTATTTCTGACGGAATGGTCGGAAAAAAAGTATTTCCAACCGGCGTTTTAGCGACGACTTCCGACGAACCTTTGCCGTCGAAAAAGCGAATTTCCGACGGCAAAAGGCTTTTTGCGACCACAAAATACCCTCACTAAAGGCCTTCTGTTTTGTAGTGCACTAACGACCATTCGACCCAAAATTGAACCACCACCATTCAAATTCAATCACTCAGCTGGACATATGCAACTTCAAAGGCATGAAATATGCTGCTTCAAAGAGGAATCACCCCCAAGAAAAGGAGTGGGGGGGGGGGGAGAGAGAGAGAGAGAGAGAGAGAGAGAGAGAGAGAGAGAGAGGTGGGTTGATGGGATTCATGCCATGGAAGAAAGGAGGAGTAGGTGCGGCCTGAAAAGGAAAGCAAGAAGAAAAAAGGGAAACAGTAAGAAAATGAGAAGAAGAAGAAAAAAAATAGAAAAAAGAGAAAAAAGAAGAAAGAAAGGAGATAATAGTTTTAGGGCCTTCAAAAAATATCCTTTTAAAAAAAAATTAAAAAAAATTAAAACAGAAATTAGTGCAAATACACTTGAAAAATAACTCACATATTATTATTCTCAAATTGTAATACCAGACAAGTTTTCATTATTTTTATTTCTTGATTATGTTTTCCAATTAAACTACTAGACACATTTTCGAATCCTAAAAATGTAAATTCGTTTTCTCATTTTTATTCTCTAAAAATATTCTCAGAACACATTATCCAAAAACGTTATCAAACGGACAATAAGTTCTCTAACAAATTGTATTTGATTATGGGCTTGGGCATATATGTTCACGTACGTTGACCAAACTTGGAGCAAAGATTTTGCTATATTAAAAAAAAGAGCCGTAGGATTTGTTCATCTTTTTAGCGGTTTAAGAGAGAGAGAGAGATGTTTGACTTAAAAAGAGTATACGAGAAGAATTTCATGTTGACACAAAATTTAAAATCTTGAATCATATTTGATAAATTGTTAAAGAGGATTTACACTACTTGCCAATGAGCAAACATCACCACATTTAAATTAGGAACACTCCAGAAGAAGAAGACGATGTAAATCGTTAAGTGAAACTTAGGTAGATAATAGTCACAAAGTTGAATTTAATTCACACCGTGTGTTTTAACGATTGGAATTTGTAGAAGACGGTGCGGTCCATTTTGTAGGCTTCCATGACCCATTTAAGGCTTTGGATAGCTATACCTATTCACAAAATCCAAATTCAACACACAAAAACAAAAGAAAAGGAAATCCATAATAACTGGAAAAAGTGTTTGTTTTGCTTTATGTACTGTTGCCTGATCTGTATATTGCCATCTTCGGATGTATGTATGTTACTATAAACGTTGCAAAGCCCATTCAGACGCAAACAGCATTTGGTGATAAGTTTGATGCAGGGCAGGTGAAGAAATTGGGCCTAAAAAGTACCAATTCATGTTAATATTTATTCAGACAGCATGCACAAGATGCATTACAATAATTATTAGAGGCAGCTCCTTGTTCCCTCAGACGTACGCTTCTAAATTTGAAGACAGTTAACCGTGTCATGAAACTAAAGCAACGTTTTGTATATTTCTTTCCACATCAAAAGGTTATTAATTTCAATCGATTTGCCAACAAATACTTACTTATAAAAGAAAGAAACACGAGCCAGCGTCATATAGCTTTCACATTTCCCTTCTCAAGACTTCTTTTCTACTTGTGTGTCAACATGGCAATTTCACGTGGCATTTTCAGTCCAGTCGTACTAATGTATTTAAAGAGATGGCGTGATCGATCGATGACATGGATTGAAGTTGCATGTGTGAAACTGTGAGCCACATGACCATCATGGATCATGGTCCCTCGTTCAGAACGTGACGTGTGTGCATGCAGATGATCAATCTCATCTCTTCACTCGATCACGTCATCACAACTCAATCCAACAACTTTGGGATAAATTTTTACGGTTTGGCGTTGTGAAAAATAATGCATTGGCACAATGGCACCTGTCATTACATCAATGAATAAATAGAGTTGATTTGAGAGACGAACAAACCAGCGCCCAACCACCGTACCCTTTACCCGCCATCTGAACAACCGATTTGTTTGGCGTGTTTCGACTTTTTAAACGTAGCAATTAGATTTAGGACCAAGAACCATTTATATTTCAACCAAAAAAGAAAAGAAGAAACTTCATTAGATTACTGGTTTTAATTTTCTTTTTTCTCTGTCCTCTACTCTTTTCTTTGGGTATGAAAGATACGATTCACTGGAGTACGTACTATTTTCATTTTGACAAACCCGGAAGACTGTTGGGATTGTGGTGTGAGCATAAGCCTTCATGATTCAGCCCATATTACTAACCCACTTGGGCCAGTTCAAATTCTTAGCAACCCAGAACGCTCCTCTTGGGCTTAAGGAAAAGTTATATCTTAATCATGCCAGTAGTGCTGACTTGCAGGTGAAGAGTATTAAAACCTAATTACCCTACCTCGTACATTGAATGAGTTATCTACCAAGATGCTTTACTTAAAATAAGATAAACAGTGGCGTGTGAAGTAATAATCAAATGAAAAATGCACTGCGCATGACCATCACTAGTCTTTATTTGTTGATAACATCCTTATCACCACTTCATATATAAACAAATTCTAACAAGTAAGCAACACATATGTACGCGAGCAGAACAGAACGGAGAGATAGAAAGATGCCAGAATACTGTGTAACTGGAGGAACAGGTTTCATAGCTGCCTACTTAGTCAAGGCTTTGCTTGAGAAGGGTCATCTTGTCCGGACCACGGTGCGAGATCCAGGTATTTATGCTCAATTCTGATTACATCTCGATGTAATTGCATTATATATTTATGCTCAACCTATATTTTACAAGTGGTACTATTTTAAATTTTTTGCCCCTTTGATAACAGAGGATGTGGGGAAGGTTGGCTTTCTGTGGGAATTGAATGGAGCCAAGGAAAGGCTGAAGATGTTCAGAGCTGATTTAATGGAGGAAGGAAGCTTTGACGAGGCTATTCAAGGGGTTGATGGGGTTTTCCACACTGCATCACCTGTGCTTGTTCCATATGACGACAACGTTCAGGCAAAGCTAGCTACTATTTGAACCAACCCTAGTCATTATTACTACTTTCCTCCTCTAAGGCCAGGGCAAATTTCTAGAGAGTGCCCTTTTAGACAAATTAAAAATTACAATTACAATTTTTTTTTATCAACAAATTAATTTTATTAGATGACATTTTTTAGTTTTTATAAAAACACGAACAATAACAATAAAACTAATGAACAAAAAATAATAAATTTTGGATTTTGGGCATTTTTTTTCTTTAACTTGAAACTTCAAATTTCCCATTGTGAAGAACAAGAATTTTTGTTGAGTTTTTTGCTGAATCAAATAAAAAGAAAAATAAGTTAACAAAGATGTCTCTTACAAAAATCCTATTATACATCTATTTATAATAAAAAAAATGACAGAAAGAAAAGACCTTCAAATTGCTAAAGCTTCCAATGTGTGTTGTTGCCACTGCCAGGTCTTTTTTTCGGTTAAGATAAGAACGTTTGTTTGGTTTTTTTTTTTTGTTAAGAACTCTTTGTTTCCATGTGTTTAGTTTCATTAATTTTTGTTTTTTGAAATATTATATTATATCATTTATATTTAGTTTCCTAGAGAATCTCAAAGAGGTTTTTGCTGCCATGATTAATGATTACGTCTACTTCCTTCTAGGACACTAACGGTTTTGAGTGTTTTTATTATTTTATTATTTATAAATGTAAATATATAGGCTAAAAAACCAGATTTTTGTGCCCCCTACAATTTTGGGCCCTGGGCCAGAGCCGGCTCTGGTACAAAACAAAGCTTAATAAATTGGTTATTGTGTTAATTATATGGCAGGCAACTCTGATTGATCCATGTATAAAGGGCACCCTGAATGTGCTGACTTCCTGCTCAAAAGCACGAGTGAAACGGGTTGTGCTCACCTCTTCTTGCTCTTCGATAAGATATCGTTACGATGCCGAACAAGTCTCTCCGCTCAATGAATCACATTGGAGCGATCCTGAATACTGCAAGAACTACAATGTAAGCAATTATAAATCCTTCCATCTTGTTAAGTTTTCAGAGCTGAACATACTTAATAATATGATATAGACGTTGTTTGCATATACAGCTTTGGTATGCTTATGCAAAGACAACAGCTGAGAAAGAAGCATGGAGAGTGGCCAAGGAGAGCGGAATGGATCTAGTGGTGGTAAATCCCTCATTTGTGGTTGGTCCTCTGCTAGCACCACAACCAACTAGCACACTGCTTATGATACTGGCTGTAACAAAAGGTTAGGCTTTGCATCTTCCACCAAGTAGATGCAGGGTTAATGCCCTCTTCCAGCCACAACGACATCTAAGTTAGAATACAATTGGTGTTGTGTAAGTTCTTAAGTATTGTAATTTCTGTGTTAGGTGCAAGAGGTGAGTATCCAAATACAACAGTGGGGTTTGTGCACATAGATGATGTGGTATCTGCACACATCTTAGCCATGGAGGAGAGCAAAGCATCAGGCAGGCTTATATGCTCAAGCTCTGTGGCACACTGGTCGCAGATCATTGAGATGCTGAGGGCCAAATATCCATCCTATTCATATGAAAGCAAGTGAGTAGAAAATAACACTATTAACTCCTTTTGTCTTTGTTTTTAATTAATATGGAACATTAATTATGATGGAATATTGTAGGTGTAGCAGCCAGAAGGGAGACAATAACCCACACAGCATGGATACCAGTAAAATAGCTCAACTGGGGTTTCCTCCTTTCAAAACGCTTGAAAAGATGTTTGATGACTGCATCACAAGTTTCCAAGAGAAAGGATTTCTATGAATTGCACGATGCTTTTTTTTTGTGTTCCAAGTCTTCCTTTTATGCTATGATATGTAATCTAGTTTAGTGTTACCTCATTTCAACCCTCGATAACGATGAGCATAATGGCTGGCTTTCAGTTTTATTCCATCGTTGAGTTCAAGTCCCCAATCTATAGTATAGGTCTCACTTTCTGAGTAAATAAGTTACAAAGCAGAATCCTGATTCCTGATTCCTGATGTGTGTTTCGTTTTGTTTATCTTTTCCTTTTTTACTTTCGTTATTATTTAGTTTTCCCGTTTGGTTGGTCAAAGTTTGCAATGCTTTGTGACTTTTAGCTTTTATATTTTTCTCTTCAGCTTTTGACTGGGAAGTTTTAACAAAAGCTTTTCACAGATTGTATGATTTTTCTTGGTATTTACCAAAATGCCAGAATTCACAACCCCAAAATGCAATTGTGCTCAAGAGTCCTTAAACCTCTTCCATTGTGCCAAAATAAAATACAGATTGAAGTTTATTAAAGTTTATTATGCATAGTGAGCAAAATTAATATATTTATGTGACAAAAAGCCTTCACATTGAAGGGGAAGAAAAATTCTTCACAAAAGAGTTGTTAGAGCATCTTCAATAGAGTTGTCATCCCCTCATTCCTAGCTATTTTGTCGAAAAAGAAGGATAAGTGCGACTCCACCCGCGTCGCTACCTCACTCACCATTTTGGAAAACATAATTTTGGCTCGCTACATTTGGCTAGGAGGAGAGAGAAATTCAAGGTTCGCCATCTCCTTGCAACAATAAACAAATTCAAATTCAAAACTTCAAAGTCTCCACGTCTTCTTTTTGTTAGCTCTCTCTCACTCGGTTTCTCTGTTTCTCTCCCTCTCTTTGAATTCTGAGTGGTGTTTCCAAGTGAGATTTGAAAATTCCCTCTTTATTTATGAATTTGTTTGAAATTTGTATATGGGTTTTTGCTTGGAAATGTTTGAAATTGATATGATTTACCAAGTATTTGAATATATTTACAATGAATTCAAGTTAGCCAAGGTTCAGATTAATGCATTTTTATGGTTTGTGTTGATTGAGCTTAATTATGCCTGCAAAATGTTCGATGGGTGGCTTCACAGAGCTTCTCATTAGTTTTTGTTAAGAACTGATCCTCTCTGCAAATTTTTTAAATTTATTTATAAACTTAGTTGTGGTTGTATTTCTCCCCACTTAACTTGTGGCTAATGGTCTTTGTACCTAATTTATGAACACAATTATCGCTTTTCTCTCTAAAAAAAACCTTGGCAATCTGGGATATAGCTGTGTGAGCTACTGCTCGTCATGGGTTTTTCTTCGAATCAAAGAGTTATAGTTAGAGTTTCACTTCTCTTTAATATGAGAAATCATAACGAAAAATAATGAAAGAGCTTATAAACTCAGGTGAATTCCCTTAACTTTTCAACGTGGGACAAATATAAAGGTTCTACCCCAAAATCAATTGTTGAAATTGGGAACTTATAAAATGATGCACGGAATAAATCGTGAAAAGAGGGGATCGAGATTTTCGAGTTTAAGTTCCACCAAAAGATGCATCATTTCGCAATTTCTATTCATCATTAATTCGTTTTTTCATGTAATTTTTGTCATTTATAAAATTCGACATACTTGAATTAAAACATTGAAATTATTAATTGCCAAAATTTAAACGATGGAGATTTAAATTCTGTCATTTAAAAATTCTATGCAATTTTCAATTCCTTCATCGAAATCGAGGGTTACGAGTCTATAAAACAAAAAGGGAAATTAATGGTAACTTGCAAATGGAAGAATATTACAAACTAATTAGCCTACCTCATAGATGAATGAGTTTAGGGGGTCCGGATTGGATCGTTTTTACTCAAAATCATAACCGAACCAATTACAATATAACGATTTTCTGTTTAATTTTGACAAAAATCATGGGGGAAATTGAACCAAACTAAACCAATTTAGGACTGTTTGGTTTAGACTGAACTCAATTTTCTTTCCTTTTCCATTTTTTCAACATAATTAACCCAATTGCAACAAAAAAATTCACAACTTGCTACATTATTATTATTATTATTATTTTATTTTTCATTTTCTAGCACATATCAAACAATTCTACAACTCAACATCTGATAAAACTTCAAATTCCTATAACTAATTTAGCTACAATTCAAATATCAATAACTACAAAGGTCTATCAAACTTCAAATTCAACATCCATATCTAATTATAAACTAATCAATGGTGATGGAATATTGTAGGTGTAGCAAGCAGAAATCTTTGCCCCTGGGCGGGGAGAGGGGGGGGGCGGGCCCAGCCACTATTCACGTGAATAGTGGTTGCCCTTGCAAATAGTATTGTGTGTTTCCACCCATTGCCATGGCAAAGGGCAATTACTATTCATTTTTTTGTTTTTTTCACAAATTTGTTTACCTAAACAATTCATTTGGATAATATTTTCGGATAAGATTTTTGGGTTCATACGTGTCAATATTTATTATAAAATTCATATCTCAATCGGATAAATTTTTTGATATTTATTATAAAAAAAAATCAGTATTTTTTTGGTATTTTTTTTTAAAAAAAATTGATTTTTTTTATTGCACAAAAATTGGCTGCCATTGGATTGGAGAAAAAAATCCGATCGAAGAGCCCAGAGCGCGACACGTGGACTTTCGCAGCACTGTAGCACGCATGACGTCAGCGCCCGCGTTTTGGACCTCGGGCTGAACTAGCCTTCGGGCCAGCCCGAGTTCGTGGGACCCGCAGCCAGCCTGGGCTTCCGCTCACCGCTGGAAACAATTTTTTCAAAAAAGCAAGCCCAGCCCGAGGCTCAGGCATACCGCTGGAGTCGCTCTAACACACATACCATGGATACCAGTAAAATAGCTCAACTGGGGTTTCCTCCGTTTAAAAAGCTTGAAAAGATGTTTGATGACTGCGTCGCAAGTTTCCAAGAGAAGGGATTTCTATGAATTGCTCAAGGCTTTTGTGTGTTCCAAGTGTTGTTTGTATGCTACGATGTAGTAAATGTAGTGTTACCCCACCCTCGATAAATATATGAGCATAATTGCTTGCTTTCTGTTTTTCTCCAATCTTGAGTTCAAGTGCCCGATCTATATAAGCTCACAAGAAGGTTAAGTTACAAAGCAGAATCCTGGTGTGTGTTTTGTTTGTTTTCTTTTTCCTTTTTTTACTTTTCTTATTATTCAGTTTTCCCTTTTGGTTGGTCAAAGTTTATATATATTTTTCTGTTCAGCTTTTGACTGGCAAGTTTTAATAATGGCTTTTCATAGAATGTATGATTTTTCTAGGTATCTACAACAATGCCAGAATTCACAACCCCACCATGCATAAAACAGTTAGGAAACTGCTTCCCTCCTTCTCTCTCCTTCTTGCAAATCACAATTTCACATATATACAAAAGTAATTCATCAAAATACAAAAAGAGAAATTTATGCATGCATGTCTATGCATATCACACTGCTATTATCAGAAATGTAGAAGCTCCTACTTACGTGATAAAGAGAGAAGTACTTTCCAAAAAGTTATTATTAGTGTGACCAAAACCATGAAAAATTATAGAGTAATATGATATCACCGCGTTATCCAGTAATGCTCTTATTCAAAATCTGCCACGTGTCCCTTTTAAACAGAAAAATAAAATAGATAAAACCAGAAATGTCCCTAAACATTAAACCAGAAATCTTCAACAACATCTCTTATGACAGCAACCTACTAGTGAAAGAAGGGTAATAATTGATGTCATGGGCAAACAAATAAATGTTTTTGTTGTTGTTGATATGTTAATTTTTTTCAACCACTTTTTGATGTTGGTATTATTGGAGGGGTATGGCAGCCAAGGGGCTCTGCAGTGCTAGGTAGGCAGATTGCCGACAGGAGTACCCAGTTTTTCAACTTGTTTTTTTAAATTTATTTAAATAATTTTATTCAGGGCAAAGTTGGAAGATAAAGTCCAAGTATAAATCTATTTTATTTTTCTATTTAAAAAGAACACGTGTCAAATTTTGAATGAAAATATTATCAATTGACGTGGTGATACTCTATCACTCTATAATTACTCAAAAACCTTGGCGACCTGGGATACAGCTGTGTAACTGCTGCTGGTCAATGGTCATGGGTTTTTCTGCTAACAAAAAGGCCAGAGTCAGTCAGACTTTCACTTGTCTTTAATACGAGTAATTAGAATGAAAAATCACTCGTTCTCAGCTGCCACTGCCAGCCCCTATCTCATTAATGGCACAAACATCATTATTAACAATTGTTAATTACGTTACCATTCCTATAGCATGATCGCCACCATGAACGTTTTTCTTCTTCTTTAATGTTAAAATAAAAAGGAAAACGCATTTATTCGCATTCCATACCAGTTGCGAGCAAGAGCAAGCAAAGTTTGTGCTCTTTAATTTTAGTTTGAAGCCTTCAAGCTTCAAGCCTACCTTGAGCGTTTCGTTTTTTCCACAACCTAAACCCATTAACCTAAAACCTCTTTTCTTCTTCTTCAAACGTCTTCGACAACGTGTAGAGAAAAATATGGCTAAACCAACACCCGTCAAACAAAACAGCCTTAATTCTAGAAATAAGATGCTAGAAGTAGCTCGAGACCTGATCAATTATTTGTTTGGCTTTCAGTTAACATTAGGGGCACAACAAACCAAGAATTAATCAAGCATCTTTAGCCATAAGAAACGGGAAAAGAATCTCCTCCTTTTTCGTAAATAACTGATATGACAAAGTCAGCAAAACAACCAGCCCCCCCCCGACTTATTAATTAGCTTTAATTGATATAATTAAGCTTAAATGACTTTGTGACAAAATTTAAGCTTGGTGACTCATAACGCATAGGTTACGAAAGCGATTGACGCCAAACACATACACACACACCCCCTATTACTTTATGGCTGCATCCATCATAGATATCACTGTATAATGTCCCAATAATTGCTTCTCTAACCCTATTTGTCAAAACTAAAGTCCACTTGACATGTTTAATTCAACCCTAAACATTGGGCAATAACACAAATTGGAAATTGGACAAGACAATTACAACATACAAAATTTGCTCTACCCACTAGTGGCATTGAGTTGATGGGTGCACCAGCTGTAGCATGTAGCAACAAATTCTTCTTGAATCACTGAGATTTTTCCCTTTTATCGCTATCGTTGTAATTTGATATCTGAAATTCAAATGACACGCTCAAATTTTCATATAATTTTGTGATAGGATAAGTACGTGGGACGTAAAGAGGTATTTTGAATGAAATTTGCAGGAATTTGATAAAATTTGTAACATATCTTTGAATTGCGGGTGATGAATTACATACACCAAAAATGACTAGTGCCCGTAACGTTACTGGATGTTCACTTAAGAGCACATGACCAAGAAACAGACGCATTGAAGCTGTGTCACCAAACACCCCATGGTTAGTGAATGGAGCCACTGATGAGTTGGACCAAAGGTGGCTGAGGGGTGCAATTGGATTACAGCTAGCTCAAAAGGAATTGAAAGATATCATCTTTTTACTCTGCCTCTAGTTGAAGATATACTTTGTTTGGCAAAAGAAATCCAATCCAGGCCCCACATCTTCTGCTACAACATTCAGTACGTTTTTGAGAAGAATAGAACCAAAAAGCTTGGGAGAAGCAAAGGGCTTCACTCTTTGGTATCTTATCCCATAGAAACAGAGGACCAGTTAAATAAACAAAGGAAAATAGAAAAGTCCCCATCTCCATTGGTATCAAAGAATTTTCTTGGCAATAACTACTACTGAAAAAGACTTGAGAATAAAGGAGAGCACGAGGCTTGTGCTTCTTCAACGGACAGGATTCACACAAAGGGCCATGGAGACATGAACAAAGAATTAAAAGCAGTTGCAGAAGACATTAATGAACGGCAACACCAGCAGAGATAAGATAATACAAATCAAATTGAAACATTGAACATCATTTAAAACAAAACTCTGAATTAGGTAAAGCAAATATTCATTGTAAAAACTCATGTTCATTACTACATCACGGAGAAAAGAAAAGAGAGAAAATAGAGGACATTTGCAATTTTGCAGAGACTCCTCTGCTTCAGATAAACGTAAACCCTTTTCTGCTACAAAAAAATATGACTACCCTTGGACGGCTCGAATAGCACAAGAAAACCCAAGGACTCACACTCAGCACTCAGCACACTACAATGCCGCTCATTTCTCTCTAAATCTTCTCTATAACCAACGAATAAATTAAACCCTCACATAAAACCACTCATTCTCAAAAACTCATGTTAGAATTCCTGAGATTTCACCTATTTGCTGCAAAATCATAACTGATAATATTAATAATTATAATAAGAAGAGGCTAAACTTAGATACTCCTAGCTGCAAAACTTATTGGCATGCTATGTTGAGGGGTTCATCCAACCAACAAGAGATATCATCCTTGCCAAGATCCTCGAAGTAAAAGTCAGGAAGACTGGTAGGCTCATAGCCATCAATCCCACCAATCTGGACATCCTCAATGCTACTGAACTCGTTGAAGAACTTGCCAAACTCCTCCAAGCAAAGCGAGTCAAGCTCCGGTCCCAGGCTAAGTTCATTCTCAAATGGAAGCGAGCCCAAAGGATCATCCAGAAAACCCAAGTCGGGTATTTGCAGCTCTCCAAGATCAGGAGAATCATCGACGACCTCCTTCTCCAAATCAACAACATTTCCAATGTTATTGGAAGCCGAAGTCTCCAAATCAAGAACCGAAGAAGGAGACCTTCGAGACAAGGCAGAGTCAGAGTCCTCGGAAGAAACAGGTTGTTGGATGTTGGCGTAGGACATATGAGACACAACGGCAGACGATGAGGTGTTGTTGCTTTTCTCAGAGCTGGCGGCCGGCGCAGCTGTTTCCCTGGCCCACAGTTCTTCGAGCTCAAGCCTCTTGGCCTCATAGGCCTTGGAAGCATCCTCTGGGGTGTTGAAAGTACCCAACCAGGTACGACGCCCTTTGAAAGGGTCACGAATCTCAGCGGCCCATTTTCCCCATTTCCTTTGCCTTACACCTCTGAAAGGTGAAGATGACTGTCTCCTTGAAGTTCTTGCGAAAAACCCCACCTTGGGTTTTGGGGTTTTGACTCCATTGTTGCTGTCTTGACATGAACTCTCGGGCTCGACGACGACCTTAGCTGAAGGGGTGAAAATGGGATGAAGATTGATTTCATGAACTATTCGTTTCGGTTTTTTAACATAGCTTCTCCCCCTCCCTTCATCTTCGCTCGAAGATGATTCATCAGTAGCATCAGGATCGTAACAGATAATACGAACTTTCCTCACCTTCTTGGACGCTTCAGC
>NW_007362496.1:1099481-1120127 GCF_000346735.1 Prunus mume | reverse complement strand
CCTTAAACTTTCTGAAACCATTTCGCTGATTCAGCGGTTGCTTCCGAGGCTCCGGCATATTCTGAAACCGGCTAAAAGAAAACTACCGTCTCTCCAAAACCCCTCAAAAATACCCAGAAAATAAAAAGGTGAAGAAAACAAAATTAAACTTGAGATTTGAGATCAGGGTGGTGGTATTAAGTTAGATCCCCTCTCAGGAATAAGAAGAGGAAAGAAAATCGTTTTATATGAAAAGCCCCAAAGTATTGTAATCCAGTACAAGTCCTGCATATTGAAAAACAGAAACAGCGAGGTAAGATTTAGAACAAACAAAAAATGAAAAACCCACAAGGGTTTAGCCGAGGTTTTTCAAGAAATTAGCAAAAACGCACACACCTTTTTGGTCTCAAACTCATCGAAACAGATGAAATCACCGGGTTCAATCTCTGCCGGAACCAGCAGAGAAGCATAAAGCAGATGGCAAGGTACGCAGAGAAAGAAGATGAAGTCAAAATCCAGAGCTTCAACAGAGCCCCAATCACAGCCAAAGCAAAGCTAGCCGACATAAATCTCTCTACACAGCCTCCTTTCACTCTCTGTTCCTCAGAGCAAACCCAAAACCCTTCCTGTTGTTTGTGTATTAACTCTGTGGAGGAGAGAGCCAAAGCAAAAAGGAGATTGTTAGAGGCAGTGATAGCTAAGATATAGCACACCAGCAATACCCAAAAGCTCAGAGCTTGGGTCAAAAGGTGAGAGGATTAGGAATCTATGGCCACGATTTTCTCTCACAAAAACGTGCCAGAGAGTGGTTAAATAGTTATTATCGATTTTACAGTCCAGTTGTAGAGACCGCCTCAGATGTACACACAGTACAGACTACGGAGACATAAAAAAATGACCTTCAGAGATTCAACAAAGCAAAAATCTCCATGGATTTTAAAAAGCCTATTTATTCAAAATCCCAGATAGAAAATTAAATATATAAATCCATATTGCAGATACCTTTGTTTCTTTGCTTTCTTTCTTGTTTAATAATCTATTCTTCACGTCTCTTTCTCTGCCTGCCTTACGGATGCAGTGTTGGCTCTGTCTCACACTCCCTCTCTCTCTCTCTCACTCTCAATCTGCTCTCCTACAAGGCCATGCTTCTCTTCCTTTCCTATGCGGTCAAAAGTATGATATTAAAATGAATTTTTTATAATACTGATTTCTTTTTTGGAAATTTAAATATATGGAAGGAGGTGATCAGCTGGCATGGGCCTTGGGCCTTGGCCCATACATGATGCATGACCATCCAATCTCAGGTTCATGCATATCATATGCCACAGTCCCACTCGACAGCTGTGTTCCACACTTTCCAATCGTACGGCTCTGGTTGGCGTATCGGGCAGTGGTTAGGTGGAAGAGACACTCCGCGCAGAGACTCTGTACGTTTATCGAGCGAATGCTGATCCACGCGCTTCTTGCGAGCGTGGATGGCTATGCGGTTTTGTTTTGCAAACGCCGCGCCGCGAGTCGGCAACAGGAAATTTATTGTGCCGTGGAGCGATTATTTAGGTTTCTCAGCTATTTTCAGACGCTAAAATAGGAATCGATATTTGACATATTTACGAGAGATATGGACTATATCTTATTTAGGTATGAAGTTGATTTTGGTTTTTACTTTCCTCCGGAGACAAATCTTATGAAATCAGAAATTAAATACAATTGGACTTTAGTAAATAAAAAGATTAAAAATTAGCATACATGGGTCAGATTATATTTCAATCAAAATTTATGTTAAAAGTCAACACTAGACAAAGCAAAATATGCGATTTTAAACAAATACGTAAATAAAAATAAACTTGATTGAGGTGTATTCTCACTTTTGATTATATGATTCAAGATCAGGTTTTATGTCCCATTGTATATTATCAATAAAAACCACTCATATTGTTAACATTCCTATCAAATATAAAATAAAAATAAATTAGTGAATTCCCCTACCCTACATATTAACCTGATATATTCGAGATGTTGAAGTCAACAAAAACCATTTATAGATCATTTTTTTTGGGATCTTTCCTATTTAGAAGGGTCAGAGTATACTAAACTTACACACATTAAACGCAATGACCTTTCCTATTTATAGATATTTTGACCCCAAAAAAATTTGATCATTTACATATTTACTGCTTCACCTCAATATAAAAACTTCAATTGTTTCAACACATCTCATAATCTCAAATATATCAAACAAATCTTTTGAAAATGGAAGTTGCATAACAAAATTTCTTGAAGCAGGCCACACAATAATATGATACATTGAAGCTGTTGAGTAATTAATCAGTTTACTTATCAATTAATGAAATTAATACACGATTTAATTCCCCCAAAAAAGAAATTAATTGAATTTAGAAAACTAATTTATTTGTGAACGACTTACTTAACTTCCAAGGAATATGTATTTTAATGTGCCATTAGATAATTTAAAATAATGTTTTCCAACCAAAAAAAGAAAGAAAAAGGAAGGGATAATTTACAATAATAAAAAAAATCAAAATAAAAAAGTGGATTTCCCCAATCAACGGAAACCTCGGTGGGAGCAGAGCAAATGATGAAACCGACCTCATCATAACATAACTAATTTGCTGATTATTTTTTTGATAAGAACAATTTCCTGATTATGCGAATTAGAAATGTGATATTTCATTTTTTTAACAATGTGTGGGTCCTGATGGGATTGCCATTCCAAGAGCACACACACCACGTGACCATGTGCAGATCGAATTTCGAAAGCAGCAAAAGTTGATCCGACGGTCCGTACGCTTGCCTGCCCAAGAAAAAAAATGGCTGTCCCACATCCCAACCTACCCATTGAGTTTTTGGGCACTGGTAGGTGGAGCACACTCCACTGAGCCACTGACTTTAAGACCAATAGATCGTCGCCCATCTGTCCATTGGATATTCAAGATCAACGGTCCCTATCATATGATGCATGACTTATCATGGGAATGCATGCATCCGATTTCCTATATGTTTGATGTATGTATGTATGTATGGATGGATGCATGGAAATGACGCATGCTAAGTTGACCGAAAGAAAGGGATGTCAGAGGAGAGGAGGCCAAGTGCGTTACGCAAATTGCGATGAGTGGACCGAAGCGGGAGGGATGGCTTCCGTTTCCCGCCAAAGGTGCCGACGTGGTACCCCACCAGCCCTTTTTTTCCCGCCAAAGGACCCATTTTTGCAGGTCCGGCTTCGAACGACAGCCTGCCACGCGTACTGCGGTTGAGACAAGTGTATCCCGCTCTTGGGTGCATGCTTGCCAGATCTTTCGCGGAAAGTGACCGCGCATCGCCTACATTTCCCTGTACCAAAAGGTAATTGCAATATTTATTTTCGGGTTTGAGATTTGGATTAATTAATTAATTTCTTATTTTATAATTGCAATATTTATTTTCCGGTTTGGGATTTGGTAACAGGTTTGCTCAATTTTAGAAATTGTAAATAGAAAGTGTGACAATTATAAATATAAAGTTATTTAATTTTGGGTTTGCTTTGCAGTTGCAAAGACAGGACAAGTGGACACACCCTACGCTATTTGCAAGTTACAAGGCAGGCTATGAACTCTGCAACCCCCTTGTAGGCGAGATATCTTAGGAAGTTTCTTGATGTTGATGTTGTTGAGGGAGCAGAGTACATTGACAGAATTCAATTGTCCAATGCTCTGTCCTTAATCAATGGCAAAGAGGACTTCAACTTGACTTTCAACGTTTTAATTTTACTTGGTTTCATGGTTGAGACTTTTAACTTCGATTGTTTAAGAAAAAGATGTTGATTGATACCAAATTTGACTTGTCAGCCTAGCCTTGGTTAAATCTTCAGAATCTGTGGTTCCGAGTTTTGATTTGTCATTGGCGGCCTCCAAGGAATTTGCAGTCACAAAAGATTTATCGGAAAACATTTTTGACGAAAATATTAGTGAAGGTTGCGTCCTTCCTTTCTGAAACCAAATCCAAATCTTTTGACCAGTGCAGTGCAGTGACCAAAAGAAAACTGAGCTTCTAGACCAAGTAGAAAAAGGCACATAAGCTTCCCTCTCCTTTAAAACTATTATCATTTTAAAAGACCTGAAACCTGCCTTATTGCATACAACACAATACCTAAACAACAATGGAAGAGCCTCAAAGCAAACAATAAAGATCTAAACCTCACCATTTTGGCTTGTTTACATGGAGAAGGATGAGTATATCCTAGCTCATCTCCTCACCATCATCAAGAACCATGACAACAAATTAAACACTAAAGACATCAACTATCTCCCTGTGAACACCTGCAGCAGTAAAAAGTGCATTAGTTAGCTCAAAAACGGAGGCACCCATCCTCTAGCTCTCAAGCTTTGATCCCCATTTTCCATGACAGAGCAAAGTTTTTCCCCACAGGAAGGGACAAACCATTAACGTCCACCATCACACTCTTGGTCGTCTCTCCATCTTCTGCCTCCTTGAGGTACTTCTGTTCCGATACACTCAACTCTATGCTTGAAACACTTGTCACTGGGTTTCCATCAACCTCAAGAGCAGATGTTCCTCCACTACCATCCAATCCCAACACACTCACCTTCTCCACAACCCAGCCTTTGCCTAAAGCAAACTTACCCTCCTGAACTTCTGACCATACTTTCACTCTTCCTTGACTTACAGTTGCGTAGAAATCAACATATGTTGAGTAACCACTTCCAAGGTTCATTTCCGGAAGCTCATCGTCATCAAGGAACAGGTTCCCCTTAGCTGTTGCATTGCTTGCCCCTGCTGGGAAGGTTACTACGAGGTTAAAAGGGGTTGTTCTTGCAGCTTTAGATATCAGTCCACCCTGCTGCATTGGTAGAATGGTATTCTGATACACATGCACATTAACTACATGCAAAGGCGCATCAAGTGTAAAATACTTGCCCTGTTTTGAGTTAATGACCTGTGTCAGATCAAATAAACTGTACCAGGTTCCAGGGGGAAACAATGCCTTAACCTTGGATTTTCCCTGCTCAAGCACCGGTGAAATCATAACACTGCTCCCTAGCAAAAATTGAGTGCTCAATCCATAGGTTTCAGTGTATGTTGGGAATGAGAAGAAGAGTGGCCTGGCAATTGGGGCTCCACTGATATGAGCTTCATAGTTCAATGTGTAAAGGTAAGGGAGGAGCTTATACCTCATCCCTAGAGCATTTCGAGCAGACTCGGCTACCGACTCCCATTGATAAAGCTCTTGTCTTGGGGAATAGAAGTTTGCATGATCCCTCGAAAAGGGATAGAATGCACCTACTTCAATCCAACGGTTGCAAAGCTCTTCAGTAGGTGCTGGATAGAACCCACATATGTCTGCACCAACCATTGGCACTCCAAATATTCCAAAGTTAAGCACGGTCGTGATTGATATCTTCAAATCCTCCCAAGTGCCCTTATTATCACCTGTCCAATGTGCAGCATACCTACCCGAACCAACATACGTGGAGCGGGTTAATATAAAAGGTCGCTTGCCCTCAAGCCCTTGAAGAGCTTTGTGAGTTGCAATGGATTGGGAAAACCCATAGAGACTGTGAGCATCGTACTCCAAAACACCATTGTAATGAGTTGCACTAGTGGCTATGGTTTTGAACCCAATGGGGACCTGCAATCCTGAAGCATTTATCTTGTAAGGTGGTTCATCCCATCTCGTCTTTGTAATGTTTTTGCAATCCAAGCAACATACCCAGCCAGGTCCAGAACCAGTCGGGCACTGCCCCTTTGGAATTTTGCACTTCCCAGAACAGAAATTTGAAGCCTCGTTCATGTCAATCCATAAGCCATCAACAGGGACAAGTTCATGAAAGCGGCGGATCTCATCACCCCACCAGGATACAGTTTTCGGGTTGAGGAAGTCGGGAAAGTTTACAGCCCCTGGCCAAACTTGCGCCAAGAATGGTTCACCCTCATATTTGATGAAAACATCATTAGCTAAACCTCTTTGGTATACACCATAACTGGTATTGACACCAATTCCAGGATCGATGATGACAATGTACTTCATGCCTATGCTGTGTATTTTGTCTAGGAATGCCAAAAGCTTTGGCCGAGGGTAGTTTTTGGGGTTGAGGGTGAAGTCTTTGTGTCCATCCATGTGATCATCATCATTCCAAATTACATCTAACGGGATTTGAGCCTTTTTGTAGTTCTCAACAACGTCTTCAACCACTGATAAATTGTGGTAACCCCATCTGCATTGGTGGAATCCTGCAGAGATAAAAATGAGAGAGAAACTCAGTACTGTGTAATCTTATATTGTCTTTTACAAAATGAGACAAGGCATATCCCCTGTTATACAATAAAAATTGTCAAAGGGACATGCAATGCACAGGACAGGACAAAAAAGACTAGCAATGAAATCATAAGATGATATGAGGTAAAAGCATGGTCACAAATTATTAGGACATACATAGAAAAAGCAATGAACAAAACAGATGGACCATTTTTTGTCTACAATTATAGCATAAATGGATAGATACATACATACACACATATAAGCATTCACTGAGAAGGCTACAGTTTAAACGAGACATAAACAAGTCTAGTGGATCAAGCAAACTATACAAATTATTAGGACATACATAGAAAAAGCAATGAACAAAACAGATGGACCATTTTTTGTCTACAATTATAGCATAAATGGATAGATACATACATACACACATATAAGCATTCACTGAGAAGGCTACAGTTTAAACGAGACATTAACAAGTCTAGTGGATCAAGCAAACTATACATCCTTTCTTTTCTTCTTACTTTCTTTTTCTAATTTTTCATATGCAAGTAATAACCATTAATAAAACCGCATCAATGCCAACTTACAGGTCACTCAATAGAGATTCCTTAATAAAACTGTAGAACTCAATAAATGCCCGAACAGTCGAACAGAGTAACATGCATCTAAGCCAGAAATGAGATATGAGGCAATGGAAGCATTGACATCAGATGCCTTGTGTGATTATAAAAGGCAGGTGGTTTGTACAAATACCAATTTTTCTCCCACCAACCTGACAATAGCTAATACAGACGACAGTAAAGTCCCTACAAGCAAGATGGTCACTCTCACAAGGTATGGCAGTACATCAGGGCGAAACCTTCACTTGATAATGCCAACTTACTACCACCCTAATTTATTTTCTCATCTAACCAAGTAATTCGCTCATACAATCTCTTAAAACCTCATATTGACCGACCGCAAGAAATGTCCCCAAAACAGTAGCACAGATCAACAAGCCCTTTAAACCACAATTTAGATACGGGGAAATGAAATCATTCTCATTGAAGGCCTTGTGAGCTAAAACAGGTAAAAGGCACCACTATTGCAAACTCTCATTTAATAGTTTTTTTCCCCACGCTATGAAAAGAGCTACAGTGTAAGAGGGACAGCATTAACACGGAGTACCATGCCCTACAACCAAAGATGGTCTCACCCTCATAAGACATGGCAGTGAGATACGCAGAGCTTAGGCCCATACTACACACAAATTCTGACTAGAATGGCCTTCTAAACATTACCATAAAGCGAGACCCTACTAGCAAGCATTACAGATTTTGATATAGTTTAGAAAATTAGAAATGGAATATTCAGTTTCCACCACACACACAAAAGATATTATTTTGAAGGACACAAGATTTTGCACGGGTTAAGCGACAATATCGCTTACAGTCCACAAGTTGCTCGCTACAGAAGTGAAAAAGTGTAAAGGCTTGTAAAGATAGCTGAAAAGCAGAAATCTTTGATGGTGAGCGAGATGATTAGAGCTTCCAACTTTATGTAAGATCATGGTTTTAATGTGGACTGAAAAGTTAGTTCTGCAGCGATATTTTAGTAAAGAAACGCACAAAAAGACTACAACTTTAAAAGAAACTGGCCAACCCACCAACCTTAATTAAAAAATTAAACAAAACATGTTTATCATACAAAAGCACGCGCGCGTCATACTAGTTCTTGATAGTTGCTGCCAGTCAAACAATTTCTCACATACTATACACTCAAGTGGTCATAGTTTTGTTCCTAAAAGATCTAACTCATTCCTAATTGTGATACTATTGTATGTATAAGCATAATGGTCCCCCACAAGCCATGGCATTTATATTCTTTTTTCTTGGGTGAAATAACAAAAACATTCTCAAAAGACGTGGGAGTTGGGGAGCTAACAAACACACACATAATCTAAGCCAGAACAAAGAATAATAACAGAGTAAACTAAAAAGGAAATAGAATTAGGGTTAAAAAGTAGAACATACCCAGAGACCAGTAAGGCATTGGGGCTGGTCTGCCTACGAATGACGTGTACTGATCAACAACACCCAATGGTGTAGGCCCGGCAAAGAAGTAAAAATCAAAGACACCCCCAATGACCTTGTATGTCAAAGAAGTTCCTCTGTAAAACACATCCATGCCATTGCTGTTGAGCAACAAAACAGAGTGTGCATAAGCCTGACCACCCACATTTCTCAGATCCATATAAACAGGGTGGGAGCCATATAAATCAGTGTTAAGATTAATGGCTGAGACATCAGTGGTGAAGAGAGTGTATGGATCATTTGGGTAGAGTTTGATCCCATGTGGCTGTGAGTTCTCTCCCAAACCATACAAGGATGCATCTTTGGGCAAACTAGTGGAAATCTCGAGGTACTGGTCCTTAAACACCAATTCACCATATGGGTCTTTAGGATCAGAGCTCGAGTTGAAAAGAACTTGCCCATCTGACTTTCTCTTCACTGCAAACCCAAATGGGTCTGAGATGTAGTTGAAGATCAGCTCAGAGCCAGAGTACTCGGAGACTGTTATGGGTTTCTTCCCTGTTTTCCCAATGGTTTGTGTCAGTGACGGAGGCTGCTCTCTGGGTAAAAGATTGTACGGAACCTCCCATCTCTGCTTCTGAGCATCGGTTATGTGTACCCTCAAACGGTCCTGCGTCTCGTGCCTATAAAAAAACACAAAAATGAATCAAATGGGTAAAAAGAGTGGGGTGCATTTACGACCATGGACATGCGCCACATAGAATCCCATCACCATCAGAGAGCATAAACTTACTTGACATAGAGCTGCAAGAGGGGGATATCAGGACCGTAGACCTTGGAGTTCTGTATGAGTTGGAGATGACCCAGAAGGCCACCATCAGGGGTCTCTTCAATGGAGACCAAACGGTAGCCTTTGCCTTTAATGGTGGGGTTAACGGTGTCAGCTGAGCTCACACCAGAGAAACAGAGGACCAACAAGACTAGGAGCAGCGAAGAAAGACTTAGGGAGCACATTGCTTAATTTTAAGCAGAGCTACCACTCTCAAGGAGTGTGCGTGAGAGAGACAGTGAGAAGGAAAAAAGAAGCTCGGCTGCTGAGGCACATACACTATCGTTGGGAGTCGTTGGAGTCTGATATATAGAAAGAGACCAAAGCTTTAAAGGCTCAAAGACTCAAAGACTCCAAGAGTGAGTGATTGGATGCAGATGAGGTGGATGAGACCATCTTAGCATGTGATTGATGATGGTGTGTGGGCCGTTGGTTGCGGTACCACAGCATTGCGTGGACCCTACCTTCAATTACACTGGCTTTGATCGTGGTAGACTACTTCGCTTGGCAGACTCATGTAAAGAGTATTTATCTTTGTTTGCTGATGCAGGCAGCTGCATTATGTTGAAGTGTGGAACCGTAGAAGCGGCATATTTTAAGTTCTTATCTTGTTTAGGTTTCATAAAATTAAGAAAATAATCAAACGAAAAGACAAAATAAAAGGTAACCACTTAATCCGCATAGCAAATACCAAAGAGAGTGCTGCGTTCAAGACATTGTCAGATATATATCTGCTGTGTATAACTTCCTCGCACGAGAAAAACTTGTGAATCTGAGTTTCTCTCATCTCATACTCTGGGAAAGTTGGCATTTTTAGCAGGGATGGCAATATAGTAAATCAGGTAGAATCAACCGTTTTCATCTCCATGCTCATTAATTTTTTTTCCTCCATTTTCGTCTCAGTACTCGTAATATTAAAATGGGAATTTTCCATTCTCACCTTTATCAAACACAAGTTCCTTGCCCACCATACCTCAAAATTTCCATTCTCACCTTTATCTATCTCTGTTCTTCATATTTGACTCATTAGAGTTGAAGTGCAAAAACCCTAAAATGTGGAGAAATTGTCATACCTCTTATATTGTTCCCAAAAAAAAAAATTATTTTCTTTCCATTTGGGTTCTAGAAAAAAAGAAAAAAAAAAGACAAGCATTTGAATCATTGATGAAAGAGGGTGGGACAGGTGGTGTATTTTAATAGGGTGGGTTTAGGGTGTATTTTAATAGGCTGCGGGCTTCGCTTAAGGAGATCACTATACCTAAGGATATGATGAATATGCGGAAGGAAAGTGATGAAGCCGAAACCGTGATTCGCGCGGCTCTTGCCTCCAACGTGTACGGCTGTGAACTTTCTGAGTCCTAGTCTCCTGATGGGATGCTAATTAAATCTGTGATTTTAGGAGAAAAATAGAATTATAATAAGAAAGATATTGGAATTAAAATATCCTCTTTGATACAATTCAGATACTGGATGCCTTTCTTTTCTCCTGTGTCAATCTAAAAACGCAGGGGTTTATCTTCTTCTTTTTTGGTAATTGGCATGTATGTCATTACCGCACCGACGGAAAAGTAAAACCAACCGATTATATAAAAAGAGATATTTAGATTTCTTGTCGGGTGTAGTGATTATTTTTGCCTTGGATGGTATCTTTGATTTTGCAAGAGAGTGCAAAATCATTGAACCCAACAACAAGCAAACGTCCTGAAATGTACGTTTACAAGAAACAGAAATCCAGCTGATTGTTAATAAAAAATAAAAAAGACATCAGATTCAGAAAAATGTGTGAAGAAAGTTGAGGTCTCATTCCAAAATTAATTGGCAATTGGGGAATAGCCCAACTCCTTATAAACCCATAATAAATCCCTTAACTTTTCAATATATGATAAATATTCTCAACAACGTGACGGTGGTCCTGAAATGTACATGAAGATGCCAACACATGTAAGATTTTGTCTGATACATATTATATCATATGACCCCGTGACACTGCCAATAAATTAATCTTGCCATTTTCCCAACTTCCCTCCATATCCCTTGGAATAAATTATATTTTGACAATATGCCTTGATTGAATTAGGCAATAATAACAAAACCAAAATATGTGGACAAAACTAGCTCGCATTACCAAAAGAAAACGAAATGACTTTGGATGCTTGCGTTTGGATCACTCGCTGCAGCAACTTGGAAGATGTAGGTGACTCTGGATGCTGGTTTAATTTTGTTTTATTATCGACTTTTCATTTTTGGAGAGACTCAAGGTTAATTATTTTGACCCTTCGTCCATGATAGAAAGTATAGAACACATCATATTTTAACTGGAAGAGGTCAATGATGAAATGAAAATAACCCTAGTAGTGGGTTTTTGGACTTTCAATAGTTGGGGTGCGTACTTTACATAATTACAACAGCTTTGGCCCACCACGCCCCCACCAAAAGTTGCAAAAAAACACCATTTCCATTTGCAAACAATTTAAGCATTTGTGAAGACGAATTTATCCTGGCTTAATTTGTAACTCAATTAACTAGTAATTCTAGAGCTGCCTTGGATGTTCGATTTTACACCAGCACGACAAAAAAAAGGATTTTATGCATTGTTAATTAATTGATCATTTCAGTGTGCGAGCCAGCTGCTGAACATATCACAAGGACAATTTGTCTAACAAAAACTTACATTGGATGCTAAATCGTGTTCTAAGAAATAATTAAATAAATAGCGGGTGCTATCTGAAAACAAAAGGATTGATGGGAGAGAATTTAGAAATGAAGCTTAAAATCTGATTATACATAATTAAGGGGCATGGGAGGCACGTGAAGACAAATATCAACTTTGGATTTTGCATGCATCGTGCAATATGCTAAGGAAAATGCCTGCATTGTTTATTTCTTTATAAAATCGTCACAGTTATAATGATGATTTGTTTATAAGACCAGTACGCTTAATTAAGTGCAATGTTAAAGTAACGTGCAGATCCATGCTTCTTAGTTCAACTTCATACCATGACAAGCACCTCAGTGGTTGGGTGCTTAGTTGGGCTTGCATGGACCATGTATGTAAAAATCAAACCCTGGGCCCAATATATCTTTGGAAGATCCAGGCTGATGGAGATTGGGTGGGCACAAGCCTAGCGCTTCTCATAGCGTAAAAATGGACACAAGCAAAAGCAAGCAAGCACCGGTTCATGCGCATCGAAGTAAACTGGTCCTCCCTTTGAAATGAAGTTGCATAACAAAATGGTCCGGTACCTACGCTACGTTACGAGAAATTTAGGGCACACCTTCTATTATAAATAGGCCGGCCACGAAGATGACTGAAAATAACACCAACCTAATCTAATGCCCGCACGCATGACCACTATAACTCTTATTGGACCCCTACTGAAAATAAATTTGATTTTTATAATTATCTGGCCTTTGTACTGTTTATTGGACTTTGTCTTACGTCATGTCCTCCCGTTTGTTGACGTCACACTCCTTAAACACTCAACAAAAGGAAGCAAATTACGGTTTGGCAAATATTTTAAAATAATTTATTAAAAACACAAAAAGAAAAACTTCTACCCATATGTCATGCTGTCATTGGAAAAAATGTAGAAGTTCCTGTGTACATGGGAAGTATGCTATTATTTTCCCAACAAAAAATGGTGGTTTATGGTATTAATAATGGTATTTAGTACACACTCCAGAAACCCCTAGTGCTTAGATGGAAAATTATTTGTAGCTTTTTTATTAATCGTGCACGTATATTATATATTTTTGTAAGAAAATGAGCAATTTGATCCGCATGTTTTTTCTTTTAATTTCCTTCTCCAGCAAAAAAGAAAGTCAAGAATTGCATTTTTCATTGTTTGAGCTGGCGAAGCTTAATTTCAATTTCAAAGTGATCATTCAACTACTACACCAATAATGCCTGACATGTACCCCTTCCCCTTATGGAACACTTTCACGTCAACCTCTGTGTAGGGACACATCCCATATCTATTATGTTAGGTTTGGACATTGGGCCCACATAGTTTGGGCTTGTAGTTTTGGAATCTTAGGCCCTATTTGATAATCATTTCAGTTTTTAGTATTTATTTTTCAAAAACTGAAAATTTGTTTGGTAACTAATTTCAATTTTTAGTTATATAAGTAGCTTGGAGATTTAAGTTTTTCAAGTCAAATTGTGATTTTGAGATTATAAAATAAAAGTGCATGTTACAAAGATTTCGTAGTATTTTTCGGCGAAATTTTTGGAATTAGAATGATTTTTGTTGAATTTTGGAGATGAAGTTCCCGAGGCTTGGATTAGGTCTATAGAACACAAGAATCAAGCGACTAGGTCCAAGTGGGGAGGTCCTAAATACAAAATTATGATAACTATAGTGCATTTCATGTGTCGTGATGTAAAATTAATGAATGAATTAGGAGGGCAAAGAAAAACAAAATGAAAACACTTTCAACTTGTTTTTTTTTTTTTTTTTTTAAAGTGATTTTGAAAACTATATTTCACTTTCTTTAAAACAGAAAATGAAATTTGTTACCAAACATGTTTTCAGTTTTTAGTTTTCATTTTTCAAACAACTAAAAATGAAAATAGTTATCAAACAACCCCTTAGGTTTCATTTGGTTATCGTTTGATGATCGAACATATTTACGCATATTAGGCAATATCTGGGTTCGATATATTTGGACCGTTGGATTGACTATATTTCCAAATATGTTGATCTACGTACCTCTAGGATCGTGTAGGAACTCATGGAACAAGAATCAGACCCTGGATACTCCGAATCAATGATTCAAAGTTACATAAAACGACGACCGTCCAATCCTGCGATCGGGAGCAATCCGACCGCTCAATCGAGACCAAACTCACGAACCTTGTTATGTAGACCTTATTAGGCTTATAAGAACATTCGGACTAGAAATCGGAGGTTGTGGGCCCTGCAACCCCAATTGGTCAAATGCTGCGATTGGAGTCAAACCAATAGTGGGCTATGTCGGCTCGGTTGAGACCATTTGGTGGTTAAAATTGTAATTGGAGGTTTGTTTGTTTGTTTGTTTTTAAATGGTTTTATGTTATGCGAGTTTATTTAAATGTTTATGAATTATACTGAAATTGCGTTTACTTTCCAAGTATATTATATTATGTTTAATTGTGTGGAATTGGGAATGGCTTGGATAACCTTTTTGGAATGATTAAGGAATTGATTAAATGCTTGATTATATGTCTCTATTTAAATATATGTTTGGTGGCTTGAAATCGATGAATTATGGATATTAGTTTACTCAATAGTATGTGGTACATATTTAAATATAGTTGGGAACAGTTTTGAAAGATTATGCATAGTTAAATTCAATTAAGGAAGATTAGAATTGCTCTCATTTTAAGAAGGGATTTTTGGTTATCTATTTAAGAACTTATTTTTGGAAAATTAAGAAAATTTTGGAAAAGGGATTTGTGAAAGTGGATTTGTGGAACAAGAGGAATTTTATGATAAGTTTTGGAATAAGGTTTTCAAACCCACCACAAGAGTACCCCCTAGTTGTCTTTGGAACAGTCTTGCAATTTATGATAATGCCCCACGAGTTTTGAGGACGCCTGAATCATGTGGTGCGAGAATTTGCGTTCTCATGTTGATTATATCTTCCTGGGTCTTGTGAGGGGATTTGACATATATGCGTTCTCGGGCTGACTACGTGTCCCCCGAGTTCTGCGTGGATATACGTTCTCGGGCTGACCACATGTTCCTTGAATTCTGCGACGATATAACATACATGGTACTTGTAATTGACGGAATATTAGTGGAATTGATGGATTATGAATGAAGGTGCACATAGGTGGTGAGTATTTGAGTTTTGATATATCTTTAAACTAAAATTTATGATTGTTATTTTGGTACTTATTGGTGAAAGTTTTAATATATGTTTTCCGATTTATAAGACAAAGATTGAGGGTTTTCTAAATTTTAAGGATTTTATTCAATTCACAACTATTTTCTTAAGTGATAAGTTTGTTTTTACATGTGAAAGATAGAAGCACGTTTTATTCAAATTGTTAATATCGATATTAAGGTTTCACGTGACCAATTTTATTTTAATAACTTTCTCATTTTCATATTTAATAGTAACGAGCTATTATATATATGTATTTGTATATGCACATATGTGATGGGTGGAAAACTGTTCTGAATCAAAATCTTTTGTTAAAGTTTTACAGGATTAATTAGAGTTGAAGTTTTTGGTTTAGGGGAGATGTGAAGGAACATTTAAATCATATGCTGACATTTGGGTTGAACTTTGTTTTCTTGTGGAAAGAACTACGCATGGCTTGATCCCTCAATAAGGGTACATAGGCAACCTGGGTAAAACCGCAAAATAAACGGTTGAGTTATGTTTTGGAAATTGTGGCTACTTGTAAAGTAAGAAACAAATTTATATATTATGTTGATGTAGCCTTGGTAAAGTTGAACTTGAGGCTGAAGGCCTTTCTGGTAAATGTGGTGAGTTAGCATTGTGCATGCTGAAGTTGGGAAATATTAAACTATGATATTTACAGGTGAAAATAATTTGGTACATTTTTGTTTTTCAGGGGAGACTCTGCCGAATTTTCGATAGAAGTCAAACCCTAAAGCAGTTTTTATATTAAGATAGGAATGTGTATTTTGGACAATTGTGCCGATACCTGCCAGGTGTTGGACACACAAAGGGTTTGACACAAATTTCACTTTGGAATTTGGGTCAGGTCTTGTCAATAGTGCATTACATGTGTGGTGATGAAAAATTTGTGAATGAAAAAGAGCGGGAAAAATAAAAACTAAAATTGAAAACACTTTCAAAGTTGTTTTTAAAAAAAGGGTGATTTTGAAAACTATATTCCAGTTTTTTTAAAACTGAAAAAAGAAATATGTTACCAAAAATAATTTTGAAAACTAGATTCCATTTTTATCTTTTTGGAAAACTGAAAAGTGAAAATAAAATGGTTATTAAACAAGCCCTTAACAACTTGAGTGACAAATATATGAAAATATTCCCACTTTAGTAAAAATGATATAATTCATTACATTTAAAACTAAAATTTCGAGTTCATGCTTAAACGTTTACAACTACCTGAGATCCTTCGGTCATGTTACAAATCATCTATATCATAACACTTGACTAATAAAAGAACTCAAAAAAATTTCCTGAACAAATATTCCCACTTTGAATTTGGATACAAGGTGATGAGTTTATTATTTTGACCAACAGACTTAACTTCGTAAATGAAGATATTAATAATATGTAAATAATAGATAAAACTAAGACAAATATATTATAATTTAGTATCTTTAAAAAAGAAATATAAGAAAAATAAAAGTCATTGGTTATCGGTACATAAAAGACTAAAACAGAAGTATTCACTTTAATTTACCCCAAAAAGTAAGGGTAAAGGCAATTAGTATTCACTTTAATTTATTTTCTATTTTTTATACTTAAACTATTAATTTTGATAAGCTTTTCAGATAAGATTTTCGGTTGCCATGTGTCACTATTTATTATAAAATTCTCACCTAAAATTTCAAATAACATTTTCGGATAAAATTTTCGGATAAAATTTTCGGTTGCCACTTGTCCATATTTATTATAAAATTCACATATCACTCATCATACAATTGAAATACTCCCGGTCCTCATAGTCCGATGCAATCATTGGCGGAGACGGTTCCACCGAATCACGACTTGGGAGAGTATTTTCCTTCGGATGACATAATAGTGCCATTATTTCCAACACGGAACGCACCACTGGAACCAATTACACATGAAATTGGAAATGCAAGAATTTCCAATCGGAATGCGAGCATTGTTCACTTGAGGAGCCATGTGTAACGGTTTTCCTCTTTTTTGCTTTGTCCTGAATAATCTATTAAAAAATAAAATTGGAAATGCAAGAAATACATTTATTTTAAATAAAAAAACATTAAATTGAATAAAAACGGAAATTAAATTTTTTTTTTTACCTTGTTGCCAATATTTTGACATCTTCAAACGTTTGTTTACGACCCCCTAACTTCAATGGAAGAAGCCCTTTGTATTTTTGCACAAATGGAATTTTGTTGTAGAAAATTTGGTGTGTAAAGTGAAAAATATTAGAAAAATATGAATTTGTATGAAGATTTAGTGTGGAATATGAATAATATTGGTAGGTATTTATAGAAGAAAAAAAATTTACATAATTTATTTATATTTTTTACAAATTTTATTTATATTTTTTAGCCAAAAATTAGACAGCTGTTGGATTGGATAAGATTTTTTTATCGAAGGCTCCAAGAGAAGCCACATAACTTGTAGCTGTTGGTCTCTGTGGCCTGGTGGGTCAGCGCTAACGACAGCAGCTGATTTTCAATTTTTTTTTTACTGTTTCACACCAACAGTAAATTTTTTTGATAAACAGATAAACAGCATTCGAGCAACAACCCAATCCAATTTTGCCCATGAACTTTCCGGGCTGGTGAGTCTCATGTCTTGACCATACTGGGTTGTGCGTGCTGGAGATGGGTTTGGGGCCCCCCGGCGCTGGAGGTGGCCGTAAAAACAAAGATATGTGGTCCCAGAGACATAAAGAGAGATTCCACAAAGTGGAATTCCAACTTCCATTTCCACCCTTCGGACGTCACTCCGATGACGCAAAAACCTCTCAATGATATGGCATCAGCCTAGCCATGCCATCTTTGATTTTTCTTTTATAAAAGAAAAACAAAAACACAAAGACTAATCTAAAGTCAAATCACGCTGTCCAATATAAACACTCAACCGTTTGTACGCAAATTACACAGAGCCATCCACAAACAATAAACTTACGCAGAGCAACCTCGTATTGCCAGATTATCAGATAATGGATGGTGAAAAGCGAAAGCGGGATGCCGGGGGCGGAGTAGGGGGGAAGAAAGCGAAAGTGGAGGGAGATCATCGGGAGATGGTAACGGAGGAGGAGGTGGAGGAGTTCTTTGCCATACTGAGGAGGATACACGTGGCAGCCAAGCACTTGGGCAAAACCGACGACGGATTGACGGCGTCAATGAAATGGAGGCCCTCTTTCGAAGTGCAGGATTTTGAGGAAGATAACATTAATCTTATAAAAGATCAAAAGGATGGAGAGAAAAAAGCGGAGGGGGGTTTCAGTTTGGATCTCAACTCGCATCCTGAAACTGAAAGCATCAGTTGAGTTTTTTTTATTACAAGAAAAATTGAGATCGGAAATGGAGAAAATGTGGGATTTAATGCTTCGTTTTGTTTTGTTAATGTGATCTGTGATCGTGTTCATCCCAAATTTACGAAAATAACCGATTGGAATCGGAGTTCTTGCATCTGAATTAACGTGTATTTTGTTGGATTTGCATTTTTTTTTATTGATTTTGTTTTTGGGTATTTTACTTTATCCATGTGAATTGTGAAGCTTGCATAATTGCATCGCCGGTATTTATTATTATTTTATAGTAATTTTATTTTGTTTATCGGACGCTGCAGATTGACTTTTTTTTTTTTGGGTAACTAAATAATTCCATTAGAGCATCTACAGCGCGGGCTCTTTTGCCATGTCAAAAGGCTCTTTTGCCATGTCAAAAGGCCCGTTTGCCATGGCAAAAGGCCTGTTTGCTCGGTTTTGGCCCTCCAGTGCAGAAGCAGTAGCCCGGGCAAGCCCAATGACAGATCTTGCTTGGGCTTCAGCCCGAGGGCGCTGACGTCAGCGAGCAAAAAAAAAAATCAAAAAAATCAAAAAAAATAAAAAAAATGGAAAAAATTTCAATTAAAAAAAGAAAAAAAGAAAAACCAAGAAATTATGGATGTTTTCCCTATAAATACATAACAATTTTATTCACTTTCCCTATAAATACATAACAAGTTTATATTTTGTTGCTTTTTTTTTTTTTTGCCCTTGCCCTAGCCTTTTGGGGTGGAACCAAAAAAGGTAAGGCTGCCACTATTCACTTGAATAGTAGCAGCCATTGCCTTGCATTTGCCTTAGTTTTAGCCTTTTGGGGTGGACATACTTTTAGGCACCCGCCAGAAAAAAGAATAGAACAGCAAAAAAGAAAAACGGAGAAGGAGCCTGTAAAAAGCTCCAAAAAACCAACTAAAAAGATATTAGCTAACAAGCTCAAGACAGAGCCACAGAAACAAAGAGTAGATCGTAGCCACAACAAGAAAACAAGAATTCTTCAGGCGCATCGCAGAGGCAACATGCGTCATCATGGTTGACTAGACCCCTCAATTTCTCGCTTTAGAAAGAAAATAAATTTGAGTTGTTAGGCAAAGACTTAATAATTTCGTCTTATTTACCGAGGCATCCAAACTTAAGCTTAGGTGGTTGGTGATTCTTAGGGTTTTCGATCAAAATGGTCCCTCAAAACTCAAGAGCGAGGGACGTTGAACACACTCTATTTCTTTGATTCGGTTTTCATCCAATCTATTCCCAAAGCACATCAAAACCAGCAAGCAAAACATGGCATATTGCAAATGCTTGACCATTCTAACGCCTTTGGAATAGGGTTGAGACTTTGTTTCAAGTTGGTCCCGTAGGATATTAAGAACCCATCTGCAAGCCCCACTAGGTGAGGTTGCGATCGAGGAGGTGTCACGTGGGACCGTAGACGGCAGAGTCATGTTGTGTGGGTTGCTGCTTATGTTCTCGTAGGGGTGAAAAAAACATAGGGAAGGTGGGGAAAGGGGGTGGAATGGGAAAGGGAGAGGTGAAAGCTGAGATGGGGTTTACTTTATTAATATTTTAGTTTATATGGATGGTTTTACCCCTCAATTTAACAATAAAATTGACAGACTTCGATGATATGACCAATTTGATACTAAATGGAGAGTTAGAGGATTATTGAAATGTAAAATTTAGTTCGTGGACCAAAATGAGACTGAAGCAAAAGTTGGGGGACCATTTCGATCAATAATCCGTAATTCTTAATACAGTCGTATTCTACCTCAATAAAAGGAGTATTGTTGCTCATCACTTTTACTCAAGGTGTATCCTCATCACCATTTTAAAAACTTGACACATGTTTATGTGTAAACCATAGTTAATAATACACTTTTAAAACCATAAAATAAAATAAAATAACATTTCAAAATGTCTCTCATTCTCTCTCCCCTTTCCCGACCCAACCTACCCCATATGCCCTATACCCTCTCATCAACCATTTCTCTATGTTTTTGCAGCCATTTTGGATGTTTTGCAACAAGTCATATGTGATATCTCCATGCCCAGAAGCCCTAACCCTAGTGCCAACGTTGGACGTGGTGACTTGATGTTCGTCTCTGTTCATTGCCTTTCCGGTTTTGGATATGGTATCTCATTTAGATTTAGGTCGGGCTTGGAATTTGTAAACTCTCCTTTTACCACTGCAGGGCATCTTGAAACATACCTCCCTCTTTTAATTCTCATTGGAGTTTGGGATTTTTCCCAAAACTTGCTTTCATTGAAATCTTATTTTCAAGAGTCTCAAATTTGACTAATTAATTTCAATTCAAGGGTACTATTATGTATATGTGTGTTGGGTGGGTGGTGGATGTAGAGAATTTGGCATCTGAGG
>NW_007362496.1:1078896-1099441 GCF_000346735.1 Prunus mume | reverse complement strand
TAGGAGTCCAATTTTCATGTTCTCTTTTTCCATGTGCCCTCTCTGTTACGCTCCTAATTTATTGACACATGTCTTTACACTTAACTTCTAAGTGTTAACCCTTTTAATAAAATTTACACAAAATTTAAAACTAATTATTTTAAAAATAACTTCGTTAGCCACCGCACCTCGTCGGTGGCAACCCCTCTCCTAGCCCCCGGCGGCTACAAACCCTATTTTCTTCTTTGTCCTCCCTGTTTACCAAGTAACACCAAACTCAAAAATCTGATATATTTTTCTCCATGTTAAAACCCATAATCCTTTCCCCATATCACTTTTCTTCTATGTCCTTAACCCTACACCAAAAAAAAAAAATTGGGGGAAAGCAACACCAAATGTAAGATCTGGTAGATCTAGATATGGATCTCTCTCCTAGTTACATTGGCTTGGTTCCATCAGAGATTTGAAGGGGAAGAATCCAACTGAGAATATGTGTGTTCCTTGTTTTCTTGACTTGTAATGCAGTGAAGATGAATGGGTTATTGAGGCTACAACACAATATGATTCATTGCATATAACATCTTACAATTTTTAAAGCCCTTCAATGTCATTCTTGTTTAAGGCTTTAACATATGAGATTGACTATGTGGTTGGGGTTGAGTTTGGGCAAGAAAATGGTAAAGTGGGAAAAGAAAGAGAGAGAAAGGGAGATAGAGATAATGAGGTATTTTCGGCGACAAGGAGGAGAGGGGTTGCCGACAATATGAGGTGGGTGACCAAGTTGGATGGGTGGGAGGGTTGGCTGAGGTTGCGTGGGTGGATGGGGTTGTGGTGGATGTTGGTTTTTGTTTTTTATTTAGTAGTTAGCTTTGTTTTTGTTTTAATTCATTAAAAAGGTTAACAATGTTATGTTTAGAAGTTAGTATAGGGACAAGTGTTAATAAATTAGAAGGGTAATAGAAGGGCACAGGGAAAGGGTAACATGAAAATTGGACTCAGGAGAGAAGAGAAAATGTTTTTTTAATAAATAGTATTTTATTATTATTTTACTTTATTTTATTTTTATGGTTTTAAATACTTAAAAGATTTAAAAGTAAATCATTAACTATGATTTACAAATGGATATGCAGTAGCAGATCTAGGAATTGTCAAGGAAATGGGCAAAATTTAAAAGGTTATAAGCTCAAAAGAAATACCTGAATTATTTGAAGGAGGACTTGAACTACCCGAATTATTCGAAGGAGGATTTAGACACTTTACCTTGAAAACTTTAGAAGAATTGTAGAGAGAATTCATAGAAACTGATTTTCTTATTTCTTTTGTTAACTACTAATTACATCATTATAGTGCTTATATATCTGCGCTTACAGCATAACCACTTCTTATCAGCCTAACCACATTCTAATAGACTAACAAACTAGAGTGACATGTGGATATACTCTATCAGCCCCCCACAAGCTCATGGGAGAAAGGCTCGAGCATGAGATTGGAGCAGTGAAAATCGAATTGAGGTGAGCACAAGCCTTTGGTTAGGATGTCAGCAACTTGTTGAGAAGAGGAAACATGCTGAAGCTGGATTTCACCGCATGTGACCTTCTCACGAACAAAATGACAGTCAACTTCAATATGCTTAGCACGAGAATGCAGAATAGGATTAGTAGAGAGGGCCATAGCAGACAAATTGTCATAGTAAATAAGAGGAGACTTGGCAAGAGGAAAGGAGAGATCTGTCAACAACTGCTGTAACCACACAATTTCAGCATCAGTGGCAGTCATGACACGATATTCTGCCTCGGTGGAAGATCTGGAAATAGATTGTTGTTTCTTAGAACTCCAAGAAACGGGATTGGAGCCTAAGAAAATAACATAACCAGTTGTAGATCGCCTATCATTGGGATCACCAGCCCAATCGGCATTAGTAAAAGCATGAAGATCCAAAGAACCCTTGTGAAATGTCAATCCATAGTGCATGGTACCCTTAAGATACCTAAGAATTCGTTTCACAGCAAGGTAATGGGTCTCAAGAGGAGAGTGCATAAATTGGCAAATCTGATTTATGGAATAGGCAATGTCAAGCCTTGTGAAGGTCAAATATTGCAAAGCACCAACCAGACTTCGATAATGAGCAGGATCAGAAAAGAGGAGACTGCCATATCTAAGAAGCTCAGAAAGGTTGGCTTTAGACAAAACATCCTTGGTGTATTTAGATTGAGTCACAGAAATACCAGCATCTGTATACTGAATGTGCAGGCCAAGGAAATAATGAAGATGTCTAAGATCAGTCATATCAAACTCCTTAGATAATAAAGTGATCATAGAAGCAATTGCAGCATGGGAATAACCAGTCAAGCTAATGTCATCGACATACAAAAGCAATAAAACCAAAGAGGTGTCATCTTGCTTAACAAAGAGAGAGGGATCAGCTTGAGAGGTACGAAAGCCAATACATGGAAGATAATTGGTAAACCTCTCATTCCAAGCTCAAGGAGCTTGCTTAAGACCATATAGAGATTTATCCAATCAGCAAACATGATGAGGATGGAGAGGATCAACAAAGCCTTGTGGTTGAGACATGTAGATTTCCTCTTTGCGAATGCCATGAAGAAATGCATTTTTGACATCTAATTGGTGAAGTTTCTAGCCAAAAGTTGCAGCTAAGGCTAATACTAAACATACAGTGGTATGTTTCACCACAGGACTAAAAGTCTCTGCATAATCCAAGCTAGCCTCTTGAGAAAAACCTTTGGCAAGAAGTCTAGCCTTGTATCTAGCCATAAACCATCCGAATTTTGCTTTAGCCTATAGACCCACATGCAACCTACCAGATTTCTATTATGAGGCAAAGGTACCAAATGCCAAGTGCGTTGCTTCTGTAAAGTATCAAATTCATCTTGCATAGCTTGCTGCCACTTAGAATATTTTACTGTAACAGAGAGATCTGAAGAGGCTTGAACAGCTGATAGGAACACCTTTTTCTTGACAATACCAGATTTGCTCCTAATCTGCATAGGATGAACATTGGAAGGAGCAATTAGGAGAGTTGTTGCCAAATCTAAAGGAGGACAAGAGGAATGTGATAAATCTGCAGGGATAGGCTGAGGAACATGAGAGAGTAGTGAGGAAGAGGAAACAGAAGAAGATTCTGAGGCCATGGGACTCATGGGCAGAGAAGGTAGGTGTGTCAAATGACTAATTGCCGAATAATAGACAGTAGTGGTTCTTGAAGTGGTGAAAGACTAAAAGAAACCCCAAGTGCCGAAGGAAAATAACTTTCATCAAAAATAACATGCCTCGATACAATCAGCTTGTGAGAACTCAGATTGTAACAAATGTAGCCTTTGTATTGCAAAGCATAACCAAGAAATAGACATTGAGTTGTCTTAGGCTGCAACTTGTTGTGAACATAAGGCTTGAGTGAGGTATAGCAAGCACAACCAAACACTCTGAGATGATCCAAAACATGACATTTGCCATATAATAATTCAAATGGAGATTTATTATCCAAGGTTTGACAAGGAATGCGATTAATAAGATACGCAGATGTAGTACAAGCATGAATCCAAAACTAGGCAGATAATGAGGCTGTTTGAAGTAAAGTGATAATGGTTTCGATCAAATATCTATTCTTACGTTCTGCTAAACCATTTTGTTCAGGTGTATAGGGACAAGATCGTTAATATAAAATGCCTTTAGACAGTAAGAAATGCTGAAAAGCTGTGCTAAGATATTCCCCTCCCCCATCAGTTGGTAGGATTCGAATAGAAACAGAGAACTGAGTGGGAACATAGTGAAAAAAAGATTGAAAATAGGAAAATACTTCTGATTTATTTCGCAATGGATAAAGCCATGTATATCTGGTACACTCATCAATGAAAGTAACATAATATCTGAAACCTTCAAAAGAGGACCTAGAAGCCGGGCCCCATACATCACTATGAATGGTCTCAAAAGGAATTCAAGATTTAGACTTAGCTAAAACAAAATGGAGCTTTGTAAACTTTCCCTTCAAGCAAGGTTGACACATATGAGGAGCAGAAGAAAAATAACTGGATATACCATATTTGTCCAAAGCAAGCTGAACAACAGAGTTGGTAGGATGTCCAAATCTGTAATGTCAATGCTCAGATGCAATCCTTTGGCCTAGGAAGACAGTATGTTCAAAGAAGGAAGAAGCATAGGATAGAGACCATTATGACTGAGGCCCGTGAAAAGAATTTGCCCTGTCCGCTTGTCCTGTATATAATTGATGAACATATAATAAACTCTGTGATAATTGGGGCACATGCAGAACATTGGTAAGTTGGAGAGAACTTGTAGGAGTAGAAATTGAAGAAGAACCAATATGAGCAATAGCTAAACCTGATCCATTTGCAGCAGTAATGGTCTCATAACCAATATATGGAGTAGGAGCAGACAGATTCCCAAATTCAGCAGTCATATGGTTGGTTGCACCAATATCAGCAATCCAAACCTTAGTGGAGGGTGAAGAAGAACAAGCCTGAGTAGCCATGGCAGTCATTGGAGTAGAGTGTGAGGAACCATAAGGAATACTGTCTCGATAGAAACATGTCGTGGCAGTATAATTTATCTTCGAACAAATTTGACAGAGTTCAGCCTCAGAGCGAGATGGAATCGTAGATCGAAAACGACAAGTAGCAGCGAGATGACCCTTTTTATGACAAATTTGACAAATAGGCACAGGAGCATAACCGTGAGAACCATAACTGTTTCGAAAAGGTTGATGAGGTTTACCAAGAATACCTCAAGCACCATTACCAAACTGAGGAGGAGAATTGGAGAATTGCTTAGAAGGATTAGAATAAGACTGATTCTTAGGTTAAAAGCGTGACCCATTAGAGTAGCCATGTTGAGTATAGAACATCTTGCCTTTGCCTTTATCTTGAAATCCAGAGGAAGAATTATGAGACCCATAAGGCATAGGGGAAGAAGGAATAGAGTTCATACCAGACCTAGAAGAAGAATCCCAAGTCGTGGCAGCCATAGCAAACATGATTGGAACATTGCGAGTGGATTCCTCAATTGTGGCTTCCTCAGCCTTCAATTGAGATCGAAGATCTTTCAAAGAAATACCATGATCACAACCCCGAATCACAGCCTTGACCGTATTATACTCAGAAGGTAAGCCTTTGAGAACCAAAATGACAGTATCATTATCCGGAATTTCAACGCCAGCAGCAGAAAACTGATCATGAACATCCTTGATTTTCTAAAGATATTGATCAATAGTTTCTGAGTCTTTCTTGATATTCTGAAGATCGGTCTTTAATTGGAAAATGCTTGCTCTGGTAACACTTGCAAATCGTTCAGGAAGATTGACCTACATGGTGTTAGAGGTTGAGCAACCAATAACACACGAAATACCCGAGGGCGACAACGTCACAGTAATCAAAGTCATGAGTGTTGTGTCATGAATCATCCAAATCGTGAATTCATCAGAAAGAACAGAGCCATCCTCCGTGACCAAGAATTGAGGCGGGCATTTGAATGAACGATCGACGAACCCTAGGATTCCATTCCCAAGTAGTAAGAGCTCTATTTGAAAGTTCCAAGTGACATAATTTGTATCATCTAGTTTAACAGAAATAGTGTTACCAACACTAGAAATCAAGGAAGAAATTGGGGATTGAGTTAGGCCTAGCTGACTCGCTGTTACCATGATTGAAATTGCAAGAATCGAGTAAGAGAGAAGCAAGAATGGACAAGAGAAACCAGGATAGAGAAAGAGCGGAAGCAAGAAACGATTGAGAAGCAGAAGCTTTTGTTAGGCTCTTGATACCATGAAAACTTTAGAAGAATTGTAGAGAGAATTCATAGAAACTGATTTTCTTATTTCTCTTGTTAACTACTAATTACATCATTATAGTGCTTATATATCTGCACTTACAGCATAACCACTTCTTATTAGCCTAACCACATTCTAACAAACTAACAAACTAGAGAGACACGTGGATATACTCTATCATACCTTTCTATAACTGTATAGTTTAAACAAGTAAGAGTCTTAAGTCTATCACTAATTGATTATAGTCTATATGGTATATCAATTCATGAACAAATTTCATGCCAATTACACAATTAGTCTACCAAAATTCATATCAAATCGTCAATTAATCTCATGAAAATCAATATCAATTAATCTAATCAAAATGCAAATCAAGTTATCAATTAAACAAACAAACCATAATTCATCATACCTTGAGTTATAGGCCGCACATCATTCTTCTCCTCGAATTTACTACTGATTATATGAATACAAAGATAACCAAATCAGAAAACAAAAATAATATCTCTAAAAAAAATACATATTATCAAATAAAAAAAAACATAAGGAAAATAAAAACCACAAGAAAATAAAGAAAAAATAAAATTCATTCAAACTAGGAGAAGATGGATGGATCTGCAGCAAGATTCAAGAGCACGCAAAGCTTCGTCAAGAATTAAGACTTCAACGTAAGGCATCCCTTTGGTTAAATGGATTCCAACTTGGACTCAAATACCACGCTCTTTTGTTCAGGTTTCACTTTTATTTATTTATTTTTCTTGGCCAAAATGATGTCTTTTGGCCAAGACTTAAAAGAAGAAAATATGCTCAGCACATCATCGCAACAAAGAAAGGAACAAGTCGCTGGGTTGCTAGCTGAGGCATTTATTCGAACAGGTGGTGGGCACCTCAAAGGCAAAGAGCAAAGGCGCTTACTTTGAGGACTCCAAAGCTTTCTGGCGATGGAAGGTGCAGTTGTACCTTCTTGCGTCTTTGTAGGTCCGCCAATGTGGACAGATGTCAAGATTTTAAAATGATGGTGGTGGTATACCGAGTTAAAGTGGTAAGTAAAAATGCTCCCCTCAATAAATTATTTTTGTTTTATTTTACTTTACTATGATGGAATTTAGGTAAGACCGTATGCTATAAGGCCATCTCCAGCCCTTGGACTCAAACCCAAAATATCCCCCCAAATCTCTCTCAACCCAAGAAAATGAAGGACCCAAAACCCAAATTTGGACCTAAATATGGGTCCAAGTATTGCATGAACCTAATACTATTCACTGGAGCCCACTCTGAGGTGGCATAGCCCATTTGCTTCTGAAAAATGGTGGGACCCGCGCTGGTTACATATTCTGATGGGCTTGTCTGTGGCATGGGCCACGTGTTGGCACTAGATGAGAGAGCTGTTAGGCTTTGACTGTCTCCTTTTTTTAAATTTTAAAAAAAAAAATCAAATAGTATCGATTGGGCCCACATGCTCGCTGTTTCCTTTAAAAAAAATTATGGAATTTCAAATTTTTTTAGGTCAAATTGTTCAAAAAATTAAATTATGATGTTATTTAAAAATATTAAATGAAGAAAAGTTATCCATTAAAAAAAATAGATTTAAACAATTTAAATAAAGTTACGGACTTAAAATTTGAGTTCAGAAGGTTGGGAGAAAAAAACGATTTGAGTCCGGACAAAACCCAAATAGTCACCTTTTGGAGGGGGGAACGATTTACCCCCCACTTTCAAAAATGTCAGTTTTGATAAAATCTTTCAAATATAGCCAAAAACGCACTTAAATAGACACAAATGCCCTTAAAAATTAAAACCCACATAAACTTAAAAACAAAGATAATGTACAAACATGATCCTGTGCTGCTGAGGTCCACAATCTCTCCGGGAGGGTCCACACCCACTGTCTGTGTGAGAGTCGTCATTGTTGTGTTTATCTCAGCATCAATAAATAGGACCAAGAAACTTAAAAACTTATATTAGAGACACTAGTATTCAAAAATTATGTTTTGAATATTCAACTTATTGAAAAGCTGTCTTTCTTTCACACATAAAGGTCATCTAATCAAATTTGTAGAAAGCATCATCATTGCATGAAATGAGGAGTGTCTCTATGGGAGTTGATCAGGAACTAAATAACCATACCAAAATGCTTATAGCTTGTTTTTCCAAATCACAAAATTGATAGAAAAATATAATAGTATTGAATCTATGTGCAAAGACTTTATCCTCACATGGGCCAAACCAAAAACGCTGCATCTCTACTGTATATCATCTCAAATCTACAAAAATTGTGAGGGAAAGCATGCTTTATTCCTCATCTTCAAAAGTTTACACCAAAAGTTTAAGAAAATTATAAAATTAAATATTCATCCATTGTTCATACTAATTCATAAATTTAAATAGTAAAATATTACACCTATCTACGAGGTAGGATGAAGAGCAATCGGATTTTTGCAAGTTTGTTGATAATGGCCAGTTGAACCACATCTTGAACACTTACGAGTTGATGGTTCTTCTCCGCGTGATGGGATTCTCTTTTCCTTGCGTCTGTCGTACCTTTTTCTTGTAATTGGTGGTAGGACAATTCAATTTCGTACGTCATTAGGTACCACCCAATCTGTATGATCCCCAACTGGCCAAATAGGTTTTGCATACGCAATGACCAATGAATTTGTAGTATAATATTGTGAACACATTGGGTAACATGAAATTTGTCGATGCCTACATGCAGCACAAGCATGTGCACATGGTAGTTGGTCAAGATCAAACTCTCGGCATGTGCAACACTTCCTCTCTAAATTTACAACTTCAACACGACATCCATCATATACATGAAATGAGTAAGCCTCAATAGGAGAAACCTGCATATTCAAGAAACAAGAAATAAATTTATAATACTCCACAATTATTTTATTTGAAATATTTTCAAAAGATATGTAGAATATTATGCATGCATATATTTCTTAAATAAAAGAACAAATAAAAATATCAGCAAAAACCACAAAAGAAAATGTTTGCCCACTCTGTCACATGTCTGCATATATTCCTTACTTGCAACAAAATAAAATTTAATGAATTTGAAATACCTGTAATGACAACCCTTTCTTGTTATTTTCTCGCACCAAATTGTCTGCCCACTCTGTCAAATGTGAATCCATTTTAGCTGCCTCAGTTCGACGTTCATGGAACCACTTTTGAAGTATATTCATTCTTAAATACTCCATAAAATTGGTAATAGGTAGTTTACGAGCATCTCTGGTGATTGAGTTGAGACATTCGGCAATATTTGTTGTCATTAGGTTGTATCGCTTCCCATTGAAGTGTGCACGAGCCCACTTTTCATATCCAGCCGCATTAAGATAATCACCCACTTTGGAATCAACATTAAATATTTGCACCATAAGACGATCAAATTCATGAACAAGATATGCTTTAGCAGCTCTAAAATACAGTGAATGAGCTCTCTCATGCTTAAAATGGTTCTTAAGATTCTGACTTATATGGAATATGCATGCCCCATGATGAGCATTCGGAAATATAGTGGAGATAGCCTTACGAATGCTTTCATGTCGATCAGAAATGAAAACTAAGTCATTAATATCCCCAATAGCTCCCCGTAATTTTGTCAAAAACCAATTCCAAGATGCATCATTCTCTGAATCTCCAACTCCGAATGCAACAGGATATATTTGGTTATTTCCGTCTTTGCATGTGGCAACAAACAATGTCCCACGATATTTACCTTTTAAAAATGTTCCATCAAGTGCAATTACTGGCCTGATAACAGTGCGAAATCCTCTGATGCAAGGTCCAAGTGACATGAAAAAATACATAAAATGATTATTACTGTCAGTTTCAATATGAGTTATCGTACCAGGATTTTTGGCTTCTAACATAGCACAATATGATGGAAGTATCGCATAAGATTCCTCTGGCGATCCCCTAACCAACTCTAGTGCATGCTCCCTAGCTCTCCAAGCCTTCACATAACTTATACTCACACCCATGTCCTTTCGCATATCCTCCATGATGTCATGGGGTCTATGTACTCGTGATACACCCTCATACTTAGATTTTATGAATTGGCCAATAAGAGAACTACTTGCCTGTCGATGATGGCGATGAATAGCATCCAATGAGCATGAGTGTTTTGTAAAATATTTTTTTACCATGAAATATGAGGATTTTCGTACCTTGGATGCACGCAGTTTCCACATGCATCGGTCATCAACACAACTAACTTCAAATCTTTCTTTATTGGATCTCTTCACTTTGAACTCATAATTTTTCTTCATAGCATCAATACCCAACTTCGTTTTTATATCCTCCTTAGTCTCATACACTTGACCTACAATTATATCTCCACTTGCATTGCATAGCTCTGTCATGTCTGATCCATGTACATTGTTTTTATGCTTGTTCTGAGCATTTGGTTTGTTGGAGTTGGGTTCATCAGAGTGCACATTGATAGTTGGAACATCATCACATCCCATGTTTTCACGAGGCAAGTCATTGAATTCAACATTATCTTGGAATGCATTATCAACCTCTACATGTGGCATATCCTCAAATTGAATGTTCTCACAAAGCAACTCATCTAGCTGTGTTGTATTGTTTTGCTCTTCATATTCTGAGTCCTCAATTTCTGCATTTCCCAAGTCATTTTCTGAATCATGGTATTGATCATTATCTTCTAAATGAGCTTGAGTACCCAAGTTGAGTTCCATCGGCATTGGTTGATTGCTTCCACTTCCATAAGAAAATATTTTACGCTTCAATGTAATGCACAATGGAATCTTGTAAGTCCTTGAAAGACTTTCAAAAATAAAAGCTCTCATATCATCATCATCAACTATTTCTGCAGGCCATGCACTTTTCATTGCATCGTATATGACTTTCATAGTTATCTCATACTCATTTCGGTCCACATTTACAATGTCATATACCTTATTCCGAAGCTCCTCTATCGTAATTTTATCTGAAACAAATAGTGCTTTAGTCTTGCAATTTTTGTACGTTGAGTTAACCCACTTTCCATCGTAGTTAATCAAAATTGTCAAACTAGACATTATCCTGAAAGGTAAACCAACATAATAAATAATACAATACACATTGAGAAAATATCGTTCAAACCATATATATATAACGTCAGAATAGCAAATATATATATATATATGATTTGTATATTTTGTTGTCAGAATAGCATATCAGTAATCATGTGCAATTTGGGTCTACCACATGAGAAACACTCAACACCCACGAAACACAAGAAACAAATTTACAGAGAGGAAATTTCCAATTATTTCTGTTAGGGGATGGATTTGCCTAGATCATTGTAAAGTACTTTCTACTCTCTGGCCAATCCCAATGGGCAACACGTCTGTATAGCCTCAACACTCCCTAATTCAACTTTCAATGATCCAGGCAGACCCAAATTGGAAATATATTCATCCAAATCGAAAAAGAAATACAATTAATAAGTTCTTTATCTTCAAATCCAATCCAACAAACAAAATTAATTGTATTTCAAGTGGCCAACAGAAAATCATGGAATTAAAACAAAGATGGAAGGAGAGAGAGAAAGAAAAGCAAACCTGGGATTACAGATTGGTAAGTTGAATTAGGGAGTGTAGGAATTGCTTCAGACCAAGGCTACAGACATGCGTGCTCAGCAATAGTTCGACCAAAGGCTACAGACGTGCGTGCGAATCCAAATTTTGTGTAGTAGGGTTTTGCTTTTTAGGTTTATGTGGGTTTTAATTTTTAAGGGTATTTGTGTCTATTTAGGTGAGTTTTTGGCTATATTTGAAAGATTTTATAAAAACTAACATTTTTGAAAGTGGGGGGTAAATTTTGGCTATTTTTGATAAAAACTCGTTGAAGAATGCCTAATCTTCAAATAAGATGAAGCAACACTTTCATATGAAAACAAAACAAAAAACAAAACAAAAACTTTCGTGGGTATGTGACATGGATGTGATAATTATTATAAGAAGGGAGCTCTGTGAAGCAGATGAATGAAAGGGCCCATTAGTACATTATCTGGCCTAATATCCAACCTATTGGGCTAACCCTACCCAATGGAAATCCCCCATTTTTGTTTCCTTTGCATTGTGCATGGCCCAAAAGCTATCGGCATGTTGAATTGAAGGGGCTGGTTAATTAGGGTATAACAACTTAGGCCCCGCCGGCTCTACAATCATTGCCTCCACTGAACTCCACAACCACAACCATCGATGCCGCCTTCCCCCGATGACAATCGCCACCACCACCACCTCCATTCCCACCCCCATTATCACTTTAACACTAGCAATCCTATTAATTGCTCTGTAATGACAGACGTTAAATTTTGTATCTAAGTTCCATTTTACTTTTAGGTTAGTTAAACAATAAACTTCACAATTTCTAGAACTTTAAATTCTTTAGTATTCTTAAACTCCCTTGTCCAATAACATGGTTACTAATTTAACTTTTATTGAACTTTTATTTGATAATTAAGTAAATTGAACTCTACCCAGCAGACAAAATAATTAAGAAGTATATCTTAAGACACAAATGAAGGAAAGGATTATGCTTTGCCGTAGTCACTCCCCAAGTTATGGTGTGGAATCACCACTAAAGTTTAAAGAGGTTCTGTATCACTATTAAAAAAAAGTCTAAAGAGGTTTAGTATCAGCCAATGAAGGTTGGTTCAGCTGGTAAGATCCCTGCATTGTGTGTAACCTCATTAGTGTCCTACTAGTGTTCGAGTTCTCGTGCGCGATCTGTAATTTCTTACATAAATGCATACCATTGGTAGTTAGCAGTTGAGTACCACGTGTAAGTCCTTTGGACTTGAGGTTGTGCATTTATTTTTGACGCTAATAGTGAGAGTAGCCAATAATAAAAAGAGGTTTAGTATCAAATATGTAATTTATAGGCAAAAAGAAAGATTAGCCCACCAGTCCACTACAATAAATGCTTGTTTTGACACTACCACAAAAACAAACTTGACCAATTAGAATGTCGACAGATGTACAGCTAGCTAGCGTAAAAGTCAGTACATGTATCCATTGTTCTCTCCGATTTTTGGTTTGTTGTCTCATACCTAAAAATCATACAAAACAATCCATTAATATATAATTTGCCAGTTATTGAGACAGTTGTATATAAAATACTCTAATTGTACTTTTCGATCTCTGTCAGCACGTTTTGTACAAAACAAATGGAAATGGAACATCACAGACAGAAGCTTTGTGTGGAAAACGCTTTGCTATGCTAATATACGTCGAATAATTAGATAATACATGTAAGCTAAGCATGCACCCACCCACTTGAAGGATGACGACGACGACTCCTTTATGAATTGGAATAATTATTTATTACTACCGTGTTCATATGACCTAATTAGCAATCCTTTCCTTGTATGGATCGGGTATATATGTCCAAAACACGATCAGGAAGTAAATGAATTGATTAATGAGATGAGAGACGTACACCGCTACAAAACTGGAGCCAGTACAGCTAATTTAGTGAATTTAGCTACCTAACAAGGACGATGCTTTGAGCAGTACGCGCGTCTAACTTTTGTCCCTTCGCTGCATGTGATGCTCCATGTGGAGGTGGGGACTTGATGCTCAAGGCATGTTTATCTTACATGAGCTAAGTTTTATCCTTTTCTTTTCTAGCTAGTGGTTCGTGTCTGCATTATATTATTCATTGATTGGGTTGGGCGATCTGCTTTTTTAGGTTTTCCCATTTATTTTCCGAGAGTGAGCTTGATGCAGACCTCAACCAACATTTTCTACACGTTTTCATGAAGCAAGAGTAGGTGGGAGGAAGAACGAAGAAAGGGGCCTTTTTTTTCCATTTATAACCTGATATTTACGTGCAAATCTAAAAGAGTGATGTTATTTGTATCACATTTATTGACCATATTATTAGTGGAGACGAAAAAGTTCAAATGGAAAAATAATTACCCATGATCAAGACGAGAAGAAAAACAAAGTCATCGAATTTTTTAATACAAAAAATAATCTAAATTACTCTAAATTAATCTAAAGTATGAGGAGAGAGACTCGAACTTGGGTGCACTTAAGGTAGACCCATTGTCATGACCAACTCACATTTGTGGAAGTAATCAAATTCAATGTGAAACACCGTGTACAAAAGTAGTTGTAACATTATTTAAGATTAGGGACCTTGGGCAATCGTTTTCCTATTAGACTAGCTAGGAATATTAGATGAAACTTCTTAGCAAAAAAGAAAAAAGAAAAAAAAGAAGAAGGACGATTAGAGTCAAGTCACCTAACATATTAGTAAAGAAATAAAGCAGGAAAGATAAGTGGGAATTTGTACCTTGCCCACTCCTGAAAAAAGGAAAAAAAGAAAGAAAAAGGGCATTATGAATGTAGATATGAATTGCTTTCAAGGAATTTTCGTGATTCAGAAAACCCGTAGAGGGGAGGACATTATCAATGTGGCCATGGCCCACCACGTCTCCTTTTTGTGGGACACTTGCGTTTTGGGGTTAGATGGAAATTCCAATTTTCTTGAAAGGCAAGTAATTCAATCACGCAGAAAATGTGACCAGTCCATTGGGGTTGGGTTGGGTTGGGCAAAGTCTTCCCTCTTTTTAGACATTTGTCAATTTCTCAATCCTGAAGCCATAATCCGTGTTGGAAACAGGAAACCCATCAAAATTGTCCCCCTAAATAAACATATTGCGGTGTGGAAAACGTGTTTCTTCATTTTTTTGGTAACAAGGCGTCTGCATAGAACTGGCCTACACGAAATTATTACTTGAGTGAATTATCTATACAAATTATTCCATTGAGTCATCGACAAACATAATAACCTAAATTAAGTGCCCTGACGCATATAATTATAATAAAAATTAAATATTTGAATTTATACAGAAATTGTCGGTCAGCCGAATCCGGTGTCGTTTTTTAAAACAAAATACACCACTACACAAAACCGGCCTTTCATTTTCTTTCTACTATTGCCTATTTTAGTAATAGTATTATTGATCAATTCGCAGGCCTTTTTTTTTTTTTTTTAAAATATATTTAATTAGTGTCATTATATGACCTTATTAAAATAATGTGTGCAAGTTTCTGTCAAGCTTGTGTTGCTATGCAATCCAACAAGAGGTTTGATTTCTTCAAAGAGAAGAGGCTGGAAACACGAAAACAATCAAACATGCGAGGGAGAAAAGAAAGGGCGTGCTGCCTGGTCTGACTTCGACCGAGACTGCAAACCCATCTTCGACTGAGACTGAGACTGCAAACCCATCTCCACCGAAAAAGTTAAGATCAAAACGGATCAGAATCTTCAGATACGTTTATTCACACCAATTAAACACGACAAATCGAATTCATCATTAAAATAAATAAATAAATAAATATATATATATATATATTAAGAAGAAATCTCCTCTAACAAAATGAAAACAAATACCATAATACTAAAAATTGATTAATCTAAGCGTATAGTAGTTAAGTTCGTTACATATCTTATAGAAATCAATAAAATTAGGTAGATTCACCATTATACCAAATATATGAGCCAAAGTTATAAAAAAAAACATATATGAAATGGACTTTAGAAACACACCCAAAGTTCTTTTACAACATAACAAAAAGACTTTTAACTTATTTTAAATTACAAAACTGTCATTTCTTTTTTTAAACAAACCCAACCCCAAAATCTCATAAAAAAAGCTTAAAACACTCAATAGGGCATCAAAGTAATTTAATAATCAAAATTAAATTAAATAGGTCCAACTGTCAATTTTTGGGTATGTTTATAAAAATTAAATGGTGTATGGTTTATTTATAGTTTTAGTGCTAAGAATGGGTATATGACTAAATATCTCATAAAGGTATTCACCAAGTTACAAATCCTACTCTGACAGAAAGATAGGCCAAGAGTGTAATAATTTGTATCTTTAAATTGCTTTTACCTATATATTAAGGGCTCGTTTGGGACTACTTTTTTAGCAAGTACTTCTGCTTATAAGTGCTTCTAGTAAAAACGTTTTTATTATAAATATGTTGAAATTTTTATAAGAAATTCAAGTGCTTTTTGGAAAAAGCACATAGCAAGTGCTTCTTTAGAAAGCGCTTCTAAGACTTATAAATGCTTTTAAAATTTTCTGTCAAATGCTATCAGAAGTGCTTGTGGTTGTCTGAAAGAGCTTTTAGCCCTTCCAGAAGCACTCTCAAATAGGGCCTAAATAACAAAAAGCGCATAACCCAATTGACGAGAAATGCTTAATAAATTTTAACATAAAATCCTTACCCAAAAAAAAAAAAAGACCAAAACAAAAACAAAAAAGAAGCTCTCTCAATTGACTAATTTTTTCAAAGAGTTATTTAGACTAACACTCCATGAGGTTTTAGTGTTTTCATAAAACCATTGAAGTTTCAAAAATTACAAAAATACTCCATGAAGTTTTATATTGTTTTCACAAACTCATTTTCATTGAATGTCCGTTCAAAAATTGATGATTTCATTATTAAAAAAAAACTTATGCAAATGACAAAACTATGTCATTTGGATAATTTTTTAATATAAAAAAATTATTAATTTTTTGATGAATAATTAATGAAAATGAATTTTATGAAAATAATTTAAAATCGTATGGAGTGTTCATATAATTTCTGATATCTCATGAGATTTTAAAAAAAAATATTCAGAAAGTGCTATTGTAAATAACTCTTTATATAAATGTAATGTGATCATGGGCGGCGAATGTTGGAAGGAAATTAAGTCGTTGCGCACTAAGGAACGGCTGTGTCCGATGCGTCCTCATCTAAATCCAAACTCCTCTTCCTCGTGAAGCGTGAAAACCACGACATAAATAACGTACTCTGATTCAGGTTAGACCCCTTGCCCCTGCCTGAATCATGTGATTGCTTTTAAAACCCACCAGTGCTACACGTGGACCCCCCTACCTTCTGCCCGACGACGCATCAGCTTTTCTAGATCTCCTATTTACATTATTGACAAGACCAGAAAAAAAATAAAAAAGACCTAAATCTGGCGCCAAACAGGAAGTAAATACCAAATGCTTGTGGAAAAGTGGGGCACGTGTAAACGTGTAGGCAAAGCCCAAACGACAACTTGACAAAAAACAAAAAAAAAACTAATGCATCAATCGAGGAGCGGCTTTAAAAACAGCGGCTACCTGGCCTACGTACGTTTAGACTTGAACGTGTCACTGAATGGACTTCATCTGCTTTACCACGCACAGCCATCTGAAGTCGGCGCACCGTTTGAGCCACCAGCTTTGCTTTGTCCCCACAGCATAAGGTGGGTCCCACGTGAGAAGAATGGGATGAGGTACGTGCGACGAGGGAAACGTTGGCCCGACAGGGTGTGTGTGAAAGAAAGAGTAAAGGAAGGGAGGGGGTTGGATTGTAGGGAGGGGAATTATGGATGGATGAGGTTGTTTGTCGTCCACCCAGCGGGTATTTTTTGAATTTTCCTACAAAACAACCATCAGGATGCTTCGTTGACAATCAAATTATGCTGGCTAACTTATTTTATTAGCTTAATTATTGAACATTTTATTGACTAGATGGGCAAACTTCATTTTGTTGAAGATGAAAACTTGTAATGATGTTAAAGGCGGTCTTGCATTCTAGAGGAAATAGTATTTTATGGAGTACATATTTTCCGGTGTGCTCCATGACTCAATCAATTACTGAATTTTTAAATCTTTTTGAATACGGTATATTGACTTTTGTTGGATTTATGGTATATTCTTTCTTCTAGTGTAGCACATTACTTACATCCATGGTATATTTATATTATGGGCGGCCATATATTCATATGCTTGTAATTATGGATGATGCTCTCAAATCTTATAATCACCTTATTTATTTATTAATTATTATAGCGTAGCTGTAATTGAACAGAACATTAAAGCAATTGCTTTAGTGAAGAGTTGCACTCCACCAAATCCGCACCAAGCAATATTTCAATCCACAACCCACAAAAGCCACAACATCTTAAAATATCTTTGTGTCCGATTTCATCATTTGTATATGTGGATTAGGTCAATTGGCAAAGATAATGAGTGTGTCCGATTGCACCCAAGTTCGAATTCATAACTTTGTAAATTATATTAATTTTTAGAGTATTTTAAACTATTACTTGAGTGTTATAGTCGCATAAAAAATAAGACTGGGTTGGAAGATACATCAGGGTTTTGGGGTGGAGGTGGGAAGTACGAGTAACAAGGGGTTTCATTTATAAGCTTTATGTGAGTTTAAAGATAAATTCGTAGGATCTTCAAAATTTGAGTATCAATTTAAAATTCTCCTCAAAATTTAGAAGTGTTGTGTAACTGATCAATAAATTTAATAATTATTTAGTCGAATAACATTTGAGCTGGATCCCCATTGCATTAGAAAGAAAGAATTAGGATAGAGATAAATTAAATATCCATGAGAAATAGGAGAGATTACTGGAAACTACTACTACACCATTTTGGCAAATTCATTTGCTTTCAGTGCCCATCAACGTCATCAACCACCCATTAAGCTATTCCTTCCAGAAAAGTACGTAATCAATTTACCTACAACTTTTCTCTCCACACCCAAGCCAGTCTCTTTTCGATAAAGTCAAGCTCACCGCCCCGTCAAATCCAAAATCCAACTCCACCTTAATCAAACCCAACCCAACCCAACCCGATCCATTTATTCTCATTCTTTAAAAGCCAACTTAATTTACCATAATACCCTCAAACTCCCACAATAATTTCATTCTCATTCTCCCACCCATCACCCAACAACTCAAACCATAAAATGCTTTACAATTTAGTCAGCCGAATCAAGCCGACCCGAGCCAAAAATAAAAGAAAAAACCCAAGAAAAAGATAAACAAACAAATAACGCCGTGATTGACTAGGACGAGTTGGTCCCACAACTGACCGGACTTGAGCCCGGAATTCATTCCAATTAATAGAAAACAAATCTGGAAAAAGAAACCACCCAAAAAGAAGCAAATAAATAAAAAGGGAAAAAATTGAAAAAGATTGGGCAAGGAGTCCGTGATGGACTAAGTATTCGATCCCACGCGCCCACGTCACATCATTACACACACTCTCTCTTTCTCTCTCTACTCTCTCTCTTTACATTGTCCCCCTATATAATGCTTCTCTCCTCACTTTGCCACCACCACCACATTCTCACGTTCAAATCTTCAAAACACTCCTTTAATTTGCGATTGGTATATGTTATGGAGGACCACACCTCAAATGGCAAGAAGCGGATCCGAGACAACTCGGACGACTCGGAGCATGACTCGGCCGAGGTTAAGCGACTCAGAGAAGACCTACTGGGTTTCCTCGACGACTCGGAACCCGACGCGGCCACTCAGGACCTCGACTCGGTCATGAAAAGCTTCGAGGAAGAGATTGGATCCACCACTTCATGTCCGACGTCGCCTCGTCCGTCGCCGGCCACGCCGTCGGCTCCGGTACCGGTGGTCGATCTGACGTCAGATTCCGGCGAGTCCAATCCGGACCTTGGTTACCTTCTAGGAGCCTCAGATGATGAGCTGGGTCTCCCTCCGTCGGAGAACTTTAGCGAAGTGCTGGCAGAAGGCAGAGAGACCGAGTTGGTCCGAGTTTCGTCTGACTCGTCCGGAATCGACGAGTTTTGGCGATTCGACGACCACCCTCCGAGTTACGACTCGTTCGAGTTAGGAGGCCATGTTCATGACAGTAGTACCGACTACGTGGCGTTCGATGGACTGTTTGGGAATTCCGACGTCTACTTTGATTCGTCTGATTACACTGATTTTTCGTGGCGTTTCGAAACACTACCGGCGCAGTAGTACGAAACGAAACGGGAAAGTTTATGTCGGACGGAATATATGATACTGCACCGATTTGTAAATTTGTTTCTTTAATTTTTTTTAAAGACATTTTAGGGAAATTGATTAGCATACTGAAAAGGGAAAAGACATTAGGAGGACTGTAGGACTAGGCTCGTATGAAAGATGCGTATATGTCACAGGTCGCAAGGAAATTGATTCGCGCCAAAAAGAAAAGAAAAATGAAGAAGAAAAGAATGGTTCGCTTTTTTAATAGCGGTCATAATATTCATAATGAACCCCTCGAGGAAATCTATTCTTGCGAAAGAAGTTATCCAGATTTATTTGGTTCCATAATTATGTATCAAAAGTATTGGGAAAATATGTGGAATCCGGGGCAAAATATTTTGTGCAACCTAAATAATTCAGATGTTTGCAGTATGAGGGCATGATTTTTTGGCTTCAATTTTATTGTAAAGATGAAAATTTTCATTATTCCACGTATGAAAAGGGCTTAAGTGCTACAATGCTCCTTGAAACATTAGTCTAGTCAATTCTTATTTTACCCTCTGAAAGTTAAAGTGACCCACGTTGCCCCTTTGATCAATGTTTGATGTTCTACATTGCCCTTTTCGTTAACTCCATCCAAAAGTCCGTTAAGTTCGATGACGTAGTAGGGGTATTTTAGTAATTTTGTGCACTTAGGTTTTTTAATTACTTAAAAAATTAAAAAATAAACATAAAATTGAAAATAAAATAGATTTTAGAAAGGGAAAACAAAAAAACAAAAACCCAACCCATCCCTTCTCCCCTAATTGCACCAAGTCCTCCCCTTCCTTCTCTGTCCTTGTAAACCCCCACGCACCAGAAACCCAAAATTCCCCCCAACCTGCAACCCACCCTTCTCCCTGTGCAGAACTTGGAAAGCCATAACCCCTCACCCGCAACCCATCCCCCCCTACGCCGCAC
>NW_007362496.1:1041236-1051530 GCF_000346735.1 Prunus mume | reverse complement strand
TACGGGACAATGACTAATGTGGAGCCAAGACTCACACAAGCTAACATCTTCCATGACACTCCATGCCCCTCCGGTTTCACTAGAAGAACCCATAAATTTTTCTAGAAAAATTCAACTTGAAAGTGAAAAAAATTTAGACTAGAAAGTGAATAATGGTAGAATGAGAAGAAAATGTATGAAGAGGTGGTGTTAAAAGTGAAGAGTATTTGTTGGTATTTATAGGAAAAAACATCAGTATTTTTTTGGGTATTTTTTCAAATTTTTTCCGATTTTTTTTTCATTTTTTTTCATTATTTTTTGGCCAGATTGAACAGCTGCCGTTGAATTGCTGGAAGAACTTCATCGGAGCGCCCAGAGCATCACCACGTGGAAGAGAGCCGTTGGGTGCAACTTCCGATTTTTTTTTTTCATTTTTTTATTCGGGAAAAATGAGAAGCGTTGGATTTTGAACAACTTTGATCGGACAGTTGCAGAAGAGCCACGTGGAAAAGATCCGTTGGCGGTGCACTGTAGCGGGCGCGTCAAATTTTTTTTAATGTTGGGCTGGACCTGCCCAAAACTCGTTTTGCTCCTCGGGCTGGACCTGCCCGAGGGCTAGCCCAGGCAATTTTTTTTTTCTGGGGCCCACACCTTGCCCTGGCAGCATTGTGTTGCTGGAAACAGCATTTTTCCCCAGCCCCCCCCCAGCCCTCCCCCCAGCCTGCTTGCTGGAAATGCTCTAAGAACTACGGTGAACCATCCGCTAGTTGGAGTACACACCACCCCTTCAGGACCATTCATGTCACCAGGACCACACATCCCATATCACTCAGCATGCTTGCTGGAAATGCTCTAATGGATGAGAGAGAGGGATGCGGAAGAGAGAGGAGAAAATGGGTTCAGAACTTTTTTTTTTAATATTTAAAATTGGAAGTAAAATTAGTTGCCAACTGTCGACATTTTATTGACTTGGGATACTTACGTGGTTTGCTGACAGTGGTATCTTGTGACAGGGAAGTTTTTCTCGTCCATTTGGGCTTTTGGAAGAGTCCACATCGGCGGTATAGGAGTCAATCACAAAGATGCTCTTCCCTTGGAGATGCTAACACAAACCAGTCACCAACACAAACCACGCGCTCCCCGAACAAACGCAAACTACAAGCTGCCATCTGCACCGCTCATCTTAAACCCAACGCAAAAAAACAAATTTAATGAAAAAACCCAACGCAGTTTTCATTCTGTGTATCTCGCCTTCTCCTTCTAGCGCGTGTACATGAGAGCCGCTAGCCCTCGTATTTAAGCCAACAAATTTGGGCTCTGTTTTTCTTTTCTTTATTTAGTCTTGCCTCACTTTACTTGCGCATTCGGCTTCTTTCTTTAAACCCTTTCAGCAGATCACAGCCTTCGAGACTGTAGGGACGACGATTCTCCGACTAGGAGACGATGAAGATTTTTGTCAAGACTCTCAAGGGCACTCACTTCGACGTCGAAGTGAAGCCTGAGGACACGGTTAGCCTCAGTCGTTTTGAATTCTTTCATTTTTTTAGTTCCGTGTTTAAAAAAAAATAAAAAATCAATCGCGCATTATGATCGTAATTGGAGTGTTTTCTAGGGTTTTGGTGTCGATTTTCTATTTGTTTCGCAATTTGGTAAAGACTTAATGTGCAAGCTTTAACAGGTTTTTCTGTTTTTGGTTTACGTACGTTAATTGGACTTAGGTTTTTTCTTCTAACACTTGTGAGGATTTTTGGTTTATGGTGGAATTGGAATCTGGGAATTTACGCTTTCCTTGTTAAATCACTCGTTCATTTTTTTCCTTTCGTTTCTTTGTTTATCGCAATTTTCAAGCTCTATGGTATGGCAGACTTTGCTTCATTATTGAGTACATTGAGCTTGCTTTATGCAGGAAATGTGGTTGGGTGTGTTTATAAATTTACTTGCGATAATTACTGGCTACTTTATCCAAATTACATTATTCACAAAAAACCACTGCTCTTTCCAGGTTGCTGATGTGAAGAAACAGATAGAAACTAGTCAAGGTTCCGATGTATATCCTGCTTCACAACAGATGCTAATTCATCAAGGAAAAGTACTTAAAGATAGCACAACATTGGACGAAAACAAAGTTGCTGAAAACAGCTTTGTTGTGATAATGTTGACTAAGGTATTTTTATTTTTGTATTCGATAGTTTAGGGTGCTACATTTTCCATTAAATAATAAATTAGTGACAGTAATTATGCTTGTATTATAGCTAATGTCTTGCTAAACATCCATCATGGAAATGGAAATTATTGTATGGCATTCATTTCTTTTGCAATTTCTATTTGATGCTAATGTCTTATTCTTGTATTGTGAATTTCCTGTTTATTCACGTCTAGTTTATGCCCAACTCCTGTCAAATTTGTTTTACTTGAAGTTGGTGATGTCGTTTTGATACCCTTATTTCGTTCGCATCTGATTTATGCCAACTATTTGTGGTGTTGAAATTCCTTCTCCCACCAGATAATGTTGCTCAATCTTCTCTTCTTTGTCGGTTTAGAATGATGACAAGTTGTTTTGACTTACTTTGTATACCTAACAATGCTAGAGTAAGAGCTCGCTTGGTGAAGGTTCAGGTGCATCAACTGCGACTATAACTAAGGTAAGACACATATTTTTTTCACTGTTTTCTGTGATATGTTTTCTATGTGGAAGTGGCGTGGAGTTTACCACATGCTTTGGTTCAAAGTCTTGGGATTCATCTATAGTCTTATGTTAAACTCCATTCTTCACAATTTATCTTTATATTGAGTTTTTCATTCAATACACGTTGGATTACTTCTGTTACATATTAGTTCCGTTAGAGCTGAGATACTGTTAAACGTAGAGTTAGTATGTGTATATACTTTGATTTCCTTGTTTGACTTTAGAGGAAAAGTTATGAGCCTGGGATTATAAAAAGAGAAAACCTTCTACACAGACTTAGTGAACTAAACAAGCTCAGTAACCCAGATCTATTTGCATGCATGTCTGTGGACGAACTAAAGCTTTCTTTTTTATCTTTTTATGTTGGGCTGTGAGTGTAGTTACTGAGTGTTGTTTTATGTGCAGGCACCACAGCCAAGTGCTTCTGCTGCTCCAACTGTGACATTAACGGCACCTCAAGCTCCAATACCAACCTCAGCATTGTGAGTCTTGTTTTGTATAAGTTTTAGTTGTACCAAAAGTATGATATTCATATTTCATTATACATGTCTGTTTGTAATTTTTCTTGATTTCTCAGGCCTGCTTCGGTTACCACACCTGCTCCTGTATCTTTAGCTACCACAGAGTGAGTAATTTTGTTCCTTCCGGTGAGATGCTTTCAGTTTTAGATCTGTAGCCAATGTCCCCCGCCCCTTCCTCATTAAGTTCATCACTGGCTTTATATATTCTTTTCTTTCCTAATACAATTCTGTGGAATTGTTGAAGCAGGGTAGAATCTAATCCCTACGGCCAAGCAGCATCTGATCTGGTAGCTGGAACTAACTTGGAGGGAACAATTCAGCAAATTCTGGATATGGGTGGAGGTACTTGGGACAGGGATACTGTTGTACGTGCTCTTCGTGCTGCTTTCAACAACCCAGCGAGAGCTATTGACTATCTTTATTCTGTAAGTGGAGATATTATAATGAAAAATTCAGGACTTGCTCTACTCTCTTAGTTATATATCTTCTACATCATGGTTCTCTATCAAATTTTCAACAACGGCAACAATGTTGAGTAGTATTGTAGAAAAAAGAGTTGATAAGAGTAGTGATTTTCAGAACCAAAAAGCAGTGGTTATCCCTGCTCTTTGATTATTGTTGTCTTTTGATGCCAATTTGGTATTTCTTGAAGGGTATCCCTGAGCAACCCGAAGTTCCACCTGTAGCCCATATTCCTGTGAGTGGGGAAGCTGCAAACCTTCCAGCACAACCTCCACAATCAGCACAACCAGCATCCACTCCTCCAGGCGGACCTAATGCCAATCCTTTAAACCTTTTTCCCCAGGTACTTATCATGCAGCACCTGTGATTAATTATGGTGGAAGAATTTTTCAGTGATACACATGCCTTTATGGAAACAGGGCCTTCCGAATGTGGGTGCTGGTGGTGCTGGTGCAGGCAATCTTGATTTTCTGCGTGGCAGCCAACAGGTCATTTATCTCCCTCTCTCTATTTATATGTTTGCATGTGCATGTTTATGTGCATTCATGTATGAATGAACCCACACTTAAACATTGTGGTTTTTTTAACTCTCGATTTGGTGTTGTTTGTCTCAGTTCCAAGCCTTGCGAGCTATGGTGCAGGCTAATCCACAAATATTGCAGGTACTTCTTCCCAACCCAAATGTTGTTAGGTCACCCTGTTCTTTTGGCGATAATTCTTCAATTTTTGTTGCAGCCTATGCTTCAAGAGTTAGGGAAACAAAATCCTAATCTTATGAGACTAATTCAACAGCATCAGGCTGACTTCCTTCGCCTGATTAATGAACCTGTGGAAGGTGGAGAAGGGTAATGAGTTTATTATCTTACCTTTTATGTACTCTTTTGGTCTTTGGGGTTTGTTGTTGGTTATGTGTATGATACATGATTATGAATGTTTATCTTTCTCATTTGTCACTTTGTTTCAGGAACATATTGGGCGATGCAGCAGTGCCGCAGTCAATAAGTGTTACTCCTGAGGAGCGTGAAGCTATAGAACGTGTAAGTTCTCCCTTTTTTTATATAAACACTATATTTAATGCATGCAATTCACATGAAATGTACCTAAAATCATGTGAAATAAAAAATTTGAACTTGATTTGAAGAATACTTTTAAGATGAAAACAGGAAACACTGCCTTTAATCACCTAATTGAACAAAATTTATTAAAAATTCATTGAGTGAAAAAGTTTATTTGTGATTTCCATTTAACCAAATACGCTTGGAAGTATCTGAAAAATGAGAAGGAAGGGAGGGATCTAGAAAAACTTGATGAATATGCAATAATTAGTCTCGAGGGTTTAAAAGTCTTCAGTTTTGGTCCAATCATTACTGATTTAAAACAGTGATTTTCATGAACTGATTTAGCTTTATGGTTATGGTATCAGTGTTATGCTTTGCACAATTGCATTACATATGTGTTTTAATTCTTGCCAACAACTTATTACCTGGAGTTGTGTGTATTGGACCTTAAAAGTTTTAGTTTGATTATTGTGGCTATTTTTAATCCACTCTTTGCGTAAGGGATGCGTGGTTTCTGTGGTTGTAAGAGTTCTAACTTTCTATGATTTATTCCTGTTGTTCTTTGAGCGGACAATTTTCGTTCTTATTGATGATTTGTTTATCCTTGCCAGCTTGAAGCAATGGGATTTGATCGAGCAATTGTATTGGAGGTGTTCTTTGCCTGCAACAAGAACGAAGAGTTGGCTGCCAACTACCTCTTAGACCACATGCATGAATTTGAGGAATAATAATCTATGGAAGATCAGCCGTCCAACCCCACTGTTAAATATAAATAGAAAAAAAGAATATAAAAACCCTCTTCTCAGGGCTTTCTTTTGAATTTCATTGCAATTTTATTTTCTTTCACATTTAGCCTTTTTTATAGTTTGGAGTTTGGATTATGTGGATTGTCAATAGTGCACTAGAAATGTCAAGTCAGAAGTTTCTTCCCAAATCCAATCTTCATTTCTCAGCTACATGCAATGGAATTTTTTTTATTTTTAGGTCGATTTCTTATGTCGTGAATATGAACTAGCACAATTTCTAGTTATGATGCAGTTGGGTGAAAGTCATACATCTTTTCCTTGTCATTTTTATCACCACATTATTGTCTGGGAAGCATAGCGATTTAAGTATATATATAATCATTCAAAGATTATCAATACAAAAAAATCACTTGAATTCGATATCATTTGACTACCCAATTGAGTTATTGAAATTTTAGTACTTTCTTGAAACACCGGGTTTATTGATTTTGTAGGACACAATGGGATGTCGAAATGGTTTCTGATTTGTCTAATTTTTTGCAAGAATGATCTATGAATGTAGACTTAAAAAATTGATGGTTTGGATTGTTGAAAAGAAATTCGTAATGGACCCTAAAGGGTGTCCTTGAAATAAAATTATTAGAACATTTTCTTAATAGAATGTGACTGTATAATATTTACCGACTGATGTGTATATCAATACATGGACAAAAGACCTGCCCGTCGGTGGTGGTGGGTTGGCTTTCTCCACCTTAATATTTTTACCGACTGGTGTAGAATTGGGTATTCTTTTTAAAACACTTGTCGTATGTTTGTATTCGATAAGGTCCACATCAAAACGAAAAGTTGTGAACCAAATCAATTGTTGCAGAAAAGAGTTTGAACAACGCACGAAATGTAACTGAAGCTCCTTGTTATGGTAGCGGTTCTGACCGTCAATATAATTTCTTCAAGTTTTATTTCCTTTTTCTAAGAGTGAGTGTGGAAGGAAAATTTGAGTGAGTAACATGAGCATGCTATGTATATCAAATTATCAATCGAAGTGGGATACAGCAAAGATGAGCACGACACGACATCAACCACTCAGTTTTACCTTGTTGATGGATTTACGCGTCCTGTTAGGCATATGACGTTGAGACTTTGTCCTCCAAAAATAAAGACAAAATTATGATTTCTCTCAGGAAGACAAGAGAGTCATGCGGAGCAAGATTTTTCGTGGGCACGCATGCTTTTTGTTTCGGGGCTAATCGACGAGAAGATTTAGTGGTCCCCGCGGCTGCCTATAGTCTTAGCTACTGGGTGATCTGAAATTCATGTGTATTCATAAAATCCCAAAACAGGGAATAGAAATACAAATAGAAGGCAAAACCCACAAGGAGCCAGCAGAACACAAGAAAAAACTAACAAAAGCAGGGTCAGACATAGCCAGATTCCACCGGAGCCTAGAACAACAGTCCCTACCCAGCAAACTAGCTACTAATAGGAATTAAAACTAGACTGCAGAAGCAACAAGAGGTGGACAAGTCAAACCATCAGAAGTTAACACCCCAACGAGAGACAATGGTTGTCTGTCGACTCAACTTTGCAGTTCCATAATTATGTTACCTATCGACGCCGCTGCATGAGCCGCACGATTTGCACTCCTAGGCACCAATGACCAAATCACCTCTTCGAAGCTCGAAACCACATCATGGATTTCGTCAATAAGAGGAAGGATAGCCCAGGAGTTGTTATCATGATTTCCAGTGATGCCATCAATTAACACCTTGCAATAAGTAGACAATAATTTACACTATATATCATGTATTACAATTTACAAGACAACCAATAATCAAATTATTGGATATATAGAGTTTGAGAGATCAAATTTGAAACGGTATACATCCGTGATATCTAAGTTTTACTTCCCTAATCGGTATAACATGTATCGAATAGATCACGCAAAAAGAGGTAGGCTTTATGAATTTATATGTTGTTGTTCAACTCACCGAAAGATAGAGATTGCCATCATAAATGCTCAAATCAGGCCCCAGAGCCAAAAGTTAAAAGCTATCCCGAAGGATGTCGCATGGTTTGCATTTTCATTATATTCTTTTACATCGACATGGTGTTTTTTGAATATGGTATACATAGACATGATGTGTGTGCACTTCAATCATGACGACATGTTCTAGAACCACACGGAGAGGAATTTTGGGCCTTTAATTAGGGTTTATTTGACTGGAGAATGACTTCTATGAAACAGTCCCGACCAGGCCAATAATCTTATGACACACATAATAATATTTCCACGCGTCATAGAATCATTGGAAAAGGGTAAGGGAGTCAAGGACCACACGTCATGGGATTTTCACTTTTCATCTCTCAAGATTTTCTGGCTTTCTTTCATGTCAGCCACCTGCCATACAAGGAGTAAATTAGAAAGAATCCCAAGAGTTGGAATAATTTATATGAAAACGTCAACACCTTGCATATCATGCCATTGCCTTGGTTAATTATTATATATGGTCACATGCATGCATACAGTGACTTATCACTTGAATATATTCTGAATGAGTGTCCTTTTTTGACCGTGAAATGAAATCGACTTGTTGTTGCTAAGTATATACAAGATTGAAATTGATTCCTAACAACATATATACCATACTGCATAAAGAATTCCACCCTCTCTTTCTGCTAATCCTGCTTTACAGCTGCAACTTAAACGCCAGAGACAAAAAAGATAGAAGAAACTCACCACCTCACTTTTTTCTGTGTTTGGTTTATTGACAGATAAAGTAAAATATCTTCTTATTGGCAAGAGTAGGCAGCAATTTTCAATACAAATAAATTTACCCTATTTGTAAGAGACTTGATTCATTAGATTTTATCTCGCTAGGAAACAATCACAATGATCATAGTGAGTCAGCAGCTTTAAAATTCTGGTTATATTTTCGTCTTCCCAAATTATTTTGTCTGCTGAAAATCATATCTACCTATTCATTTGTAAAATCGCATTACATATTAAAAGATTGAACGCTCCTTAACCATGTATACATCGATATCCATCCTTGCAAGTTGCAACCATGAAACTTGACATCTTAGAAAATATCACCTTCTTCCGAAAGCTCTCTAGGCTGATTGATCACTTTAGTTACGTAATGCACAAAATATATATATATATATATATATATATATATATATATACTCACATCAATTGAACTTGGTGGGGGGGGACCTCCGGTATTGCACTGTTGCATTGCATGCCAATCATGTAGTCTAAAAGGGGTGCCCTAAAACTAAAACCATATATCTTTTCTCCAATGTTATCGAAAATTCATAATCTACCAATCAAAACCTAATCAATCTAGCTAAGCAAATTGGTGGTGGTGGTGGTGGTCTCCTATGTGTCACCGAGTCTTATTCCAGTAGTGCAAGGGACCACCGACCTAGCCCACCCCACTCATCTTTGAATCACAATCATTATCTGGGTGATTTATAAAAAGTCATAGTCACGTTAATCCAGTCAAATCATGGGAGGCTCACAAAATCCTCCCCACCTTTTTAGTAGGGCACGTGTTGGGTACATAATGGGTGATGATCATCGACTACCCTTTATTTGAGATGGCATTCTTGTCGTTTTTGAAGTGTTTTATAAGTGTTTGTGTCGTTTCTTAATGGGTTGACACAACACAACACGACAGGAGCGTAGCCACACTGGAATTAGTGTGGTCTCGAGCCCCCACTCAAAGTTTTTTATATTTTAAAAGTAATATATTGTTATGTATTTTTATATGTATATTATTTCAATTACTTTACGTTTTGATATGTACTTACATGTGTTGTAGCGGATTTATTAAGGCACAAAGAGGTACTTCAAATTGCCTTCTTACTGAGCTGGTGTAGGTGCACTCTAGGTGTACATATTACCTTAGTTCCATTTTAAGTTTACAATGTAAATAAGGAAGTACACCATATTTGGATTCATATAAAAATACTAGAAAATCAAATTCTCACCAAATCAAAATATGAAAAATTGATTTTAGTGTAATATACAATTTAGGCTAAAAATGATGGCTCATTAAGTCAATATATACTTCATACTAAAATCTCATAAAATCAAGTTTTCTTATTTGATGTGTAAAGAATAAAAGCCGCAACAAATTATCTTGAGAAAATTATTATTCCGAAAAACCATTTTTCATACTTAGTCAATATTTTTACAAAAAATATTTTTTCGTGTATGATATTAATGCATAAATGGACCTAAGGTTTTTTTTAATTTGTGAAATTTTGATATATATTTTTTTCTTTCTATTGGGTTTAATGGGGGAAAAAGCTTTAAAGTTATTTGCTAAATCGCTACTCTTTGTCTATCTCTTGCAATTTTTCTTGCTTAGAATGTATTTGTCTATCCCTTTGTCGAGGACAATTATGATTGCAACCAATAAGCAATATAATTCTTAACATGTGATATATATACACTATTTTTCGTATGTATTGTGAGTTCGAATTTTTGATTCTTTATAATTTGTAAGAGGCCCTCACACACATGAAATCCTAGCTTTGCCACTGCGACACGAGAAGAAAAAGGGTTGACAATTTCAAACACAAACATGACCCGTTACAATTTGCGAATCACACAATAGACACGATAATCCGTTAAGAATAAATAAATAAAAACAAAACATAAACATAAACATAAAATTTAAACATTTAAATAATCATCAATTAGAGCAAAAAATAATAATAATAATAAAAATCAAACCGTCCATAGACGGGCTCGAAGGTGAGATTAGAGATGCCTGCAAGTGGCCCTCGAAGGTTTGGGCAGCAGAGATGGTGGAAGTGGAGGAGGAAGAG
>NW_007362496.1:1019632-1041209 GCF_000346735.1 Prunus mume | reverse complement strand
GAGAGAGAGAGAGAGAGAGAGAGAGAGAGAGAGAGAATCAGGGGAATGAGGGAATAAGAGACAAAAGAGAAGAAGAAAAAAGAAAAATATAAAAAGAAAGAGATAAATTTACAAAAATGCCACTGAGCTTAACGGGTTAACGAGTATTCGCGAATTGACACGACACGACACGATAACTTATCGGGTGGCTAACGGGTCAACACGATAGAAACACGACACGATAACACAGACTCGAACACTAAATTTTTTGTATGAATTCGTGTCGTGTTAACGGATCGTATATGATATTGCCAGGTCTTACTAACAAAAACAGAATATTTATGAGACAATACAATGAATATACTTTATTTGTCGCTAATGGTGGCATCTAGTTCAGTGAAAAATAATTTTGACTTGTAGATTAGTGGTCTCATAATTCGAATCCTATGACATTAATATTATGGTAGTGTGTGTGTGAGAAATCTATATTCCTTTATAGTTTAGAGATTAAGGTTTTTTAGGTTTTAGACATAAAAAAAATTTCACTTTTGGAAAAAGCCAAAGCTTTTTCTAAAAAGACAAAAAAACCACTCAACTTTCAAATCAAATACATGCAAATGTATTGGATTCCTTAGGAAATCTATAAATAAATAAGGGCATTTTTGTTCATTTTTGCTTCTTTTAAAATTTTTCTCTCTCCTTTTGCTTTTTCTAAAATGTCCCTTTAGATTATCACTTATATCGTAGATAATATTATTCTATCTCACTGAACTCCATTGATTCACAAGTGTGTTTGTTGTTCGGGTGAATTTTTAATTGTCAGTTTTCACCAATTCACCACCTATTGCCTGCGTCATGCCTCACGTCAAGCACTGGTGAATAAAGTTGGGGGGGCGGGGGACTCTCTACTCACGGCCGTTTTCATAATTTGTAGTTTTTGCATTTGAATGTTTATTGCTTGGCTGACTGCATTGATTTGAAATTGGAATATTATTATCTCCCACTCCCACTAGTGTCATAGTGATAAGGAATATATCAGACGATAAAACTTGCCTTTATTTGATCTATGTTTAATTAATGCACTTCCTTCTTCAGCATTTCCAATAGTTGTGTTTGAACTCGTCTTCTCTCTTCCTTCCTCTCTTATTTTACAGACACGTGTTCATATTGATTTATGGCGCATGGCCACGATCCTAAGCCAATCCAGCAATTCTAGTTTGTTGATATTTGTGGAAGCTTACTATATATCTATATACATAGCAAAAGGCAGAAAATTTGAATATCAAAAAATATCATTAGTTAATATAAATATTAAGAATTAAAATTATTAATTAAATAAAAATAATATAATAAATTCACAAATTTTCATTTAAAAAAAATAAAATTAAAAGAAAAATCAGATAACGGATCTTATTTTTATAAAACACAACTACCTTATTATTATTTTTAATTCTAAAATAAATTTAAATCTTTTTAAAAAAAAAGTCCCTCGCAGCGCTTGCGGAGAGGCTAGTATATATATAATCGCATTTTATTTTGAACCAGACAATCTCCACTGCACGAATAAACCTAATTTTTTTTTTCCCCTTCATATGTTTGTGTGTTTAATTAGTAATTTTCAATTTTCCCCTTAGTTGGTTTGGCGAAACAAATTAATGAGGCGTTTAATTAAATGGTAATCTTATCTTTGGCATAGGCTAACAGATGCTTGCCAATAATTGTATGAGGAACAGTCTTGCCAGTTCATCCCGCATCAGGTTTGCATTATTTCAGCATTTCAATAAGACAAGTCTAGAAAAAAAAAATGTAAATATTAATTCTGTGTCCACATACACATACCTGCCTGCTTCCTATATATCGTATATTGGTTTCGATGTCTTATTATAGGCCACAATTTGCCTGCCCCACACACTCTCACACACACAGAGCCAAAATAAAAATAAATAATTTTTGTGGATGAAACAGTAAGGGTAACTCAAAGTTAAGTTTTACTCTGCTCTATCCTTCATTATTGCATTTGTCCTATAAATAATGGAGCTTCGTGGGTCACTTAAAACTCAAAGCAGATGGAAAAGATGGAGGAGAAAGGCAACCATGTTGCAAGGAAAAAGGGAGGCTTGGTCACAATGCCCTTCATCTTTGGTAAGCTAATCACTAGCCAGCGGTTTCTTCTTCTGCTTCTTCTTCTTAATTTAATTATCTCTTAATTATTTTGTTTGTTTGTTTTTGGGGTTTTAATTAATTGATTAATATACTAATGGAGATTGTACTGTTGTTCATGGCTTGTAGCTAATGAGATTTGTGAGAAGTTGGCTGTGGTGGGTTTCAATGCTAATATGATTAGCTACTTGACAACACAACTTCATATGCCATTAACCAAAGCAGCCAACACCCTCACCAACTTTGGTGGCACTGCGAGCTTGACCCCCTTGCTTGGTGCCTTCCTTTCTGATGCCTACGCTGGCCGCTTCTGGACTATAACTATTGCTTCCATTATTTACCAGATTGTAATTCTCAACTCTCTCTCTCTCTCTCTCTCTCTCTCTCTCTCTCTCTCTCTCTCTCTCTTATAGACACATAACATAAACATGAAGATTTAAGAGTATATATAGAACATGTGAATGAAACACCAAAAGGAATAGTATTGAGTTCTTATCAATCATAGTGAGTTATATGGCGAGTCATTTTCAAGATCAACTACAGAAAAAAGAACATAGAATTTGTGACCTTTTAAATGATTTTTCATGAAGGGGTTTCCAAAAGAAAAACAGAGAAAGTAGAATTTGACACAAGGGGGCCAGATTATTAAAAGTGCATGTCCAATATGATTGAGCTCAATTTTTAATTAGTGAGTGACATACATTCATCACTATTGTCACAATCAAGCTAGCAAAGAATTGATACACCAGTCCTTTTCTTTTGTTATTAATATTATTAATCAAAGACTAATTCTTATTAACATTTGTATTTTCGTACATAATTAAACAGGGCATGATTAGCTTGACGGTATCGGCAGTACTTCCCCAACTAAGGCCTCCGCCGTGCCAACACAACCAAGTGTGCACAGAAGCCGACGGGGGACAGCTTGCAATTCTGTATGCATCTCTTTTACTAGGTGCACTCGGGTCGGGCGGGATCCGACCCTGTGTCGTGGCATTCGGAGCGGACCAGTTTGACGAGACGGACCAGAAGCAAACCACCAAGACATGGAATTATTTCAACTGGTACTATTTTGTGATGGGGGCATCTATATTACTGGCTGTGACAGTGCTTGTGTATATCCAGGACAATATAGGATGGGGTTGGGGACTTGGAATTCCAACTATAGCCATGTTTATCTCAATTATTATATTTATGGTCGGGTACCCGCTTTACCGGAACTTGGATCCGGCTGGGAGTCCGTTTACCCGGTTGATACAAGTGTCCGTGGCTGCCTACAAGAAGAGAAAGCTGCCTTTGGTGTCTGATCCTAGATTGCTGTATCAGAATGACGAACTTGATGGCCCTATTTCTCTGGGTGGGAAGCTTCTTCATACTAAACACATGAAGTAACTCTCTCTCTCTCTCTCTCTCTCTCTCTCTCTCTCTCAAGTTGCATGCATATTTGTGGCTTATTAGCTCTTCGACATGTTTTCTCACATAATTATCATAATTGGTTTTAATATAAATTGTCACATAAACCAGACTTGGAAATTTTGAATAGCTCAGAGGGTTGCTTTTTTCACCATCTGGCTAAATTGGCTTGGCCCCCTTTTCACAGAAAATGAAGATAAAAAAAGGAGATCTAATTTCCCCACTCCCTTCTTCTCCACGCTTACACTTTCTTTTGCTTTTCTAATACTTTTTAATCAATTTTATTCTTTCTCTTTCTTATTCTATCCTTATCTTATATTAATTTCTTTTTTACTTCACTTTATATTATTTCTTTTTCTTTACACTTAATTTTCCAACTTATACTCTATTTTCAATATTAAAAGGAGAAAAACATACTTAATTTCTTACTTCATTAAAGGAAAAAAAAACTAAAAATGGAGTGCAAGTTGGAAAATTAAGTGTAAAGAAAAAGAACTAATATAAAAGTGAAGTAAAAATAAATCAATGTAGAGTAAGGGTAGGAAAAAAAAAGGAACAAAATTGAATAAAAAGTATTAAAAAGTTAAAAAGAGTATAAGTGAAGAAAAAGAGAGGGTAAATCACATCCAAAAAAAAAAATATATCTCTAGTTTTGATAACAGCTAGCCTGCATTATTATCAACACCTATATTTGACGGGGGCAATATTATCAATTTGTTATGGTTGTTTGTCGTTAAGTGAAAGCATGTTGCAGATGATGACTAAATCATTTTGTCCATGCATTATTGATTAATTGAATACGTAGGGTCCACACTCCTCTGATCTTCTTGAGCAGCACACCACACCACATACTTGGTTTGGTTTCTATATCAGAAAGCTCGCGTCCTCTAGCTTAGTCCATTGTCAGAGACTCGTAATCATCCCACAATCCGCAAGAATCCAACAGTATGAACGTGCAATCTAGTCACCTTTGATTGCTTTCCAGAGCTTGACCTGCCTTTCCCACAACATGCTGGCTTACCTTTTTTGCTTCCCAGGTTTTACTGGCTTAATGGGTTTCTCATACACCAGATCAACGCCAACATATATGAACCAATCATTTGGCCATCACCACAATATTGGATAAAATTCTTAATCCCCAAAACACACACACAAAAGAACAATGCAATTAAAGTAGCTCTTAATTTAAGATATTGTATGCTAAATTAACCCAATTCCTTGTCAACCAATCACAATGTTTTATTAGTTGCGATCTAAATTCACAGTACAACAACGTAAGTCTTATCATGACGATTGGGATAGAACGTTACCCTAATATACATATGGTGAAATATACATGCAGATTTCTTGACAAGGCGGCCATTGCGACTGAGGAAGACAATCTCAAGTTACCAAACCTATGGAGGCTGAACACCGTTCATCGTGTGGAAGAACTCAAATCTGTGATTAGAATGGGACCTATATGGGGATCAGGGATACTCCTCATCACAGCCTATGCCCAACAAAACACTTTCTCACTCCAGCAAGCAAAAACCATGGACAGGCACCTCACGAAGTCCTTTGAAATCCCAGCAGGCTCCATGAGTGTCTTCAACATAGTCACCATGCTGTCCACAATCGCATTTTACGACCGCCTCTTCATACCCTTTGCCAGGAAGCTCACAGGGCTCGACAGAGGCATCACATTCCTTCACAGAATGGGAATTGGCTTTGTCATTTCAATACTGGCTACACTGGTTGCTGGGTTCGTCGAAACGAAGCGAAAAAATGCAGCTTTTGCTCATGGGCTTGTAGATCAGCCTCATTCCATAATCCCCATTTCAGTGTTTTGGCTCATCCCTCAGTATAGCCTTCATGGGATGGCTGAGGCATTTATGTCAATTGGGCACCTCGAGTTTTTCTATGACCAGGCACCAGAAAGCATGAGGAGCACTGCTGCTGCGCTGTTTTGGACTGCAATCTCTGCTGGAAATTATGTGAGCACTCTTTTGGTGTCCCTGGTGCACAAGTTTAGTGCTGGGCCTAATGGATCAAATTGGCTGCCAGATAATAATCTAAACAAGGGGAAGTTAGAATACTTCTACTGGGTGCTCACATTATTGCAAGTTATAAATCTGATTTACTACATAGTCTGTGCCAAAATGTACACTTTTAAGCCCATTCAGGTCATCAAGAAAGAAGCTGCTGAGTCTGAAGAGAAGGGCGTAGAGCTTGTCAATCGCGTTTAGTTGGCTTTTTAATTAATTAATCAATTAGTGCTTAGGTAGGCAGTCACCACTGGTCATAGTTTAGTGTAAAGAAAATGAGGAGAATGTCTACTTTGAATAATAAATTATAGATTCTCTGAGTCTTCCAGCTTGTATGATCAATTCTCTGTATATTAGATCTTGGAAGCACACGAAATTCAAACATGTGCTTCTACTCATCTTATCCACTAAAGCAAGGCCTCTATTTTGCGGAAAATTAATTTTATGGTAAGTTTTACTTTACTACCCAGAAGTTTATCGGTGATTAAAAAAAAGCGTAATACATATACACTGGATTCAATTTTGGGTGATCTTAAAAAGGCCATGAACTAGGCCCAGTTTTATCTTTGGGTTTGGGACCTGACCCAAGAGGGAGCAACCAAGGCCTAATAAAATGGAGATCTAGAAAAAAAGAAGAAAAGGAAAGTGGTGTTAAGAAACCCCGATGAACAAACAAACAAGAGATTTGACTTTTCCCGGATGGTCGGTCTGATTGTGTTTGACTTTTGATGATCCCATGCCGTGTAATGTAAAAGATAAAAGTGGTGGTTTCCTTTACCTTAGGCAGGCCGCATCCTTAGCGAAGCTTCAAACCCCATAGCCTTACGTTCTAGGTTGCACCCCTTTTCAACACAACAAACAACAAAAGCAACAGAGGCAACTGCCTTGCATCTTGAGGACCCTAATTATTATGTATGGCAATGGCAGAGTCGACGTCCACGCCTCCTCTAACATCCATTGTTGAAGCCTTTGAGGAGTTGGACAAGTTCCTCCAATCCCAACCACAACAACAGAGGCTAAGTTTGGATACCTTCTGCCAGGCCTCTTCTCTCGTCTCCATCCTCTTCAGTTGCCTTGGCCTCGCTTTCAAGTTCGCCGAGATGGAGTACGTCTCCAAGGTTCCGTTTCTCTCTTCCATCCATCTTCTTACTTTTCAAATTCAATCTAAATTGTGTGTGTTTTTTTTTATATAGATTTTCAATTTGTTTGGGATAAAGATATGCTGCATTGATGATTATGTTGTATATAATATGCTGCAGAACTCTGTTGCAGATCATTTATAATATATGTTTTCCATCCTGCATTCCCATTCTGCTTGCAATTTTGATTTCAGATGTCGATGATATCTGGCCTTTCTGATCAAGTTTGCCTTCTCAATTTTGTTTGTTTCTCAATTCTTGCATAATTCATACTCCTAATGAGGCTCTGTTTCTTATTCGTTCTTGGTTGCATTTTCAATCCAATTGGCCTTCCTGCAGGATCTCACACTCTGTTTGGTTCATTCAGGTTGATGATCTTGTGGAAGCATCAAAGACTTACGACACCTTAGAAAGTATAATTGATTTTGATGTTGCAAATGACATGGTAAAAACCCCGGGAAGCCACTCACGTAATTTGCGCCGAGTTAGGCAGGGCCTTGACCTCATCAGAGCTTTATTTGAACAATTTTTGTCGACCGAGTATGTTCAACCTCCTCATGTCTAATTGCAGACTGCAGTTATGTATCATTCTGCAGGTATTTTGGTTTTGTTCTACATGATGATATATAGCTCTCTCTCTTGCTTTCTTGGCCTTTCAGTGACTATTCTTTAAGGGAAGCAGCTTCTACGGCTTATGCCCAAGTTTGTGCGCCATACCACAGTTGGACAATAAGGACAGCAGTTGCTGCCGGCATGTATGCTCTTCCGTCAAGGGATCAACTTCTGGTGAATCTCGAAGAAACCCGTAAGTGTAAAACTTTTCTCTATCCATCCAGCATCTCTTTCAAATTTGCTAGTGATTCTTAATTATGATCAATTTTATTGCAGACCAGTCAGCAGAGAAGAAGATGAAAAGGTACATCCGGGCCTCACGTCCGGTGATTGAGTACATCGACAAGCTATACCTTTCTAGGAGTATCACCTTGGACTGGTGACTTGAGTCTTCATCTATTATTGTATATGCAGCTCTAGTTCTTTAACATCACTTCTTTTACTCTACAATTTGCATGTACATAAGTGTTATTACCGTGCTACAAGAGACCTAATGTTTTATAGGAGGCTATTATTTAGACTGCAAGATCAAAAAAATTATCGCATGGCTCAAGGCAGTGCTGCTGCAAAAGTTATTAGTTAAATGATGTTTGCTACCTATACAAAGAAAGGAACTTAAAACTCCAATTTATAATCACTTAATCCACTATAAAATGAAAGGTTTCATGAGATGCTTAACAGATAGAATATGGTAAACTTGAATGCCAAAAATCACCAAAGTTCATAAACAACCAATTCATGTATAGATTCTATGCCTGTCATACATGATATTATTACACAGCCATTGGGTTTTGAACTTTCCCACCAAGCATTGTTCTTATCCAAAAATTTCAAAAGTTGCTATTTCCCTGTTTCAAATTCTTCTCAACAGTGACTAACAAAGCATTGCAATTTCTTAAGGGAGTTCAAAACAAAATGAAGTACAACACAAGCAGAAAATGCTAGAAATTACTGCAAAAGCGTGTTCTTTAGTTGGGCACCCCGTTTGAAAGAGACGTCATTCTTTTTTCACTGATGAAAATTAGAGGCTTATGGTCAAAAACATTTTATCCTTGGAAGTCCTGAAACACCAACTACAACGTGAGGCTCTCTGGGTTCTCAACAATCTTTGCAAACGTCTTGAGGAAGGCAGCCAAATCAGCACCATAAACAATCCGGTGATCAGCTGTTACATTTACCTGTAGAAAGATGCACATTCCAACTAAATTAAGTATCTATTCTAAAAGTTTCTAACCACAAGAGAAGCTATAAGTTTCAGATTCCCTGTTGTGTTCAACTGACAAAATTGATAAGCAGAGGAAGAAAAATATTCAGTGCAAAGAAACCTAGTTATTAAATCCAATCAACATTATAAAATCTTGGTGTTTCCGGAATTGGAGTCAATAGATCAACTACAAAGAAAGTGATGTTCCCCTCCTTTCACATAGAGGTGCATGGAGGTGTTTGCATAGAAGGCTCTGTTTCTCTCCCACAAGATTAGTTGACATGCATATAGAACTGAGAAGTACATATAAATCCTTTATATTTCGTGAGAACAGCTAATTTCAGTCAAGCACAACTCTTGCCAAATTTATATATAACTTCTTAACATTCTTTTCCTCACAGAAGAAAGTAGCAGGTTACCATGCTTTGTGTAGCTGACATGGAAAATTCGGAAGTACTAGTAACAAGAAGTATATGCTGTTGAATTTTGCATTTGCATATGCTGTTGAATTTTGTTTAAATGATAGTCATAGTGAAACTAAACTGATATCATTGTAAAGTTCTCCAGCACATCAACATTAAGATACATAGCACACATTATGAAGAAAAACCGATGATACTCACCAGCATTTTACTTTTTACACTGAAGAACCCATCTGCATCGGCCACAACAGTTGGCTTTGAAGCTCCAACAGCCATGATAGCCCCCTGATTATTAATAAAAAATTTGAGCAAACAGCGAAATAATAATTAACATAAATTATCAATTCACGAAACCAAAAATTCTTATCTTTAAGGGTTAAAACTCACCTGTCCTGGAGGAAGAATAGCATCAAATCTGTCCACTCCAAACATGCCCAAATTGGACAAAGTGAAAGTTCCTGTATAGAATTCAATGTAACTTAATGAGTACAACAGAAAAGCAAGGAGAATAGAAGTAACAAACACAGCGTTTCTAAGAATTTGTACAATAAAGACCTGAACTGTACTCATGGGGCTGAAGTTGCTTCGCACGGGCCTTCTCCACTAGCTCTTTCCATTTCTGGGATAACAAATACAAATCCAACTGCGAAAACAAATACAAATTACCCATCAATATCTAAAACTCCAACTATCAAGAGCAAAAATATTAAATTTAACTAACATATCATTCAGAAATCACAGACCTTGTCGGCATCCTGAAGAACAGGGGTTATAAGGCCACCATTGATTGCCACAGCAACAGCGATGTTTATGCTACTATTATAGGTGAAGCTCTTCCCGTCTTTGCAGCTGGCATTTACAACCGGGTGCTGAGCGAGTGCCAGAGCAGCAGCCTTGGCCAACAATGCAGTCATGGTCACACCCTTTGGCTTCACCTGTACAAAAAATGTCGATAAATTCAGCTCAAAGTCCCAGAATTGCATATGCCAATCAGACCCAACAGGAATTCCAAAGGCATCAACCCGATCAAATCAAACACTATCCACAATGTACCTTCTCGTAGAGGGCATCGAGCGCGTCGGTGCTGATTGGATAACCAACGCGGAATGTTGGCACCGAGAGACTCTCCAACATGTTCTTCGAAACGGCGGCCTGCATCGTTGTGAAGGGCACCACGGTTGAGCCAGGAAGCAGAGGCGCTGATGAAGCCGAAGGAGCAGCAGAAGGCTTGGGTGGAGCAGCGGACACGGGAGTGGGCTCGGCGGCGACGGTTTTCTTGGGCTGGGCAATTCCGGCGGCGGCCTCCACATCAGCAGGTGTAATTCGGCCAAATGGGCCGGAGCCCACCACGGAGGCAATGTCCACCTTGTGTTGCTTGGCTAGCTTTTTGGCAAAAGGCGTGGCCACAGTCTTTTTGGGAGTGTAAGTAGCAGGTGGAGAAGGCTGGGCGATTGCTGGAGCGGGAGTGGAAGTAGCAGGAGGAGGAGTGGGCGTAACAGCTTCAGCAGCCGGGGAAGAAGAAGCAGGGGAATCTGATGAAGCGGATTTGGCTTTGGCTTTAGCCTCAGCGACTTCCTCTTCGGTCTCGGCCAGTAGTCCGATGGCGGATCCGACAGGGGCGGTCTCGCCTTCGCCGACGACGATGGCAGCGAGAATTCCGTCGTAGAAGGTCTCGAGGACGTCGCCTTCGGATTTGACCCAGGAGACGATCTTTCCCTCGGTCATGGTGGAGCTGAGGGCAGGCATGAAGATCTCCCTGATCTTGGATTGGACGGTCAGGTTTCTCCGACGGGGTTTAGTGCGAAATGCGGTGGAGAAGGAAGGGGAAGAGTGTGAGGACCGCCAAGGAAGAGAAGTGGAGATGGAGGAGGAGAAGGAAATGGTGGTCTTCGATAGAAATGGAGAAGACGCCATTCTGGATTTCGGAGAACTGGAGGAGATAGAGAGAAAGAAGGGATTGGGGGTGATCTGTGTGAGTGTGATTTAAAAGAAGAAGAATGTTGAAAGGTGATGAAGAAAGTGGGCGGAGAAGACGAGGAGGAGTTGGTTGGAGGCTTTGAGCTACCCGCAACTCTGTTTAATTTGTTTACATCGCCATTCGCCTGGCACTTGGCCACTCCCACTCTTCCTTATTATTTACTTATCAGGATTTTTTTTTTAAGTACAAGCTATTGACAGAAGTTTACACAAATATTCATTGAATTCTTAGGGGTTTTCAATCTCTTTTCGTATTGATGGAGGTGGAAGAGTTAAACCAATTAAGTTATACTTAGGGGTGGGCACTTAAACCGGCGAACCGGAAATTCGAACCAAACCGCACATAACCAAATTGGAAAAAAACCAAGTTGAGCACAAAGTCAACAATCGGTCAAAAACCGAACCGGACAGGTTTGGACCAGTTTTGGATCCGGTTATATGTCTTCAAAAACTGGACCGGGCCAAACCGAACCGGTCAAATTGAAAAATATATAATTTCAATATATATATTTATATTTAATGCTATATTTTTAATTTCACCCCAAAAAAAAATTTAATATTTTTCCAAGTTTCAAAATATCTCTCTTTTCTAACTTTGATATTTATTTTTATATGAAATTGAATAATTTTTTAATTTTCAAGTAATAATAATAATATTTCAATTGAGAATTGTATTAAAAATTAATTTTTATAATCCGGTTCAAAACGAAACCAGTTCAACCCAAACCGGATAGTTTTTGAAATTTTTTTATTAAAATTAAACTGAATCAAACCGGATAAATAGTACCAAATTGGTTCAAATTTGGGGCAAAAATCGGTTCAACCCGAACCGTGCCCACCCTAGTTATACCTATGCTCGGCCCTGAATAGGGGTAGTTAGTGCGGCCGCCTTGGGCCCATTATTCAAGGGGGCCCAATTTTTTTAAAAATAAATATTATATGAGATTATTATAACTAATTTAATATTTTCAAAAAAAAAAGACGATGAGGATTGGTATGTTCCACTCCTCAAGAAGAAGAATGCTTTTGTGCACCCGTTCCACTCCTCCAGGTTAACTTTTGCACATCGCTTCTTCTAGTTACAAAGTCTGGAATCCTCTCCTAAGCCTCATCTAAGCTGGTCCTTATGAATCCTCTTCTTATAGTTACAGGTTAAGTTTTTCGCATCCCTTCCGCTTTCTTATGAATCCCCTTCATCTCATTTCATCTAAGCCTCTCCTACTAGTTACAGAGTTGTGAATCCCTAAATTAATTTTTCTGTTGGTAGATTGGGGAGATTCCAAAATCCAAAGTGTGGGCTTTTGTTCAATGCAAAATGGGTCGTTGTAGAAATCAATTGAATATAATTTTTTTATGATTTGATATCAAATGAAAAGGAAAATATGATTTTATTTGTTTGTTTGTAGATTTGTGAACTCATGCAGTTACACATTATTTTTGCTCTAATTGATTGCAAATTTGGAAATATCAAGTTTGTTTCTATGGAGAGGGATTTCTCAAATTACAGGTTATGTTGTTCTTTGTTTATTCTTTGAAGTATTAAAATTGCATTGGCTTTCCTTGTATTGCTTATGTTTTCAAGTAACAATTTTCCCTAATAAACACCCATCTAGAAGTTAAAAAATTAAAAATTAAAAAAATTAGAGAGAGAGAGAGAGAGAGAGAGAGAGAGAGAGAGGAATTAACTCAATCTCAAAAGGGAGCTCTGGATAACTTTTTTCAAAACAAAACAAATAGTTCACTTGATAACTCAACTGAAGATTTAGTCAATGTATCTAAACAGCAAAATCATGTTGAAGAACTTGTAGGAATTTATAATGATATAGTCAATGAATCTAAACAACAAAATCATGTGGAAGAATTAGTAGGAACTGAGAAAGATTTTAATGCACAAGTAGATGACTTAGGTGAAAATGAACATGTTGAGAATGAAGGTATTAATCATCTTTGTGATAATGAAGACATTGAACCTGAGGGTGTAGAACCAAGTTTTCCTTTAAACATTTTTTATCCTAGAATTTGGGATAATCTTGATGAAAAAATGAGAAGTTTACTTGTGGAAAAAGGTCATGCAATAGATAATAATATCAAATTTCCTAGGGATGAAAACTTTAGACATTTTTCCTCAACTTATTACATGAGAAAGTTACCAAATGCAGAGACTTAGGATAGAAAATGGCTAGTATACTCAAAGGAATTGGATAAGGTATTTTGTTTTTGTTGTAAGTTGTTTAAGACAATGTGTTGTAGAAGCCAATTAGCAAACGAAAGACTTATAGATTGGAAACATCTTAGTGAGAGGCTTAAACAACATGAAAACAACATTTTTTTTTTGGACCAAACATGAAAACAACATTGAACACATAACTAACATGAAATCTTGGATTGAATTACATAACAAATTGAAAAAAAAAATTGATAAAAGCATACAAGAACAAATTAGGCGAGAGAAGGAACACTGGAAACATGTTTTGGTAAGAATAATTTCTATTCTCAAATGTCTTGCTAAAAATAACATTGCATTCTGTGGAACAAAAGAGAGAATTTATGAAGAAAATAATGGTAATTTTTTAGGTATATTGGAAATGGTTGTAGAATTTGTTCCAATAATGCGAGAACATTTTCGACGAATTCAAAATGATGAGATTCACTATCACTATCTAAGCCATATGATTCAAAATGAACTGATAGCTTTGCTAAAAGTCAGAAGTGCAATCATTGAGAAAATCAAACGTGCAAAATATTTTTCAGTAATACTTGATTGCACTCCTTATTCAAGTCACAATGAACAAATGACTTTGATAATCCGGTATGTGGAAGTGTCAAGGAGTCCAGTGAAAATAGAAGAGTACTTTTTAGAGTTTTTAATTGTGAAAGATACACCAAGATTAGGACTTTTCAATGAATTACAATCTGTCCTAGATTCCCTTGGTCTTGAAATTGATGATGTTATAGCATTTCCAGCAAGGGGCCCAAGGGGAGGGTTGGGGGGAGGGGGGGCAAATCCAAAATGGTGGTTCCAGCAACAAAGATCTGCCAGGGCAAGGAGTGGGGCCCAGCCAACTAGGCTGGCCCGAGCTCCAGCCTGAGGGCAAGGGTGACGTCAGCGTTGGAGTTTAAATTTTCGTAACGTTGGCGTATGCAACGCACGCGCCAACTTTAAAAAAAATTGACGCGCCCGCTACAGTGCCCCTCAACGGCTCTCTTCCACGTGGCTAGCTTCTGGGCTCTCTGATCCACTTTTTCCAGCAATCCAACGGTAGCCATTTTTTCCCCAATAAAAAAATGAAAAAAAATTGAAACTGCCCCCCTAGGCTCCTTCTGGGCTCTCCGATCCCCTTTTTTCCAGCAATCCAACGGCAGTCAATTTTTTCCCAAATAAAAAAATGAAAAAAAAATCGAAATTTTTTTTTAAAAAAATACCCAAAAAATACTGAATTTTTTTTTCTACAAATACCAACCAATATTCTTCACTTTTAACACCAACTCCTCATACATTTTCTTCTCCTTCTACTATTATTCACTTTCTACTCAATATTTTTTCACTTTCAAGTTGTTTTTTCTCTATCATATTATGGGTTCTTCTAGTGAAACCGGAGGGGCATGGAGCATGATGGAAGATGTTAGCTTGTGTGAGGCTTGGCTCCAGTTAGTCATTGTCTCATAACAGGCAATGAGATGAAATTCTGTCATATGTGGAAAAAAATTCATCAGGAATTTTGTGAAAGGGTAATTGGTTCGACCCGTATGGATCATGCATTATCTAGTAGGTGGAAAATTCTTAATAAAGAGTTGGCGAAATGGAGAGATGCCTTAGCAAAAGCGATGGACAACCATAGAAGCAGGGAAAACCTTAGCAATAAGGTAAATTATTTGTAATTTTTGTTTTATTAATTTCTATGTCATATTAAATTTTATTTAAATGTTTCTTGCAATTTATATACGCTGTTAATATTTCTTGTATTTCCAATATTAATATGAATGTTTCTTGCAATATTTATATTTTGTTTTGCATTTCTAATCAATTGTTAAAGTTTCTTGCGTTTCCATTTTAAAAAAAAAAAATACTTGTAGCATTGCCAATATTTTTTAAAGTTTCTTCTATTGCCATTTTTTTTTATACTTGTTGCATTGCCAATATTTTTTAAAGTTTCTTGAATTTCCATTTTCTTTTTTTTAGATTATGCAAGCACAAATGTTTTTTGGTGCTACTGGGTAAGGCAAAAAAGTTTCAACCATACCCTATGTTGGGAGGTGGTGAAAAATTGGAAGAGATTCCAAATTATTCCAACGGGTCCGACGGTAGTCTTGAACGAGACGTCACTCCATGAGACACCGGCATCGGATTCACCTACGGATTCCCAATGAGTCCAGACTCACCTATTGAAAAAGAGCCGTGGCCTATTGGGAGGAAGGCGGTGAAGGCGAAGATTGGGAGTAATTCTACCAAGAATGCATCTAAATTTTTGGACGAACTTTCAAAGATGCAAGCCATGAGAATTGAAATGAACATGAAACAACAAGAGCACGATAAGGCAATTGATGAAGAATATGCAAAAGAAATGGAGCATGTACGCCAACAAATGGAGTATGTTCGCCAATAAAAGATTGGAAAAAAGGACCAGGAAACCATGGCCATGGATACAAGCCATATGTCTCCTGAAACAAAACAATTTTAGAAGGTAGAACGAAGGGATGTTATGAGACCAAAACTTTTTCGTGACGATGGACCTAGCAACACGGATTGGTTAAATGATCAAAACTATTAAGTTAGTTTGTTTGTCGTTCATTTCATTGTACCATTAAGTTAGTTTGCTTGCCTTTCATTTCATTGTATTTTTTGTTTTGTTTTAAAAAAATTAATGGTAATTCATGTATTTTATTTTATGAGTTGTATTGATTTTCTTTTAGTGAATAAAGAAAATATTCACCAAAATTCCTTTTTATTCAAAACATTTTATACATAAAAAGCAAACCACAACCAAAGCATAAAAAATAAACAAAACAGAACTAAAGCATAAAAAAACAACAAAGCATAACAAAAATACAACATAAACATAATACATTAAAAAAAAATCTTCACTTCACTTCATTCACCTTCATTGCCTTTCACCGCCCACAAATGCTCCATCAAGTCAACTTGACGGTGTTCATGAATATACGATGATTGCATCTTCGTGTAGCGCTCAATCATACAAGGCAAGAAACTACCGTCTCTAACCAACGAATCATGTTGCACTAGTTCTCCATTTCGCCTTATGGGTTTTTCATAAATTCGTGTTAAGGCCGTGTTCATGAGATCTGGTTCATACACTTCATCAGCATCGTAATCATACTCATCTTCCACAATCATGTTGTGGAGGATGATACAAGTCATCATTATACTCCTAAGCACCTCATCGTCAAATAGACGCGCCGCACCCCTAATAGCCCACCGGGCTTGAAGGATACCAAAGCACATCTCCATATCTTTTCTATACCCCTCTTGATAGGCAACAAAAAAAAAATCCTATGGGATCAGGGATGTGGAATTGATTTCACAAATGTTGTCCACCTCGGGTAGATACCATCAACTAGATAATACCCGTTCTGGTAAACGGTATTATTGATTTGATATGTAATATTTGGGCCTCCACATCTCAGAACATCATTGAACACCGGGGATTGACCCAGGACTTTCAAATCGTTTTGAGAGTCGGCAACTCCAAAGAAGGCGTGCCAAACCCATGTATCAAAACCAGCAACTGCTTCGAGGATGATGTTTTTCTGTCCTTTCCGATTACCATAATCCCCTTGCCAAGCAGTTGGACAATTTTTTCATTGCCAGTGCATGCAGTCAATGCTACCAATCATTCCAAGAAATTCACGAGACTCAGTTTTTTGTAGAAGCCGTTGCAGGTCTCTAGGCGTAGGTCTGCGCAGGTAGTCTCTAGTGTACAGAATTTCCACTGCATCACAAAATCGCATCAAACTCTCCAAAATAGTGGACTTCCCCATTCAGGCAATCTCATCCACCTGATCAGCAGATGACCCATACATCAACATTTGTATCACAACTATGAACTTTTGCTCGGGAAGAAGCCCCAAATTTCCAGCACAATTTTTCTTTTGAACAAAGTATTCATCATAATTACAAATATCATGCATGACTTTATTAAACAAATGAGGTTGCATTCTATATCTCGCTCGAAAATGAACATCAGAGTACAAAGAATGTGGGATAAAATAATCTTCCAGAAGATTCTTACCCCGAGAATGTCTATGTCTGTCCACATTCAAGACACAGCCTTCTCGTGAACCACGGCAGCTTTGGTTTTCTTCCTCTAGCAAACCAATGGTCATGTCAAGTTGCTCATCTAGTTCTCTCTGCGCCCTTTTGCTTGCAGCTCGTCGACGCATTCTTTCTCTCCTTTCTCGCTCTTGTCTCTCCAAAATCTTTTGCATGTCTGCCATTGAAAATGGAGAATGAAATCTAAAATCTGAGAGGTATGAGCTGAGCCTCTGGTTTTATAGAAAAATTTAGACATGTAGATATGACACGTGGCGCAATCTTATAGGGTGAAAATCTTATCTGAAATTTGAAATTTATCTGAAATTTGAAACCGAAAATCTTATATGATATGAATAGTATTGACACGTAGGAACCCAAAAATCTTATCCGAAAATATTATTCAAATTAATTGTTTAAATAAACAAAGTTTTGAAAAATAAAAATAAAAAAAATAAATAGTATTTGCCATGGAAAGCCTAAACTGCTGGAAACACACTTTTCTGGGGAGGCTAGGACAGCCACTATTCACATGAATAGTAGCTGCCATGGCAAGGGGCTAACTGGTGGAAATGCTCTTAGAAGACATGGTTATGATAATGACTCTAATATGAAAGGGGGAAAATCAAGGTGTGCAAAGAAGAATACTTGAAATAAATCCAATAACTTTGTTCATACCATGTGGTTGTCATTCTCTTAATTTAACAAATTGTGATATGGCAAATTGTTGTGTGAAAGCAAAATCCTTTTTTGGGGTGGTTCAACGCATTTATTGTGTTTTTGCTAATTCTACAAAATGTTGGAAGACTGTACAAGATCATATAGATAATTTAACTCTCAAAACATTGTCAACTACACGTTGGGAAAGTCGTGTAGAAAGTGTTAAAGCAATAAGATCCCAAGCTACTCAAATAAAAGAAGTTTTATTTAAAATAGCAGAAACTAATGAAGATGTTAAAGCAAAAGGTGAAGCTGAAATTTTAGCAACACATGAACTGGAAAATTTTGAGTTTTTATTAGGCATAGTTATTTTGTTGAAAATTAACTTAGTCAACAAAAAGTTGCAATCTAAAGACATATACATTAATTCTGCTTTAAAAAATTTGGAGGAGCTCATTTCTTTTTTTGAGAATTATAGGAAAAATATATTTGCATATGCTATTATTGAAGCTAAAACTATTGCTTGTGATATCGGAATTGAACATAAATTTCCTAAAAAACGTCAAAGTCATAGAAAGAAACAATTGGATGAGAATGTCAATGATGAGGCAATACAATCAGTTGAAGAATCATTTAGAGTTAATTATTTCATATTTGTAGTGGATATGGCTCTTTCTTCATTAAGGAGTAGATTTGAACAAATCCAAACATATGATGGTATTTTTGGGTTCTTGTTTAATTCAAATAAGTTAACTTCATTGGATGATAAGGAATTGAAAATTTGTTGTGTGAAGCTTGAAACTACCTTAAAAAATGGTGAGTCTTCTGATGTTAATGCAAGTAATTTGTTTTCAGAGTTACAGATGCTGCAATTACTTTTACCATTAGAAGTAAACACAACACTTGAAAATGTAGAGTTTGTAAAAGATATGGACTGTTTTCCAAATGTTTTGATTGCCTATAGAATACTATTAAATGTACCTGTGACTGTAGCATCTGCAGAAAGAAGCTTTTCTAAATTAAAATTATTGAAATCTTACTTGAGGTCTATCGTGTCACAACAAAGACTAAATGGGCTAGCAATGTTATCCATTGAAAAGGAGATGTTATAAAATTTTGAATTTGAAAGCATCATTGAGGATTTTGATTCTCAAAATGCAAGACGAAACTCATTTAAATAATGCTTTTTTAGTTGTGATTTTATTGTTTTTCACCTTATGTTGCAGGTGGTGATGTTGATATTTTGCTGGTTGTTGAGGATGCAAAAGGATGTCAAGTAGGTTGCTGTTGTTTGCTTTGGCTATTGAGGATGCAAGGAATTTTTTATTTTGCTAGTTGTTGATGATGCAAAGGGATTTCAAGTAAGTTGTTGTTGTTTGCTTTGGCTGATGAGGAAGAAAATACATTTTTGTTTTGTTGGTTGCTGAGGATGCAAAGAGATTCAAGTAGGCTACTGTTGTTTGCTTTGGCTATTGAGGATGTAAAAACATTTTTGTTTTCCTGGTTACTAAGGATGTGTAGGGGCTTTTTCGTTCCAGCAGCTACTGATGGGTCTGGGCTGCTGCTGTAAAGAGTCAAATGTGTGAAATTGTCCCTTGAGTTTGAGTTCAACGATCAGACCCAAAGAGTGTTTCGAAAGGGTAGCTGAGCCTTAGGAAACACTTTGGTCTTCTTCACCAATGAAACCAACAATCACTTTTTAAAAAAACAAACTGTGATTTCCTATGAGAAACAGAGTTTTTAAGGTAAGGGGGAATGAATTCTAAAGGGGTTCGTTGAAGAGAGAGATGAGAGAATAACAATGGGTGTGTTGAGTAGTTTCCGGCAACTTGACGAAAGCTCTTTCAAGCTTTGAAACGATTTACCTGAGGAGAAGATAGAGGAATGAGGCTTGAAATTGTAGAGGTTTAAAGGATGAGAGATGAAGCTTGCTCTCTGGATGTGTGTTGTAGCTAGTGGTGAAGTAGTGGGTGTGGTTGTTTGATAGGTATGAGATGGTCCTTTTTATAGTCGTTGGAAGCTCCTTCTTTTCAAGAAACCCTAATGGTTTCTCTCCAATTTTGCCAAGTCTCACCCTTCATTTCTCTTATATTCCTTTAGTTCATCCATATTTTGTGAAATCTTCCTTAGTCCAAGCACTCAAAGACAGGATTTTTAGGAGCTCTAAGGCTTTCTCGCAGCTGCTTCAGTAATGAACTCCCATTTTTGGCATCCTCCTCACCTTCTTTCCTTCCCTCTTCCATGACAAGAGATGGTGGGAGAAAGAAATGGGTAAGGGCGCTGGTTTGAAGGGTGTTTTGCTCAAGTATCCTTTGGTTTTTTGATGGCTTGTCGGTTTTGTCTCCAGCCATGTGCTAGAGATTCCTAGCAGCCTGCAAACTTGAGTGACTTTTGGCTTTTGTCATGGTTTTGTCTTCAGCCATGTGCTGGAGACTTTCAGATATTTTTTAAGTCATTTGGGCCTTACTAGGGTGATGTGTTAGTTTACTAAGGGAATGGGTCAGCTTCCTAAAGTGATGGACGATTGGGTTTTCTCTTATGCTTACCCATATATTTGGGCTCAGGGAATGGGCTTGAGTTTTGCTGCTCCGAAGTAGCCCAAAACTTTTACTCCTTGGATCATCGATAGGCCTCGTGAATACTCATAACCATTCATACCACAACCCGCTCAACAAGCCTCAGGCATTTGTGTTGTTTGGGCCCATTTAACCTTGTAGCGTGGCACGTGTGCAAATGCATATGATGAACTCTTGCGTACCCAAGTTAGATTTCTTCCTAAGTTAGGTGTCGTACTGGGTTATAAATATAATTGGGCCCAGCCTTTGATTTTTTGGGCCTCAATAGGATGCAAAGGGATTTCAAGTAGATTGATGTTGTTTTGCTTCGGCGAAATTTTTGCTGGTTGCTTGTTGTTGGATGAAAAAGAACTTATTGAATTGTTACAAGTATTTATCTTGTTTTATACATTGTAGCCTTTTATTCTAAATTTTTATTTATTGAAGTTTGAATTGATACAATTTATTTGGTTTGAATGTTAAAATTTTTAGTTAATTTGGACAGGTTAGATCTTGGTTGAAAAATGGAAGTGAGTTCATCATTAAGTTTAAATATTGTTGAGGCCCAAATAAATTATCGGCCCAATGCGTTACCTTATCGAGAAAAAACCCGATTTGGGCAAGCGAAAGTTCGTCATATACACTTTGCACATATGTCACGCCAAGCAAATAAGTATCATGCCACACTACAAGCTTAAGTGGGCCCAAGCCATGCAAGATGCCCGGGGCTTGCTTGAGTGAGTTGTGGTATGGATGGTAATAAATTGTCATGAGGCCCATTGATGGGCTGAGAAATGGAAGTCCCATGTTGCTTGGGAGCCTTGGGACTCAAGCCCATTTTATAGGCCCAAACATGTGAGTAAGCACAAGAGAGAAAAGAATATCCCATCACTCCAAATAAAAATAGCCCAACCAAAATAGCTTATTGACTCAACCAAAAAGCCCAACACCTCAAGCCAAATCTTGGTGAAGTTGGCCCATTTATTTGATAAGTCAATCCATTGTTCTAGATGGCCCACATAAATAAAATAACGACCTGCAAAACCATCAGCACTTTGTTGGAAAACAGAAGCCACGAAGGAAAGTCTGAAAAGCTGTTGCAAAGCTCTAGCACATGGGAAGAAAAAGTTTCAAGCAAAAACTTCCAAATGACCAAGGGAT
>NW_007362496.1:967820-1019472 GCF_000346735.1 Prunus mume | reverse complement strand
TTTTATGCAAATGGGCAGAGGAAATTTCACCAAAATAGGATGATTGAAAGGATGAGGGAAGAAAGAAAGGGAAAGACTTGGCCAAATTGGATAGAAACCATTATGGTTTCTTGGAAAATGTCAACTTCCATTGCTATAAAAGGGGCCTCTTCCACCCAACAAGCATTAACTACATCAGAGAACAAGCTTCCTATCTTACTCCTAAAACCCAGCAATTTCGTGCTCAGCTCATCATTTTCCCTTAGTTTTCCCTATTGGCAAGCTGTTCTGACACTTGACAGAATTTCTGTCAAGCTGCCGGAAAAACACTCAAGCTACCTTTTTCTCTCTTTTTCCTCATGCTCAACCAAACCTCTCTGCAAAATCCTTTCTCTCCAACCTTAATACCCCATCTTTCCCCTAGGAACACTTAGTTTTCTCTTCAGTGCTCAACTCATGACAATTTTGCTCCCATACCACAAGCTTCTCATGTCAAGCCAAGAATTTATCTGTAAGTTGCTGTTGCTTTGATTGGTGAAGAAAACCAAGATGTTTTCTAAGGCTCTACTGCCTTTTCGAAACATTTTGGGGCTTGATTTTCGAACTCAAACAAAGGGGACAATTTCATCAATCTGCCATTTACGACAGCCCAGCCCATTTACAGTTGTCGGAAGAAAAAAGCCCCTACAAAAATATATATATATATAGGCCTAATTTTTACTTTTGCTCTGGGACGTGAAAAATTCAGGACAAACTACCCAGTGATTTTTCTTTATTTATTTACAAATATGAGATACCCAATTTCCATTCTAGCCATCAAAGATTTTGTAGTTCAAATGGTTAAGTACAGTGACTCATCATGCACTTGAGATCAATCTTACGTTTGAATCTCTTTATACCACATTCAATTTCGTTCAATGTTTGATTCAAAAAAACTGCGCTTAGCCCTCTGCTCCTTCCTCCCAAAAAAAAAAAGCTTAAACCTTATCTTATAATTAGCCTTCTAATTGATAACCTGAAACTCTCACTTCCGAGATCATGTGTCCAACTCCCCCTTCCGACATTTTTTTGTATTAAAATAAATAAATATGGGCCAAAGGTAGGGTTTGATTGTGGGCATTATTTTACAAAGCTCACGGGCTACACCTTGTAGCTTGGCTTGTTGAATAAACCCAACCCAAGAACTTGTGATGTAGATTTCATTCTTAGGCCCTTCTCGTTAATGGTGACCCAAGAGATCCAAGAGCTACCCGCCCATGGAGTTGAGGTGGGCCCAAAATTGTAATCTTGTCGCATCATGCGGAAACAATTGGGCTGTGGTGAGAAAAGATTCGTAGCCAAATAATTAGTGTCAGTTTTGTTGACCTCTGACACAGGAGCTGATAGATGTTGCATCAATTAATTGCTTTTTTTTTTGTTTCATTCCAACAACTAAATTATATGTTAATTTGGAGATCCCTGGATATTCCTATGGAGCTTACACTAAATTCCAAAATCATCATTTCATGACGAAAAGTTGGTCAACCCCACCACCCTTGTTATCAATATAATTACATTCTTAAAATACATTTCATTGTCTATTCTAACAAAATTATATATATATATATATATATTAACAATAAAAAAACACTCAATCATTCATGCCCTTGTTTTTAAACTTTCACAGCTTAGTGGTCGACATGTTTGCAAATGAGGCCAGCCAAACTAGATCTTTGCTATTAAAGGTATGTTTTTCTTCTTCTTTTTTTCTTTTTTGGGTTTATTTATGGGCTTATTTAAGTATTTATTAGTTTTCCATTTCTACCCCGGAAGTTAGCCCAAATTCATGACCCTACCAAAACGAATCGTCGAAATGGACGGTTTGCATTTAAAGGAGGCAACGGCTCAGATTCGGTGTCGCTTGTCTTACAAGTCAAAAATCCCGCTTAACTCTCCCGCCTTTCAGATACAGCCCAATTTTGGGGGCCGGCTTAGCTGTCCTTTGGACCCATTTCCAATGCCCTACCTCACCTATTTATTCGCGTCCTTATCCTCCTTTTTTTTCTTCATTTATTATATTTTCCATTGAAAATTTTATCTTATAATTTTTTAATGGGGGTGATGATAGAGTGCTTTGCAGCTGTATTTGTGGCGATGCTGCTGAGGACAGCAAGGACCGGTCTGTTTTTGCACCGTCAGCAAAGTTTCCGCGTGGAAACAGAATCGAGCACCTGTCGTTTTTAGCTTCATTTTTTGTAAAGCCTGTCGTTTTTAGCTTTTTTCTCTCTTTTTTTCGGTTGGGGACCTCTAGTTTTTTTCTTCTTCTTTTTTTATTTCAAAGTAATATAACTGTATTGAAACAACAATGTCAGAAAAATACGGGAATATTAAGAACTAAACTCCAGTGATGTAAAACATATGTGGCCTCGTTAAAATTTGCCTTCAAAACTCCCTAATAAAGAAAAATCAGATTAATTACAAAATTAAGAAAATTAAATGTCAATCGGGGAAACATTACAAACAACCCACGTCTCTACAACGTTGAAGAACGTTACAGTCGGTCATGGGGCCGGCTCCTCAATCATATAGTTCAGTCCACAATACATAGCCTTCACCAATGAAATATGAAACATATCACTTGCATACTTGGATGCAAGTAATATAACTTTTTTTTATTTGACCTCTTTTTGTACAAATTTTTTTATTTTACCTTACCGTTCCTCTTTTACATGAACCAATTATTATTTCAAATTAAATATTGTTGCATATTTTCTCTTCCAAAATTTAATATATATATATATATATATCGTTGCCCCTGTAATTATTGAAAAGCAATATCTTATATTAAATGACTTAGCATCAAGTGCTAGCACATTGGCAATCTACACCATTGTGCATATTGGAGACAATTACATTATACAACAATGTCTACATGCATTTTGATATGGAGATCTAAGGAGTTCAGATAGTTGTACAATAATATGCGTGATCAAGATAAATATCAAGCGCTTATAGTGTAAGTAGTGAAGAATATTTACCTACGTACTAAGGTTTTGTATTTAATTCTATCATCTTATATTGCTTGTATGAAAGATAATGTATTTATCACAAGGCAACATGGTAGCTGATATCTTGGCAAAGAAAGGACATGAGGATAATCACTCTTGTATCTGATTTAGTAACTTACATGTGGATGTTAATTATAGATGTTTTGAATGCATACTAATTCCAAATGTTGAATTTTAAATCTCATTAAATATAAACTGTCGAATGATAGCCTAAATGTTTTACTTAGTAAGGGACTTATAATTCAATTGGTTAAGATCATTTACTCATGCATTCGATGTCCTAGGCTCGATTTCCTCCACCAATATCGATTGTATATAAGGAAAAAAAATATCTTACTTTACAAGCATGTGTTTTTTAAACGAATGATAGAATTGTAGATCTAAAAGTTAATATCTTTTAATCATTATAGGAGTTTTTTTTTTTTTTTGGTTTGAACCACGAGGTGGTCCTGGATGGGCCCCAACTATGGGTGGCACCTTTAAGCCTTAACCACAACCCAGACTAATCCCCGCTCACACCGGGTCGGCCCGTAAGGGGTAAAGTGCTGGCCAAAGTGGTGACTCCATACGAGAGCAGGGATCGAACCCCTGACCTTCTCTTAAGGAATGAGAGTGCCGAACCACTCACACCAACCACCTTGGTTCATTATAGGAGTTTTTTCGATAATGAATATTTGTAATTTTCGTTTGTCAAATGAAATTTGAAGAAAAACAATTCCTTGCAATGCGAATCAACCTCGTTTGTTTGTTTTAAAAAAATAAAACTTTATCCATTTGTCTTCTTTTATTTTGAACCTTTCTTCAATAAAGAGACAAATACATAAGATGGAAACAAGGAACAGGAGATTTTCAGCTGCATTTATAGGCAAAAAATTTTATTAATACTGTAAATTAAACTAAAGAAAAGCAACACCCATAACCTACAAAAACATTCAAACATATTTATCTTCAAGCTTTCTCATACACCATATTAGGGAGTTTTTTTTCCTTTTAATCATTATAGGAGTTTTTTCCTTAATGAATAATTGTAATTTTCGTTTGTCAAATGAAATTTCAAGAAAAACGTATCAGGGGTTTGTACCCCAAAGGGGTCATGGTGTAAGAGTCTTCATACATTTGTTTGACAAAAATAATTGAAAAAAATTAAATAATAGTATTTTCATTAACATATTTTTTACTCTAATTGCTTTCCTAGCCATAAAATGAAAACTAAGTTTCATTTATTTTTTCCACTTTGCTACCCTAGCTATATCACATATAAAAAAGCCAACAAATATGCCCAAACCCTAGAATGGCCCCACTGTGCATACGTCAGTGATCGTATACTATATTAGGGATGGTCATCAATCGCAGTTGAATTGATGAAATCGGCTGATCCAAATAGTAATTATTGATTTGGTTTTGTTTTGACTAAGAAAAAGTTAAACTGTTTAAAATCAAACTAAACCTTACATGGTTTGGTTTGATTCAATATTGAGTTTTTGTAAACCGACCCAGTGGCGAAGCCAGGATTTTGTGTGTATGGGGACCTCTTACAAATTATAAAGAATCAAATGTTTGAACTCACAATACATACGGAAAATAGTATATATATATATCACATATGTCAAGAATTATATTGTTTATTAGTTGCAATCATAATTGTCATCAACAAAGGGATAGACAAATACATTTTAAGCAAGAAAAATTGTAAGAGATAGACAAAGAAGCAAATATCTTTAAAGCTTTTTCCCCCATTGAACCCAATAGAAAGAAAAAAAATAAAATTTCACAAACTAAAAAAAATCTTAGGTCCCTTCATGCATTCATATCGTACATGAAAAAATGTTTTATGTCAAAATATTGACTAAGTATGAAAAATGGTTTTTCGAAATAATCATTTTCTCAAAATAAATTTTTTCGGCTTTTATTCCTTACACATCAAATAAGAAAACTTGATTTTATGGGATTTTAGTATAAAGTATATATTAACTTAATGAGCCATCATTTTTAGCCTAAATCGTATTTTGCACTAAAACCGATTTTTCATATTTTGATTTGGTGGGAATTTAATTTTCTAGTATTTTTATTTGAATCCAAATAAGTGGTACTTCCTTATTTACATTATAAACTTAAGTAAATTGAGTAATATAAAAATAAATGAAAGTAAAATGACAAAGACATTTACTTAAATGTTGAAAATGGAAATAATGTAATCTGTACACCCGGAGTGCACCACCACCAACTGAGCAAATGGGCAATTTGAAATACCTCATCGTGCCTTAATAGATCCGCCACAATACATATTGGTACATATCAAAACGTAAAGTATTTGAAATAATATACATATAGAAATACATAATAGTATATTACTTTTTAAATATATAAAAACTTGAGTAGGGCCCGGGACCACACTGGTCCCAATGTGGCTCCGCCCCTGAACCGACCTCAACTGAATCAAATCGTCAACTTGTATATTTATTGTACACTTATGGTACCTTAATTAGATTATATGGATTTTAAATTTGAAGTTTGATGTACCTTCGGAGTTATTGATATTTAAATTTGAGCTATTTTAGTCATTGAAATTTGAAGTTTTAATGCATGTTGAGTTTTAGAGTGGTTTGATAGTATAGTAAAAGAAAAAGTATGTAGCAAGTTGTGAATATTTTTTATTTACTGTAATTAGGCTAATAATGTTGAAAAAATGCAAAAAAGAAAGAAAATTAGGCTTAGGCCCAAATCAACCTAATCAAATCGTCTTAAATTGGTTTGGTTTGGTTTGATTTATTTCTTAATATTTGTCAAAATCAAACCAAATAAAACTATTATATTGTAATTAGTTTGACAGTTATTTTAAAGTGAAATTGATCAAATTCGGACCATGTCCATCTCTATTCCAGACTAATAAAAAAAAGCTTCACATATAAAATAATTCGCAACCAGAATTTATTATCTCAGTAACAAACAAAAAGTTATTTCGCAACCGTAATTTCTATTTATATTTTACAGGGTCCTTTTTATCTGAAAAAAAGAAGAAAGAAGAAGACAATTTTTCAGACAGCTGGCAACCAGAGTGAGCGAGTCTTCCCTTTCTACACCGGCAATTGCGGGAACCACTCTCTCCCCCCTCCTCAACTTGTTCCTTGTCTCGAATGCCCAATTCCAGCATGTGATACATAACAAAAGCCAGCAATTTCCAAACTTGACCAGGGGCACTTTCGGAAATCCAAAACCCTCTTAGATATCCCCGCAGTTTCCTACGACTTTCCTGCGTGTCACGCTCGTGGGTGCAATCTCAACCGTCTATCTCAATCCACATCCCCAAGCTCGAAACCCTAGCTCCCTCCTTCCCTTGAATAATAAAGTTTAAAATTTGCGTTCAAACCCCTCTTCCATCGTCATTCCGAGAGAGAAAGAGAGAGAGAGAGAGTGCATCTGGTTCGCATATTGCTCTTCGTCTCTGGTTCGTCCTCCTCGGTTAGGGTTTTATATGCAATCAATTAGAACCATAGCTGCGTCGTTATAATCAACTAGGGGTTTAAATTATCGAACCTTGAGGGAATGGATAGATTGGCGGAGGCGGCAACGACGGCGTTGGGGTTCGTGAGGTGGGATGAGGTGTTTGTGTCGAGCGACAAAGGGAGGAGAGAGGTCCATTACTATCTGAAGCGAAGCGACGGGAGCTCAGATCTGGCTGTGGTAGGCAAAGAGAAGAGCTTGCGGCACATGTCCTATCATTACGCGTTTAGAAACCGATCCTTATTCTCTATGTCTTCGCTTGTTAAGCTCAAGTCTCGCAGGGAGGTCGTTGATTGGCTAAATTCCGTCGTTTCAGGTAAATTTCGCGCATGTTCAATTTCTTGATGAATTTTGATAACCCTCCCTTTCTTGTTTGTTTTTGGATATTTTGAGGGTTTTCACTTTTCCTTATTGGGAAAATTGAATGTGTTTTTGTATTTGTCTACAATTTGTTCGTGTAGTATTGTTGGGATTTGGCTTTTGTTGAAGAAATTTTCTGGATCTGGATGGTTTTGTTTGAGGCGGACATAGAATTACTGGGGTTGTGTTTAATTTTTAATCGATTTATTCACAAATCGATTTCTTTTGTTCCCATTTTCTTGTGTATATTTTCACTGATTTGTGGTCATGGGAGCTTCCCCACCGCTTTTACATGGGATATCACCATCAGAATTTTTTCAGAGACGGGTTCTCTGGTTGATAGGGCGGAGGGTTCTTGGGTTCACCTACAGGCCAAATTCAAGGCTTTTCCCTTTGTTAAAGTTTCAACCTTTGCCATGAGACGCAAGTTTTGTGATAATCTGGGTTTGTTTTATCTCTCAAAATCTGATTTCCTTTATCTTTCAATTTCTAGATTCGGCTCTGGCAAGAGTGTTTATCCTCCAAGTTGGCCTGTCTTCCGCTCCTTTCCCTCTTTCAGATCTCCACTTATGTTGAATTCTTCTTGGCATGAGGAAAAATCCCCTTGCCTTGAAGAAAAATTATTTTATTCATTTCCATGTAAAATCTTTTCTTTTTTTGGGATCGGTCTTACCTCTCTGTTTATTTCTTGGAAATTTACACAACTTATAGCCGTTCTATTTGTTAAAAACACGAACGCCTTAAAGATATTTTCGTCATGTTCTTTCATTGAGCCCCCACAGGCCATTTTTTGTTCACTAATGAAGGACCTTACAGGTGGTATGGGCTGTTTTATGCGTATTCTTACTTTTACGGTCTTGTCTTTATCTGGCTTTGAACCTTGACCATGCTCTGTTCTTGATGGTATTGCTGGTGTTCCTGTTTTTGTGAACTGACTATGATCTGGGCTGCAGGATTTTTAATTAAATTGTAAAGAGCTGGTTGAGAGCATCGGATCCTTATGCCCTCAAAATCTCTAGGTCAAGACCCTTCATGGCCAGATTTATTATTATTCCCTAATGATCTTTGGTATCTGTGGTAGTTTATGTCTTCAGGTTTTCAGTCTCTCTGTTTAATGTATCCATCTGTTATGGAGACTTGTCCTTTGCACTGCTTGTTTCTGTTTACACATTTCTTTCTGTTAATATTCTTGGGTTGTTTTTCTTTTATGTTTTCATTAATGTGTCCTGATTGCTGATATATCTGTCATTCTATTTTCGTTATTATTTTTACTGTAGTCCACGTTAAATGTCATATTAATTTGTTTGTTTTATGAATCCTTCAGATACATCACCTCACAAGTCACCTGATTTGGGTGGGAGTGTGTTGGATGATAAAGATTCTTGCAAACTGGGGATTGAAATCCATAAGGTAAGGATGATTACTTATGACCCTTATTTACCCCTCTGCATGTTTTATGCTTCAAATATTTATTACTGAAATACGCTTATATTCATTCTCCATCTTTCTCCTAGGATACTGTATTGCGGAAGTTGGGCCACCATACTACAGAGTTTCTGTGGTTAGGTTCTCCTTGGACATGCAGGAAAAAACGGAGGCATTATCAATCTTTCAGCCGGAACAGTGTTGTAGTTTCTGTAAGTTCTATTCCGTTGCCTTTTCTTTTTATTAAAAAAAATTCCCTTTTGTTTCTTGGACATCTTACTATCAATTGTGAGTTTGCTTTTAGAAAATATTTTCATCTGACTCATTCAACTTCTGTTGTTCCTCTTTCCAAATACTTTCAGGTTCATGATTTTGTATTTGTTTTAGCAGAGGAGGATAAGCGTCTTGTTGCATACTTAGAAGATATGTACGAAGATTCTAGGGGCAACAAGATGGTTGTGGTACGATGGTTTCACAAAGTTGATGAGGTTGGTATTGTTTTGCCTCGCAATTTTAATGACAGAGAGATTTTCTTTTCTCTGTGTCTTCAAGATCTCAGTATTGAATGCATTGATGGATTGGCAACCGTCCTCAGTCTCCAGCATTTCGAGAAATTCCACAAGGAGGCAACGCAAACTCATTTGGAACCCTTTGTATGCCACAAGCAGTTTGATAATGATGATTGCAAGCCCTTCGACATTACTCAAGTTAAAGGTTATTGGAAACAGGAGATACTTAGATATATGTGCACAGCTTCTCCTTCAAAGGTTCATGGGAGTTCTCAACAATCAACAGAGGGGTTGGAAATGGAGGAAAATGATGATGCTAATGGTGTCAGACCTAAAAAGAGGCATCATTCAATAAAAGGGTATGATGTGTGCTTGGAAAACAATGACCGAAGGGAATCACTGGATGCAGTATGCGTGGATGTGGGGAATTTTAGTAAACATGGGACTGATTGCAGAAGTAAAAGCGAAGCCTGTGGTTTTGGAAGAGGGAGTTCTGATGCTACTTTACCTAGTAAAGAGGTGAAGAAAACCCTACTGCAGCATTTAGCACTGGGCTCCCAGGTTGAAGTCCTCTCACAAGACAGTGGCATTAGAGGATGTTGGTTTAGAGCTTTAATTATCAAAAAGTACAAAGAGAAAGTAAAGGTGCAATATCAAGATATTCAGGATGCAGCTGATGAAGCTAAAAAACTTGAGGTATGCATTGGGGCCATCTCTGTTATATTTTATTTTGTATTAAACTTGTGTCAAACCTGTTCTATGCTTATGGCTTGCTTGAATTTTATGATTTTCATGTTGTAGGAATGGGTTTTGGCATCCCGGGTTGCAGCTTCTGATCAATTGGGTTTTCGGATTTGTGGTAGGCCAATTATTCGGCCGTCTCCAGAGTCTAATAAATGCAAAGTTTCATGGGCGGTTGATGTTGGGACTGCTGTTGATGTCTGGTGGCACGATGGGTGGTGGGAAGGGATTGTAGTTCAGAAGGAATGTGACGAAAGACTTCGTGTGTATTTCCCAGGTTTGCAAAGACTTCCCTTCTTTGAAATCTAATAATAGTAACAACGAAGTTCATGAAAATCTGTTAATTTTGTATTTTGTATTTTTGTTTACTTGCTTAAATATATTAATTTGCTTACTCTCTCTGTGCAGGAGAAAAACGGGTGTTGATTGTCGGTCGTGGAGAATTAAGACATTCTCAAGAGTGGGTGGGTAATGGGTGGGCTCAAATTAAGGACAAGCCTGAACTTGTTAGCTCAATCACGTGTAGTTTAGAAACAAAGCAAGTTGTGGGAAAATGTTTAGATGGCATGTCAGCACAATCTGCTATCTGCGATAGCAGGGCCTCGAAGAAAGATGAAACAGGGTGTAAGGTTTCTTGTCTGCTCTATAAAAAAGATAAGGATGAAAAGGTTAAAGAATTGGGTAAGGTTCCGGATCTTTTGAAAGATGATGTACTTGCCCAGCTGAAGTGGAAGTCGTCAAGGAAGAGAAGACGTAACTGGAGCTCTGTCCAGAAGGTGCATTGCATTGTTGGTGATGGTAAAAGCACCCGTGGCCTTGTGGGATCCGGTACTTGTGAAAGATTTATGATTCCGTCATCTCTGAAAGTTGATCATGAGAACTGCAAATATTTAGGGGATTCTCTGTTCAGTTCTTCAGTGGCGCCCCCACTAACAAGCTTAGTTATGTAGTTTATTCATCCACAAGTATATATTTGCTCTGGTGCATCTATTGGATGCCGCTTTCTTTTTAGACCCTATAATCTCAGCAATGTCATCTCCTGAAGTGTTCGTTTGATGAGTCATGGCATCCAAATCTCTCCATGTAACGTGTTTAACTATTTATGCAACAATAGCCTGAAGCCCTGCAAACGTCAGGCAGAAATTTTTGGCGCAGTTAGAAATGACCTTTTTAGTTCTTCAGTCTTCAGAGTTGGTAGCAGTTGGATGTAATTTGTATATCGTTTTTTGATTTAATAAAATTTTAACTGTCAATCTTTTTGGTTGTCAGAAGTTTTTAACTGTCACTTGCATAATGTTTGAGCTGGCCCCCTCTTCCGGAAGGAACCCTTGGGATTTGTAATTGACTATGCCATTCTGAACCATGGATGGATTTATTCTCTCACGAGGATTTTAGTGCATGATCAGGCTCTCGTCGTTTGTGATTTGATCTAATTCAACTTAATGATGTTTGGCATCAGCAAGTGTCCGTTGGTCATAATTTAGGGACCAGCCTTTTATTTGACTTGGTCTCACCTTTGAACAGAACAGCTACATGACAGGGATCCTATCCTATGTTCTTTGTAACGTTACAGATCTAAGATAATATCAACTGTTTTCCAAGTTGGCTTTGTTTACAAATAGAAATAGAGTTTTGGTTGGGCAAGGATCCTATGTCACAAATAGTTGAAAACTTGTAAGAACAGACCAAAACTACGACTAAAACCTGTGCTTTAATAGATAATTTGACTGTTATTTACAGCTGTACCGCACTTAGTATACTGCACGGCATCATTGTCAAGTAACGTCGGAGGAATAAGTATGGAGAAGAAAAGTTTGTGTGCCAATGCCACACACTAATGCGATTGTGGGGCTACCATTTGTGAATGAAGCATCGTTGTCAACTAAAGACCTTTACCTTTTCCCATTTGCTGCTTTAACAAGTTTTTTTTTTGTCATTAATCTCCGCTCCCTTTCTCTCCAACAAACGGTACTAAAGGACTCAAAGTACCTCAAAAAGTAGGAAGGCTCCATCAGGACAGCAGTAGCTGCTGCTAGATCATTTTCTACTTGCATGATGGGATTGAACTTCTTACCTTCCTGCTCTGTGTGAGGTTCTTCTTCTTGCTCTGTTTAAGCAACATAACGAAGCCATGGCTTGCAGTATTGATGCCCTAACAAGGAGCTCTCATGATTTGGAATCAAAATGAAGTCAAACACTTCATCACTTTCTCCTGGAACCAGTCTTGCCTCTGCTGAATCTTTATCCATGCCTCTTGTTTGTACTCTCTCTCTCTCTTTCTCTCATTCCTGCATTCATTTATATTCAGACCTTAAGTTATTGTTGGTTTTTTTCTCGCTCAAACCAGTTCCAGGAAGTTGTTCTCTCTGCTGATATAGGATGTACTGAATGCCAAGAGAGACTTGCAGACATGATGTCAAAATTGGGTGGTAAGATTCCTGTGCAGCCTTATATGCTTTGGATTATCATGGCAAATTAGAGACCCTTTTGTCTTTGTTCTAAATATCAGTAGAGTCTTGATCGCTTGCCTGCCTCCTATACAAGATACTGCATGTATGAGTTTTTGCTTTGATGAACTAATAGCATTTGATTTACCGGTTTAGAAACAAATTATTACATTTCTAGGGAGCATGGAACATCTCAGATTGAAATAATGCTGGCCTTTCTCGAGTAATTACCAAAGAGTTCTGCCTCTGATAAAAACATTTGCCCTGTTTATGCAAAATGGAAAGGCATGTGCTCTGTGGACCCGTGGTGGGTAATTTATCATCTCAGAGCTGTGAAAACTTTGGCTGCAGTAGCAAGTAGTAGGAAACTTCTTTAATGTTCTTGGCCAATAAAGGGTCAAATACTATAAAGCTGCTGAATGCTATAGTATAAGTATAGTATGGTACTTATTCCGTGACAGTTGTACATGATTGTCTGCTAGTCAAGTTCTTGGCTTAGGCCTTGGAGCTTCCTCTTCCCTAATGGGACCACCTGCATGTGTTTTCATCTACTTTCTTTTATTAGCACTGTAAACATGTGATGTAAACATTATAACATGTTTTCATGATTGAGCAGAGATAGAGTCTGTTGTGGTGAATGCATTGGAGAAGAAGGTTACACTCATTTGCAGATATCCCAGAGTAGCCAAAGTACCGGCCCGTCCGCTAGTTGCTGCTGTTTACAGGAACCCTCTAAACAAATTTGCCTTGATTAAAAGGATATTTCGTTCTTCCTCGAGTTGATCAATTCCAAGCCAGATTGAGAAGTCCAAGATGCTATGGGAAATTCATATCAGAAGTCTTCCTAATTCCTTCAATTGGATTGGACATGAATATTACTTTTTCGCTCTGATTAATTGATGATTGGTACATACTTCAGTTGGTGATTTAGTTCCACATTTTGTAATTGAATTTTTATAGAAACGTATAGTAAAATAAGTGGGACATATTGGTAGATTGATTGGGCAAATCCTTGACTACTGGTTCTGTTACTGTGTTTGTTTGAAAAAGAGATGGTTGGAAAAACTGGATCCTGAGAGGGGCCTTAAATTTTCTTTAATAGAAACCTTTGAGTTCAAGAAAGAGATGCTTTCTAATGTTGCTATGCAAAAGTGATGCTTAGCCTTGCCATTGTGACAGGAAACAGACAAATATTTATAATGAAGTTAAGGATATATAATAAGCCGCACAGAAGAAACAAAAAGCCTCTTTCTCAACTTCAAGCATAGTCAGATTCCAAAACGAAAAGGAAGAATTTCCATGGGATGATTCAAAAGTAGAATATCAATTATTGGTTCACAATCTTTCATATTCCCAATATTCCACAGCTGCCTTTTCCATTTACCTTTCTCCAGTCATCAAAACAACCCAAAATTTCATCTCAGGTCCTGGCATTTCCAACTTCATGGCAGGAAAGGCAAGTTCTGTGGCATCTTTGTCTCTCTTCCTTGTCAAGCTTACATAATGTCTCAAAGGTTAAATTTCGTCTTTCCGAAAAAAGAAGAAGATTTCTGATGGGGCTATATATCTGTTTTTGGTTTTTTCTTGGGTACAATTGCAGTATTTTTGCATGGTGATGAGGCTCAATATTGACTGCAATGGATGTTGCAGGAAAGTAAGGAGAATACTTCTAAACATGAAAGGTAAGGTATCCATAAACGTAGGCATCAAAGTCCATAAATTTAACTCTAAATATATATTCCAAAACTAACTATCCTCTTTCCATTTATATGTTGAAGAAATAGAGACACATTTGATTGAGAAGCAGCAGTGTAGGGTAAGTGTGTGTGGGAGATTTGTACCAGCAGATGTGGCAATAAAGATGAGAAAGAAGACGAACCGTCGAGTTGAAATTCTGGAAATTCAAGAGCTCGATGGCACCACTGAACAAATGGAGCAAAGGGCTATGATTGCTACTTGTAAAACACATCAATTATATTGTTAGGGTAAATTTACTTTACCAGGTGGTTTTTTTTCCTTTTTAGTGTGAATACAAAATTTGCCTAGCAGTTAGTAATGCATGCCATTGTTCTTGAGAATTGAAATTGATAATAGAATGCAAATAAGTGAGATATAAGCCAGGAAATCATACTTTTCAATTCGATATTTTTTTTGTTTCATGAAACAGGATTCTTGCGTGATGATATAAGTAAGTACATAAAGAAACAATCAATTATCCATGCCATGAGAAATCTGTTTTCATTCCCTAAGATATTTTCAGAATGGTTCATAATTTTTATTTTGGTTACCGAGAAAAAAACTTATTGGACACATAGCAGCCATAATAAGAAGGATGCTACTTTGTTCACACTTACCCGGATGGTACCCCTTTTTTTTATTTTTTAAAGCCTTTGAAGCTGCTTCATTTTATCCAACCTACAGGTTGCCCTTTCTGTGGAATTGGGCGCATTTGCTGCATGAAACCATGTTCTGATATCAATTATTAGAAGCCCATGAGTAGAACTTGCTCCTAAAAATCAATTTGTAAGTTGTAAGAAAAGAGTGCCCAAGAATTGTTAAGTTGCGCTAGAATATGCCATTTTTCCAATGTGGAAACTCGAGTCCTAACATTCCTTCGCGCTTTTGTTAAGTTCTTTAATAACAATTTTCATTTATTTATACAAATGAGGCCAAAAAGATAGATATTTGTATATAAGACACTCAAAATTTTTGACCAAAAAAGGCACCCTAAATTCCAGAGATGGAAAGAAAAATATGTTCGTTTGGCACAATAAGTGGATTAAAAAAAAAGTTTTTATTTTTATAAATAGGCCCATTCGTAAGCCCATTTAAAGAGAAACCGAAAACTAGCCACTTGTCATTTTCTAATTGGTTCTTAAAATTTTTTAAAACACTAAAAGCAAATTAGAAAATAGTTAGTTTTGGGTTTTTCTTTTTAAATATACTCTATATACAAATATGAAAGTTTCTCAAATAAGTATTTTATGTTAAGAATTGGTTACATACTTCTAATCTTAGTCATTGGATTGCATTCATTAAATATGTTGGTAATCTCTTAGATACAATCTAACGGCCGAGATTAGAAATATACAACCAATTCTTAACTTAAATATTTATTGGAGCATCTGAATGCAAGTATATCATGCTGAAATGAGCTTTTTTATAAATATTTAAATTAATAAAAAATTTCGTTTGGCACATGAGCCACAGTGACATTGGACCCGAATAAGGATATCCATATGTCACGCTGTCAATCTCGAAGTATTTGATTTTCTTCGAAAAGTCATAAAACCAAAAACCATTCTCTCTCGCTCGCTCTCATAATTCAGACTCCTCGCAAAACCCAAAATCATAAAACGACAAAAAACCAACCCCTAACCCTAGATTTCCCGGATGGCCAGTGAAGCCCAAGACTCGCATCGCAAACACCGCCGGGCCTCTTCCTCCGACGACGAGGCCGAGAAGTCGTCGAAGCGCCACAAGCACCGTCACCACCATCGCCACCACCGTCACCGTCATGGCAGCAAAAAGCGCGAAGGCGATGTCAAGCCGGCCGTTGACGATGTTGAAGCTCCTCTGGCTGCTGTTCTGTTATCTTCTTCAGGTGCCAATAGTTCTAGGCCAGATGAAGACGTGGAGGAAGGCGAAATTCTCGAGGAGGAGGGTGTCGGTGGTCACGACGACGGCGTCTTGAAGACGACAGCCGGCTCTGATGCCGAGTCTGGTGAAATTGAGGCTCTTGGAATTCGCGATCAGTCTGATAATCGAAATCTGGTGTGTTCTGAATGCCCCGTATTATCTTCTGGTTTTTCATTAGTTGGGCCTCTACTTGCTGTTTGGTCACTAAAAAGAGTTTGGAATTTGGAAATTCGAATCTTTAATTGTTTCTGGCTAGTTTTCATGAACTCTTTAATTGATTGGTTTTCAAACTTATATAGTTTTTCTTTTTCGTTTCGTTTGCTTGAGATTCAAATCGTTGAAACTTTTGGAAATGTATTTAACTGTTGTTCAGTGGACAAAATATCTATACCTTTCTATGCGTTTTGGACTGTGTGATGAAATTTGTTTGGTGAGAACTTGTTCAAGCTGAGTCAAAGCCATTGTTTCATACATATGTAAGAACCCGCTCTTGCACTAGCCGAACATGAATCAATTGCAAAAGAAGTTTCCCTAGGCGTTTCAATCAATGAAGGCTGATGGCTTACTTTTAATTTGTAAGAGTTGGTTACGTTGCATATTAAGTAACTGTTATTTTTTTATTGTGTTTTGCCTGGATTAATGTTAAGTACTGCAATTTGTTCACTTACTTGATTTTCCTTGGTGTGCTTGGCAGGGAATTTTTGTCGATAACATTGATAATAATTCAAAAACCATGAGAGAGCACTGTAGTGACGATGATACTCGAATTCATGTTGGTGGCAAGTCTCGGGATGAGACTGGGTTGCCCAGACATTCCAGTATCGAGCCTCAAGATGATTTAGCTTCTAGATTAGGCATAGAGGATCATGCCAATGGCAATTCCCACCGGTTTCACAAAGAGGAGAAGAGGCGGCACAGGGAATCTGGGTTGCCTTCTAAAGAAAGTGATAAGCGAAAGCATTACTATGATGATGAAAAAGTGGATGATAATAGAAGCAAAGTAGCTAATCGAAAAAAGCCATCCTCTGGAAGTAGTGGAGACAAGCACAAGACCTTGGTACGTTCACCATCTCGTGATAGGTGCGGGGATGATTTACATGGTAGGAGCAGATCGAGGTCATATGATCATGTGAGGGAGAGATCATGCTCCCGCAGTAGAGTAGAAGAGGAGGCCCTTTCTAAAAGGAGACGTTATCAAGAACGAGACACTGCAGTATCTGTAGAGAAAAGTAAGGCTACGTTCGACTCTGGTGATGAAGGAGTGGTTCGGAGGCATGACAGTGACGATTTGGCTAGGGATGATGAACGAGAACAGAGTATTAGTTATAGCAGATACTCTGTATCCGATCGTAGCAGAGAGAGAGAGAGGAGTAGGGAGAGGGAGGTGGATAGGATTCAGAGAAGGGAGAAAGAACAAGAAAGGAGCAGAAATAAGGATCGGAGAAGGGATGGAGAAAGAGAAAGGAGTAGTGACAGGGATTTGGTTAGGGACAGGAAAAGGGGAATTGGACGAGACAATAGCAGGGAAAGGAGAAGAGAAGAGCGACATAGGAGCAGAGACATGGAGAACAGGGACAGAAAAAGGGAGGAAGAAAACAATAGGAGCAGGGACCGGATCAAGGCTGATAGGGACAGAGATATGGAGAGGGATCGAGATAGGGACAGAGTTACAGACCGGAAATGGGAGAGGCGAGATGATAGAGACAGGGATAAGGGTCGAGATATGGAGAGGGAGAAATATGAAAATCTTGAAGACAGCTATGGAAATCGAGATAGGAATAAACATTCTGGTCGATCAAGGCATGATGAAAAAGAATACAACCAGGACAGAACAAGAAAAACTGATCCAGCAAAGGTTCAGAGTTCAAACAGTTATGCTGCAGAAGGGATTGAAGACATACCAAAAAGGTATTTGCTTGGTTTAACAGTTGCTCCCTTTTCTCTTGTTTGTTTACCTCTTGATGCTTATATTTCAGTTCTTTTTTGTAGAGGTGAAGATGAACAAGAAGACAATGAAGAGAGGGCCACTTTTCAATTTGCTGAGCAGGAAGAGGAAGATCTGAACAGGATCAAGGAGGAGAGTCGAAGAAGAAGGCAAGCGATCTTAGAAAAATACAGAAATCAGCAGTCACAGCAAACAAATGAGTTACAAAAAAATGAGTCACAGTTACAACAACGAATTGAGCCTCAGCCTCTTTTGGAGGGTGTGGAGAAAGGTACTTCTAAATTTTCTTTTAAGTCATCGATGTTCACCTAAGCTCTCCTTTCCTTTTAAGTGCATCTGCCCACCATTTGTTGCTATTTGTATGTTTTATAATACTGTTTATGCTACTCTGGGTGCTTCAGGGTTACATCCTTACAGTATTATTTATTTATTATAATAATAATGTAAACAAATATGTTAACCAGACAAAGATCCTCAAGATCATGCGACCGAATCAGCTGGTGTTGCCAAATCTGGTGCAGAAACTGATGATGGCAGGAGTGATGAAGATGTGTCTCTTGCTGTATTTTCAATTTCACCTCAGCAAAATGGTGATGTTGCTTCTAGGATGACGTCTGGTGCCACTGGGCTTGGAGAGGGTACTCCAAAGGTGAGTCTAGTCTTTCCAAAATTCTGAGTACCCACAGTTTGAAAAATCTTGTTTATTTGAGGAAAACTTAGATTTGTTTGTTGTTGAAACCGTAATTTTTGGTATTTTTATGTCCCAACTTGGCTTGAATCGTTTAGGATTTGACTGAGATTTGTGAGTTTTTTAATTTTTAATTTATTTTCAACTTATGCAGAGTGAAAGATCTGATGTCATTTTCTGTGATGATATCTTTGGTGAGACCCCAGTTGGAGTTAGAAAATCGGTAAGTTCATATGTAAGTTACCCATGCAGTGCACCTTTCATTCTTACAATTATGGTGTGCATATATGACATTTTAGATATTGATAGAGTTCATGAAATAATGTTTATACATCCTGAGTAACTTGTATTTAGTTTGGCTGGTATTGTCTTGCATGGGCAACAATCGGAAAGCATTGACCTTGGTTCATGTTGCATGTTACTTTGCATGTCAGTTTACATATGTATCACTTTTCATTGTTTTTTGTCATTTTTGTTGTGGATTTGTGTACAAGAATTGCAGTTTGTTTAATGCCCGGCTTGCAGAAATTTTTGTCTTCTCAGCAGAGTTTCATATGGGCAGTATCTGCAGGATGCAACATGAATGATTCTGTGGAGTGGTTTTTCTTGTTATTTATATTTTTATCATCACTTACTCAAGAACATAAATTTTTGGACAGTTTGTGTTTAGAACACTAAGAGTGATGATTAGTCATGTAGCTTGCAGCTAGACTTAGGTCTTGTGTTTCTTTTACCTCTGCAGGGCAAAGGAGATGGTGTTCGAATTGAAAGGAGTGGTCTTCATGACAACTGGGATGATGCAGAAGGGTACTACAGTAAGTATATGACCAATCTTTCACATTTTTGTTAGGCTTGTAATGGTCCCTTTCAAGTAACAGTTGCAGTTCCCTTCCTTCCCTTACTCTTCCTGCGGGGTTTAAAAAATCATGCATATAGCCCAACTCATGTTCTCTCTTATTGGTGGAATTAATTTCTGCCAGATTTCCCCCTTTTTTTTTCTCAGTTGTAATTATAATTTTCATACAAAATAAAATAATTCATTTTCTTAATTACCTAGGTTGATATTTCATCCAAATATGATTTTTTTATTTTTCTACTGTGTATTCATTTCCTTTTCTCATTTAGTATGATGTTGTTTTGAAGGCTACCGGTTTGGGGAACTACTTGATGCCCGATATGAAATTACTGCTGCTCACGGAAAAGGTGTCTTTTCAACCGTAGTTCGTGCAAAGAACCTTAAAGTCGGTAATGGTGAACCCGATGAAGTGGCAATTAAGATTATACGTAGCAATGACACTATGTAAGTGATTATGATACCAGTTATGTTGGTGCTGGTTTTGGTTATTATCTTGTATATCCATTATTTGGCCTTTTTCCTTGGACTTATTGCTGCTTATATGTAGGTACAAGGCTGGTATGACAGAGTTGGCCATATTGAAGAAATTAGTAGGTCAAGATCCAGAAAATAAGCGCCACTGTGTTCGTTTTCTATCAAATTTCAAGTATCGAAATCATCTTTGTTTAGTTTTTGAATCTCTTCATATGAATCTCCGTGAGGTCTTAAAGAAGTTTGGGCGCAATATTGGTCTTAAGCTAACTGCTGTGAGAGCATATGCCAAGCAACTTTTTATTGCACTGAAGCATCTAAAAAACTGTGGTGTTCTTCATTGTGATATAAAGCCAGATAACATGCTGGTAGGTTGTTGCTATTCTTTCATGATTGGATTTATTCCGAGTCATTTATGTCACTCATAATATATCTATGTTCCAGGTAAATGAGGCTAAAAATGTGCTGAAGCTTTGTGATTTCGGTAATGCCATGTTTGCTGGAAAGAACGAAGTTACACCGTACTTAGTCAGCCGCTTTTACCGTGCCCCTGAAATAAGTAAATTTTCTTATCTTTTTGTTGAGCTATCATTCAGTTTAAAAAAAATATATCCTTCTTGGTTAGTATGTTCCACCTGAAATTTTGATCTGGTCTTTGATGTCTTGGTGGCAGTTCTTGGCTTGTCTTATGATCATCCATTGGATATCTGGTCAGTTGGTTGCTGTTTGTACGAACTCTCTACCGGAAAAGTTCTTTTTCCTGGTGCTACAAACAATGATATGCTACGTCTTCACATGGAATTGAAAGGGCCATTCCCAAAGAAGATGCTTCGGAAGGCATGTATTTGGTTTGATATTCATCAACAATTTTTTTTGGAAGTAAAAACATATCAGTGTAAAGCAAGGAACATAAATTCTTGTTACTGGTTCTTCTGTATGTTTTATATGCTAATATTACATTACTGTTTTAATTGTTCTCCATCTTAAAACTTTTCTTTTTGTTAATGTCCTTTTTGTCTTTTGTTTTCTACTTACAGGGAGCATTTACCCATCAACATTTTGATCAGGATCTGAACTTCCATGCCACAGAAGATGATCCTGTTACAAAGAAGGTATGCATCTGTTCTCTGGCTTGTTTTTATGTATGTCCAGCGTGACATCTTGAGTTGTCAAGTATTAGAGTAATGTGGTTTCCTATCAAGTTTATGAGGTTTAAATTCTGCTTATGCAGACTATCAAACGGGTGATTCTCAATATAAAGCCAAAAGATATTGGATCGATTATTACAGGTTCTTCTGGTGAGGATCCAAAGATGTTGGCCGATTTTAAAGATCTTTTAGATAAAATGTTTGTGTTGGATCCAGACAAGAGGTTGACAGTATCACAAGCTTTGAGCCATCCATTCATCACTGGCAAGTGAACCCTGTTGCTGATTTTCTGACTCCAGAATTCCTGTTCCGCTAGATATTTGTACATTTTGACCTAATTCATACAGTTTCTAATCATTGGGCATTATCTCTCTTCTCTGTGATGGCCTGAGAGCTTTGACACAGTTTTGGCATGGTTGAAGTCAAAAGGGGTGATGTTTTTTCAGGAGTACTCATTACTGGCGGGTTCTTTCAGTGGAGTGTACTGTTTCTATTGTAAGACAACTAGCCAAAGGCGTCTTTTCCCCCTGTAATCATTCATGATTGGCCAATGTGAAAATTATTTACATCTATTATAATTTTCCATCATGATTATATGTGTACTTGGAACATGGTTTCTGCAATTCAATCTGTTGAACAACAGAGGATATATTTATCTTCATGGGTTGTTTACAAAACATGCTTGAGCTTTTGCCAAAGTTTTGGGTTTTTTTTTTTTACCTGTTTTACTTTGCTTCCTTACTATGTACTTTTTGTATATATTTTTCCTTTGTTGCTTGTATTGAAGTTCCATTGTTAAAAAATAATTGTGGTATTTAGAACTTATGTTATGATTGGTTGAAGGTTTGTTTAACATCCTTCCCTTTCATGTCCTTTTTGTCAGTTGTATCTTTATTGCCACTTTATTTTAATTACTTTGGTTCTGGAGATTCTAATTTAACTTTTCATTCAGGATATGTGCCATTGCTTTGAGGCAACACTCCAGTGCTTAGATGCTTAAAAGGAACCCAGGAGAAGGTACCTTGGTTTGTTTATTGGGAGAATATTGTGAGGGACTTGAAAGTAGATGTCACTGTGTTGCATGATTTGTCTTTATGTTGTTCCTACATAAAAGCTTCTTTGTAAACTTGGAAATTTATTCAAGCTGAATCTAACAGTGTCACTGCCATAGATTTGATAACTTTTTATAATAGTCTTTTTTCTTTTTTCTGGGTGTTTTCTATTTGGTTTGCTTTTGAGATTGTGAGAGTTGTTAATTTGTTTATTTACTATAGTATTAGTTATCCGGAAAGTGTAGGTGCATGTACATGCATTCTGAAATATGCTGTGGTTTTTCTGGAACATGGGTCAATTGATGACTTGTACCTCGCCATGTTTGTTTTCTTAGGTGTCAAACTAAATCCATGTAATTGTATTCTGGCATGTATGTTTTGTCGGTCTTTGTCTGGGCTTGAGGGTTTTCTATGTTACTTCTTTTTGTTTGTCTTACATTCAAAATATGCATATCCTAATGAGATTGCATTGCATCTGATCCATGGTCATTCTGGAGGCTCTTGCACAGGAGGCATGTGGCTGCTGCCGGATCTAAAAGATATGAGTAAGTAATTTAATCTATGAATTTAGTTTCGTCCTTGTGGGCTGTGTATTTCATTAAGATCTATAGTTTTAATCTTGATTTTTATGTTTTAGGGTATGGCCCCCATGCTCCTGCACTACTTGTAAGTATATTCAAAGCATAAATTTGTCAATTTGGGTACTTTTTGTGTTTTATTGTGTCTAGTGTAATTTTTCACTTCGTATTCTTTGATTGGCTATTTACTTCTTGATTTTTGCTAAATCTATAGATTGCATTCTAATTTGTGTAACAAAATTCTTTAGACTTGTGTCTGGTGCCTGTAATGCTGAGATATTCTGATATGATCTATCCATTGAGAGGTTGTATACCGTTATGGCAGTGGGTGCAACCTTGTGTCTGTTTCAATGAATAGGAATATAAAATACACAATGATTTAAAGTAAATAGGGGCCTAATATAAACATAATTTAATTTGTATAAATAAACTAAAATATAGTTAAAGAAAGTAATTTCCTTTGGAACTAATGTAGTTTGTGGATGTGCGCGTAACCTTATTTTAATTTCATGAAATTGTTGTCCAGCACTTTTGAACAGCTGTCTTCAGGTTCCTTCGATAGACTATTTTTGTGTTGTATCTGTTGGCTTAAAAAATAACTGGATATGTTCTTTTGGAAAGTGTTACTTGTGCAGGTGTGTTTTTATTTTCTTGACTTTCCAATACGTTGGTTTTCTTACCACCCAATCATCTGTCTCAACCTTCTTATCTTCAGTATGCGGGAATGGTTTTTTTGTTCATCTATAAAGAATAGCTGCTCTATTAAAATTTCTAATTTCTCTGTTAGCTTATTTGGTATTCTTTTATCACAAAGGATATCATTGGCTTGTGTTTCGTTTGTCCATTTGGTTATGATTCATCCTTTTATTTCTGCCATTTTTCATCATTCAATTTAAAAGAACTTGAAAAGGTCAAAGACTAGTTTTGTTTTTAATCAAAATCAAGAGACTAAGATGATGTGAACCCTTGAAACCATAAGAAACTTGCATATGACCTACAGCCGTTCAAATAACTCAAGAAAATAACATAAAAAGACAAAATCCCAACTAATAGGCAGCTAGAGTTCTGGTACAGTACCCCAAAAATCCATAAAATTGTCATCTGCTATACTGTTGGGGGGCGTGCTACTTGGTGTGTCATTTTGTCCCATGGAATATGTACGTATGATATCTGTTAGGCAGGTGTTTCTGCACCCAACAACATTCAAGGATCCATAAAATTTGATTTATTTAGCAATTGGCACATATGTTCCAGAGTGGAAAATGTTAAGAGTAGGACGCCTGCAGGCTGTCCCCAAGGCAACCGATTGAAATTCAGTGGTAGGATTCCCAAGGGGTGGGGGGAACAGTATTTGGCTTGGATTGCTTTTATTTTGATTATATGTGGGGAAGAAACTTTGTAACTCTTGAGATCTGGAGAGCAGTGGCATACTCATCCAATGGGTCTTTTGCCAAATTCATAGAAAATGAGGCGTGTTTTAATCAATTGCAGGCTCTGTTTCTTTTTGGTGATGGGCTTATTAGATTTTAAAAAAAGCTACTACTGTGTGTCCATTTCTGACCTAAATATTGTAACTTGTTATATGCCTTGTCCATTGTTTTCAATTATTACTTTTCAGTAGGAGCTTTTGGAGTCATTGATAAACCCGATTGTTGCATCAGAAACGGGTGTTTAGCTTATGGTGTAATGATGTGGATTGGTGTAGATAGTAATTTTGTTCTTGAAAATCATAAACATATGCTGGTCTAATAAATAACAGATGTATTCTTGTTCTTGTTCCATTTGTATCCTGAGATCAATTCTTTCTATTACATATAATGGTAGAAAAGGGAAGGAAAATGTCCTTGTTCTAATATGATTTTCTTTTGATTTTATCGTTTGATATCTTGCCCTTGTACGATAATAACTATCCGCAACCAGTATCTTGGATGAACTTTCATCTTCAGTATGCAATGTCAATTAAACTACCATGAGTGTCAAGTTCCACCGTCTTTAGTTTACACACTCGCGTCAGTCATGGTTACCTTAAACAATTCTTATATTTTAGAGGGTTCTGCCTTTTTTCTTTGCTTAATCAATGAGGAGACTTCTGAAGAGACTTCTTGTGGAAGATGACAATTTTATATTAACGCGTATGATTCCACAAGTCTAATGTAAAGTAACCAAGCAGGTTCACACGAAAGTTAATTGACTCTGCTGCAAAAAAGATATATATAGGGCTTGTGAGTATAATTTCAGTACTTATATTGCGTGATCTGTGCTGCAAAAACAACTGTGTATAACCTTCACTACGCAGCCTAATTGTTACTTTTTATTATATTCAATCAAATCTAGTGTGATGATATGAATTGTGTTTAAAATTGTTGTGAGGGAATTGTAATTTTATATGCAGCTCTTGTCGTGTCGCTTGATTCATATAACAAAAGAGAAGAAAATGGTAGATTAGAGCCGCCCGCCGTTTTTAATAATATAATGATCCGATGGTACCAAAAGCCCTTTCCGCCGGTGGTGTTAAATTGTCAATTACGGGGGCCACGGGCTTTGATAAGTTTACCCTTCTAGACTAGTTGGCAGGTTCCGTCTTCTGTGGTCAAATGGAGATTGACGAATTCAAATTAATAGGTTTCTTGCAATCTTTGGGTTCAGTCTTATACAAGATCGCTAAGAAGCTTCCACTTCACATCCATTTCTCCTCACAAGTCACCAAGACCGCACTCAAAAGTACCCTCAGCAATCGCCATCCCTACTAACTTGTCGGGTATAGGCCTCAGAGGATAATCCTATATGGGCAAATATTATTTCTATTGCGTTGGTTGTGTTATTCATTTGGCCACTGCTACGTAATGGGTCCACTGCTAATACGACGACACCTAACCGAACCACCAAATTGGGAAGATTGAGGAACAAAGTTGATCCATCCTATATAGGATTACCCTGCACATTTAGGAATTACAGCAGAATTAACATTCATTAGAAATTGTTTTCGTCTTTCACTTGCCCTAATTTCACCAAAATCCTCCGCAATAGGCAGAACCAGCACCAGTTTGTCCAGATCTGGGAAGCACTCTGCATATTTGCCTAGCCACTAGAGCAAAACAAGAAGCTGTTACTTACCATAAACAAACCCATTCCATAAAAAGATTTCATTTCGTGGCGACCGTGATCCACGTGTCCGAAGTGCGTCTGACCAACTGGATGCTTTCTGGCTCTCTTCGCAGAAATTGTCCATCTAAGACTAATAAGCCGCGTTTTACTAAAACCACGTCTACATTTGCATCATCTCCATCTAGAGACTTAGCCCTTAAGCCAAAAAGTCCACAAAAACACATAAACAAAACACGTAAGCAGCGAAGAGGCTCCATGTACTCATAGAAAGTCGTACAGTCACCGAGTCATTCGTGCTTTCTCTCAATCGTCGTCATCTCGTAAAGGAGCAAACGATCCAGGGCTCGTTTGTTGGGTTGTGCCTGGAATTATACAGAAGAAAGAAGGCGATATGGGAAGAAAGCTCGATGCTTTGCTCGGAAGGACTTTCAAGACCTCCAAGCTCAAACCACTTTTGAATCTTGCTCTGTCTCGCCTTGCTGTCCTCAAGAACCTGCGCCAGGTCAAGTTCTCCCAAGCCCGCTCTGATGTTCTTCAGCTCCTCCAACTTGGTCACCATGAACGAGCTCTTCTTCGGGTAGGATTTATATTTTCTTCTGACTTTGTGATCAAATCTTTTTCTGGGTAACTTATTTTTCTCGTTGACTTTGCGACTGAGAGGCTCTGTTTTTGGTGTTGGCAGGTGGAGCAGGTGATTAAGGAGCAGAATATGTTGGATGTGCTTGTCATGATAGAGCGTTACTGCAACCTCGTGATTGAAAGGGTTCACCTCATTGAACAAGAAAGGTTTGCTAGTGATCTCATTTAATTACTTTTTGTGGTGTTATATTCATGCATAGCTTTGCTAGGCTGATCAGATAAGCTTGTGGTTTGGTTTATTTACAGAGTATGTCCTGATGAACTGAGGGAGGCAACGTCGAGTTTGCTTTATGCGGCTTCAAGATGTGGGGATTTCCCAGAGCTTCAAGAGATTCGTACGGTTCTCACCTCTCGTTTTGGCAAGGAATTTGCTGCTCGTGCCATTGAAGTGCGCAACAATTGTGGAGTCAACCTTACGGTATGTATTTCCTTTTTTGGGAAATGAATATATGAATTTGTGAAATTGTTCAATGAGATAAAAGAAACACCAAATATGACGTAAATGAGATCTTGTTCCTTTTTGCCATTAAAAGAAAAAAGAAAAGAAAAGGGAAAAGTCACTACTTTTGCCACTTTCCCTTATTAATAGTTGCATATTTTTGTGTGGATATTGGGTTTCTGTAGATGATGCAAAAACTGTCAACTAGGATGCCAGTTTTGGAGATCAGAGTGAAGGTGCTCAAAGAAATTGCTGCAGAGAACAGCATTGTTCTGCAGCTGGAGGAAACTACTTCTGTTTCCACTGAGGTATGCAACTTGAAAACAAAAACAGGAATTACAAGAGGAATAGAATTGAACTGTCATTTGCTCTTAGACTTTGACAATTATGTATTCATGGCATGTGGTTTGTTCTGTGTGTGTGTGATCAATAACGCAGGAGAAGTTGGATGTGAACAAGAATCAAAACCAGGCTGCACCAAACCCACCGGCCAGTTCAAGTGGCACGGCATCAGCGGATAATTTGCAGGCTCTCTCTCAAGAGACAGAAAAAGATGATAGGTTCTCTGGTTCACTTAAGAACAGGAAATACAAGGATGTAGCTGATGCTGCTCAAGCAGCTTTCGAGTCTGCAGCTTATGCGGCAGCAGCTGCAAGAGCAGCAGTGGAACTGTCTAGGTCTGAATCTCATGATCCTGATGATCAAAATAGTCCCGGTAGTAAACGAGGAATTTTATCTGACAGATATGAGTCCTTTAAAAGTGAATCTGAATCACAAAATGAGCAAAATCGAGGTGAAGAATTGAAGAGGTCAACATCTTCTTCAAGTTTAGATTCAGATGGAGATGCCATGGTCCATGCCAGTCTTTCAAGGAAGGATATAGCGTTTGATGAGAGTGAGAGTGACAATGAACGAAGTGCCATGCCCCCATCTCATAAGCAAATTCCTTCAAGGTTTCAATCTGGGCTGAAGGTTGAGTCAGCACATGCTGCTGGAGGGTCTGGAAGGCAAAGCCCACCAAGATTGAACATAGAGAAGGCACCATTCTCTCTGAGGACAAGAGGGGTGCGTGGGTACTGAGAATCATTAGTCTTGTTTGTTGGTTTTGCTAATAAATTATGTCGTCTATAAATTTGATTGTTTCTTGATCTTTGATTTTTTTGTTTTTTGTTGTTGGTGGAAATGTAAACTTAGTGTGATAATTTTTGAAACATCGGTTTTTCAGTTCTATTTTGTTGATATTGTGAGGTCTCAAAATTGTAGTCTGGGAATTGAAGTGGGTTCTACTTGTACATGGGCATGAGTGCACAAATTTCCTCAACTTGAACTCCTTCGATTCAACACCCTTGAATTACAATTTGCAGCATAAACACAACCCCAAACAAATTCTTACAGGAAAAAAAATTGAGAAGGCACCGTCTAACATTCACTTCTGACAGTGTTTGAAAAAAGGGCCTAGGCGCTAGGCGGGAGGACACCGCCGCTCTTTCACCCAAATCGTTAGGGGTAGGCGCCAGGAGTTACTTTTCTTTGTAGCTGCTGCTGGGCTCATCTTATTTCAAAGGTGAGCAAGAGGAGATATGGAGGCAGAGAAAGAGGAGAGACACGAGGGAGGTAGAGAGATAGGAGGTGATGGAGGCGGAGAGATGAGAGATAAGTGAGGACCATTTTTAGGCTTCCATTCGGAGCTTGAGGAGGGTTATTATTAACAATCAGTGTTTAAACAGCGTTTTCCTCAAAACTCGCTCTCTAGTCTTTCCTTCTACCGTTCATGCATGGATTATTTGATTCGAACCTAACGGAACCAACTTTTCAATCCATTTCTTCAAGATCTGGTGGTGCCAAATTAAAATGGAAACATTAGATAGGACCCTAATTTATATTGCAGATCCTGGGTTAGAATATCATGGGGAGATAATATTCTATTTAAAAGAGTATAGCCCCCAGGCTATACTGTCTTCCAAATTTTTTAGAAGAAATGGTATAGCCGGACGGCTATACCTGGATTTCCCCAATTTTTTTAATAAAATGGTATTGCCGCACAACTTTACTCAGCTATTTTTTTCTTAAAAAGAAATAGTATAGCTGTTTATCGAACCATGAAAAAGATTCAACAAAAGACAGAAACAAATCCACTATCTGTTTTACGTTAAGCGGCTATACTCGGTTTTTAATTTTTTTTTTTAAATATTTGAATATTTGAATAGTATAGCCGGGCGGCTATACTCTTTAAATATATACAAATATTTAAAGAGTATCGTCGTTTGGCTATACACTTTTAAAGCATCCACAATGATACTCTCTATTTCTTAGCTAAAATTTGGCTAAGAATATAAGAAAGCTATTTTAAGAGCTCTCTAAAAAATTTCAACTCCAACCATATTCTCTAATTTGGAGAGTCATAAATGCTATAACTCTTTTTTGATTGGTTCATCTCTATTAAAAAATAAAATAAAAAATAGTTAACATTAAATAAATGTTTAAAATACTCATTAAATAAAGCAGCATTAAATTATAGGGAGCCACTATGAGTCCTTTCTCTTTCCTCAGATTTAGGAGCTCCTAGAGGAATTCCTATTTTAGGAGGTGGATAGGGAGTGTGGTTGAAGTTGCATTTTTAAGATTCCTCCCTAAAATTTGTCTGAGGGGGTGGTTTAGGGAGCTCATTGTGGATGCTCTTAATATATTTGAATATGTAAATATATTTAATATGCAACTCCAACCCGGCTATATGCTTTTAATATATTTAAATATTTAAATAATATAGCAGCACCAGTATATGATTTAAATATATACGAATATTTAAAAATATATTTAAAGAGTATAGCCGTGCGGCTATACGATTTTAATATATTTGAATATTTTAATAGTATAGCCGGTCGGCTATACGCTTTAAATATATACGAATATTTAAAAACATATTAGTATACGCGCACGGCTATACTCATATATTTTCTTTTGTCAAAATCAAAATACATTTCGCAAAAGTTCAATGCTCTCCGATATAGCCACACGACGTTACTGGTTCTAAATTCTTTTTATTTATTTATAAATAATGTAGCTGTGCTGCGATACTCTTTACCTAGATACGGTAATATTTTTTTTTAAAATTGTTTTTCCGGAATTTTTGTTTATCGATAAGAGTAGTTTAGAGTATCCCAACCTATGCGAGAGTCTAGGAAATGCCAATACAATTTTCATACAAACCTATTTCATGAAATGAAATTAATAGAACAACACCACCATGAATCACATTATAATAAGCTAAGAAACTTAATAACAAATCAAGAACACTAACCTGGATTAGAAAAAGCAAATGAATACGTGCATTAATTACAACCCTATTTTATGGAGAGAAATGAACATAATCTTTCCAAATTTAATGTAAATTGTAATTAGCAATTAATCAGATTTTCAGTTGAATTAGGTAAAATACTGAGTTGAATCCTAGTTGTTTGTGAGGTACAATAACTCTAGGCTAAGCTGGGCCAAATCACGGTGTTAGTGGTCAAGTTGGGCTCCCAAAATCATAGAAATTTCAAAACCATTTCCAAGAGGAGTTGAAGAATGGAACCCAAAGCAGAAATGGCTGCGGCGGTTGAGAACGCAGAAGAGGGGTTTGTCTGAAAAAAGGTGAAGATAGGGTTGGTGAAACGTTGTGTTTCACTTATGGGCTAGTACTTTAACAAGGTTCTCTTATGGGCTTGGGCTCATATACTAAAACATAACCTAATTGTGTTTTTATTTCAACTCATTGCTTTATATGAAAGCATATATCATGACGCATATATATACATTTTTATATATTAATTTTGGTATAAATTTATAATTTATAATTTATAATACAAAATAATACATGCCTAGGACTTTGTGTCTTGGGTAAGTATAAGTACATGCTTAGGATAGGTCCTCTTTCAGAATTGGCTCATACATCATTGCAAGTATGAGCTAGACACTATAACTCGTCTCAAAAACCAATAGAGCTAGATAAATTGTATCATATTTATAATTTGTAAAAGGTTTCAGCATGTTAAATCAGTAAACTGTCGATTTATCAACGAGGATACATTACGTAAGCCTAAATATTAATCTCCAGAGCATGCAAAATATACATTGCATACATTTGAAGCAGATCATCCTTTGCTACGAAAGCCAGGCAAACTCATTTCCAAATCGTTGACTATGCATGGCTTCATCAGAAAAAAAACTCACTGGAGTGGAGGCCGCTTTGCACACTGTTGTTGCAGGTCACCAGATGATCGCTTCTTGCCACGTTGTAGCAGGTCACTATATGACTGCAAACTCACACCAACATCGTCATCATATTCAAGCCCGATCTCCTCCTGCAATAACATAACAGACTACTTACAACTAAACCATAGCATAATGCCTAAGTTCATAAGAACACAGAAGATCCCATATAGGCAAACCTTAAATTCCTTGACATCTTTAGGTGAATTCTCAGTAATCGAATCCCACAGATCTTTGAACATCCTTTTGCGCTTTCTCCATTGACTTATTTTCTCATAGACCATTTGCTCAACTGCCTTGCGGTCTTCTGGCTTGACCAAGGTAACTCCTCCACGCAATTTTTCCAATCTGTCCTCCATTTCATTAACCTAATACAGAATTCAAAACTCCACACTTCATCCATATTCCATAGCCTCTTTTTCCCAGACACATATTTTGACTAATGTAATGTCAAACATATCCAATTTGCTTACCTCATTTGTCAGTTTGGCTTCTTTCTCCCTTATTTGTTCCAGGGTCAAATTTGACTGCAAAGCTTTAATTTCTGCAACAACGGTGCAAAACGACAATTCAAATTCACAAGGCAAAGTCTTAAACCGAGAATAAAAAATGTCGACTGCACTCAATTCTGGAAAACATGAAATGTAGTAAAGAATTTAACATGTACCTCCCTCAACCTCGCTAATCGATCTCTTTTGTTCACCCAACTGTTCTTGCAGTTTTTCATTTTCTTGCTTCATCCGGCTGAGCTCCTCACTGTTTGGAATGTCGAATTGGTCTTGCCGAGCAAGGTATACCTTCTGCTTACCATACTCCTTGAATGAAATCTTCCCATTATCAGCAAGAGTATCCAAAGCTTTTTGTATGGCTGCCTTTTTGAGGTTGTATTTTTGCAATGCATCCGCCACATTTTGAGAATTCAGTGGCCTATTTTGCTGGATAAAAAGAGACAAGTTTACATGAGCATTAGGGAGAGCACATACTGTGCCTAGTGTCTTCTGTTTGTTTCCCTAGAAAATATCTGCACAACTTTTTAAATTTCTTAACTTATTTTATTTCTAGTAAAACTATAGGGAAACAGAGGCAAACAACAAGAAAAAGCAAATTAATTACAATTGGCTTGCGGAGGAAGCTCAGTTGAGCTCAATCATGAGAAATTCGATTTTCCCACCTCCCAAACAGCCAAAAAATCGGAAGGGAAAAATAGACATTTCATCAATTCAATAAGAAAAAAATAATTCGATCCATAGAAAGTATATAATAATCGGAGAAACGAAAGTAATAAGACCTAAACGCAGACGATTAATGATAAGAAATTTGATTTTACCTCATTCAAGTATCTGAGAACGATAGCTGCAATATTTCGTAAAACCAAAGCAACAAGACGTTTAACATTCAGTAAAACCAGATTGAAAATCAAATCAGCTCAACAAAAAAGAAGCGTTCACGAATTTGGTTACCGTCGGTGCTATCGGATTTGGGAGCCATTGATCGGAAACTGTACGGAAAAGGGCGGGAAGAAGCTTCTGAAAGCTTTTGCTTTCGTCTTGAAATGGAACGAAAACAAAGGCCTTTGCCTCCTAAAACTCGTAGGCTAATAATGGGCTTCCATTTTCCGGACGGCGTCGTCTGCCTCTTTAAATGTCGAGTGTTTGATTGGACAAATTTACCCCCGCATCAAATACCGAATTTACATAAACAACAACTCGTTAATTTGGTGTTGTGAGGCATGCCACGCAATGTCGTTTCGTTCTCAGAAACGATGGCCGTCATCAGCAGCACAACATCTCAGCCTCTGCTCTGCACCAACCGCACCATTTTCTCAACCAAACTCTCCTTCAGCCCTCGTTCCAAGACCCATTTTTTCACACAAAGGCCAGTTTTTGCAGCACTGGACCTCCAAAAGTGGCCTTCACAACAATCACCCGCAACCCACAAGAGGGACTCTAAATTGAAAACACTTGTGTGCCGTTCGGCTCGTCGAAAACCCACAACCACTGTTCAACAGGAGAATGATAGCTCAGAGAGACTGCTTCAGATTGTTCTGTGGGTTGCTGAGGCAGTCTACATTTTGTGGCTTTTTCTCCTTCCATATGCTCCCGTGTGTAAATGTAGCCTTCTTTTTAACTTGACTAACATTCTTATATACAATCTTAGCTGATGAAGTTTTTTGCTTTTCATATTACAACAGGGAGACCCAGTGTGGGCCATAAGTTCTGATACAGTGAATTCTCTTGTGGGGCTCTCTCTGAATTTCTTCTTTATCTTGCCTCTTTTGAACTCTGGTAAGCTCAACTGGGTCATATTTGTTATTGATTTTTCTGGGTTCCGCTCTACTAGACAAATACTGGTAAAATTCTTATTAATACAAATTTATAAATAAACCCAATCCTAGACATGTATTTATAAAAAAACTCAAGCACTATTTAAACATAAAAACACACCCAAAATCAACCCCAAAGTCAACTTTTTGGGTGTGTTTATAAATGGGTTTTGAGTGTGTGTAATGATGGGTTTTGGGTGTGTTTATATGTTTAAATAGTGCTTGAGTTTTTTTTTTAATTTCAACCCCTGTTTTGGGTGTTTTAGTGAAACTCCCTTAATTTTTTTCTTGATGAATTCTGAAATGAACTTTTTGGCAGAGTAGTTACTGCTGGTTTGATTAATGCCCCAGTTCTTCACCCGGTAAGAATTTGTCATTCCAAGTAAAAGTGGTTTTTACTACCAAGCTTCATAATTTAAGCATTTTTTTATTATCATAGGCCACTGTTTTTCTGTTTATGTGTTTGTATTAGATGTCAGAAGGGCTATTCAACTTTGTAATTGGGTGGACATTCATGTTTGCTCCTTTGCTGTTCACGGATCGTAAGAGGGACAGATACAAGGGGTCTCTAGACGTCTTATGGGGCTTTCAGATGTTTCTTACAAATAGTATGCTTTCTTCCAAACTCTCGTATTTGAGGATTGAGTGAGTGTTGGATTAGCTTAACCATGTTGGTCACGAATGCAACTATCTTTACCTTCAATAGCCTAGGCAGAAAATATGTACAGAAAGCAACAATCTTTTGTTTGGCATATCATCTTGTTAATTTCTCAATCAAGATCATGCATTGCCCAACTGTCTAGGAAAGACAAATTATATATGTGATTGTAGGCTAAAATCACTTTAATTTGATAATCTATGATTTCAAGTTTACTTTGTAATGAGCATGGTTTAGACTCCAGCTACATTTCCACCAACCTTATGTCCTGATTGTTTCGTATGTGATGTGAACAGCTTTTTTAATACCTTACATGGCTATTCGGCTAAATGAGGCTGAGTCAGACTATACTCCGACCAAGCCCTCACAACTTGGGTCTGTGATGACCAATGGTGCTCCCATTGTTGGACTTGTTGGTGGAGCGATATGTCTGATATCTGCATTGTGGGCTCTTTTTGGCCGAATGGACGGCAACTTTGGGAGCATTTCAGACAGATGGGAGTTCTTGATAAGTTATCTAGGATCAGAGAGGCTGGCTTATGCATTCATTTGGGATATTGGTCTTTACACTGTCTTCCAGCCTTGGTTGATTGGTGAAAATCTTCAAAATGTTCAGAGCAGTAAGATTGGTATTGTAAATTATCTTAGATTTGTGCCAGTGGTTGGCTTAGTTGCGTACCTTGTTTGTTTGAATCTGGATGAGGAACTGTAATTACACGTTCGTTACTGTGCACAATAATAGCAATATGCTGATATTCCAGTGGATTAAATGTAGATCTGTAACTTTATTATATTTCAAGAGCAGATCAGGCTTCCTCTATTCATCCCAGGACAAAGATGGCAGTGCCAGAAATGGTACCACGACATGAAAATGTGAAGCTTCCTCTATTCATCTCAGGACAAGAAGACAATGTACAAACAGAAAGACAGGGGAATGAAGTTTCCCCTCTATTCTCTGAAGGGTAAAAGGCCATGGGGCCAACAATTTTTGCCATACATTATTTTTCACCAGAGGCAGAGTCATGCATGCTAGAATTACCTAAATAAAGTAAATGGAAAATAAAATTGAATAAGAGTAATAATGGGAAATCAAATATATTTGCCCGGGCTACCATATTGTTTTTGTCAGATATAAACCAAAAAAATGCTTTGTCAAGTTGTGAATAGTGAAGTTCGCTCCAATAATGAGTCACTCTCTGGTGTGAGATTTTTCCTTCTTATTTATTTTCTCAACACTGAAGCATTTTCTTTTTGCCAAATATAAACCAATAAATTGTGTTTATTATTTTCCTCACTTTTAGTTTTCAAGTTCTTGCTTGCTAATTTGTAGTGCTCTGCTGTTTGTTGAGGCATGGAAAATTCTCTTTTGGGCAGCTTCAAAGCAGAAAGCAGATGCACATGTTTCAATTTGATGAAGTATTGGAAAGATTTACTAGACTTTGCTAGTAAAGCATGGGAAATGGGCCGCTCTGATCCCAGGAAAGTCATCTTTGCAATAAAAATGGGACTGGCTTTGTCCATTGTTTCTCTGCTAATATTTTGGAAAAAATCATATCATGACATTGGTCAGTACTCAATCTGGGCTATCCTCACGGTCATTGTGATGTTCGAGTTTAGCATAGGTATAAACGTTTGACTTCAAAATGTAACGTCACAGTTCAGGCTTTTAGTTTTTCTTTTTAACGTAACATTAATCTTATTTTTTATTTCATGCAGGAGGGACTTTCATTAAGGGATTCAATCGTGGGTTGGGAACATTGTTTGCTGGAATACTTGCCTTCTGCTTTGCTGAGCTATCTTTGCTGGCTGCAAACTTGGAAGAAGTTGTAATTGTTATGAGCATTTTCATCGTTGGTTCGTACTAGTATTTGCAAACTAAAACCATATTTAAACTTAATCTCCTTTGAAATATTTGGTTTTTCCACTTTTCTAACTCTGATTCTTTGAGCCCCTTCAGGATTTTTCGCATCTTACTTGAAGCTGTACCCAACAATGAAGCCCTATGAGTACGGCTTTCGGGTTTTTGTGTTGACATATTGTATCCTCATGGTTGCTGGGAACAGAACAAGGGAATATAATGAGGCAGTTGCGACTCGATTGGTGCTTATTGCAGTGGGTGCTGCTGTTTGTTTGGTTGTGAACATATGCATATACCCCATATGGTCAGGAGAGGATCTGCATAACTTGGTAGTGAAAAATTTCAAGGGAGTTGCGGCTTCATTAGAGGGTATATATATGTTTCAACATTGCATGCATGTCTTTGTCTTCACTGAAAATTTTCAACTCCTAATTAGCCTTCTGCTCTATTAATTTATCCAACTTTTTTGCTCAGGCTGTGTTAATGGGTACTTGAAGTGTACTGGATATGAGAGGATTCCATCAAAAATTCTTACATACCAAGCTGCAGATGATCCGCTATACAAGGGCTACCGATCCGTGGTAGAATCTACGAGCCAAGAAGAAACTCTGGTATGATTTGTCCGACTTGGACAAGATTTGGGTTTTGATTTTTCCAGCGCCGAAGCAGGGGAGTTGTTAATTACTTTACATGTTTTCCACAAGTGCAGTTGGGCTTTGCAATCTGGGAACCACCTCATGGGCGTTACAGAATGTTGAAATATCCTTGGATAAATTTTGTCAAACTAAGTGGTGCACTGAGGCATTGTGCATTTATGGTTATGGCTCTACACGGATGCATTCTTTCCGAAATACAGGTGACTATGTTTATGTTTTTGTATATTCAACCAGTTCTTTCTTTGGTAATTAAAAAAAAACAAAAACAAAGCTTTTTATAAGATTATTGGCTTGTAATTTTGTACATGCATGCAGGCCCCAGCAGAAAAGAGGCAGGTCTTTTGTAGCGAGCTCCAGCAGGTAGGAGCAGAAGGTGCAAAAGTCTTGCGAGAACTTGGAAAGAAAGTAGAGAAGATGGAAAAGCTAGGCCCCGGCGACATACTCAAGGATGTGCACGAGGCAGCAGAGCATTTACAGAAGAAGATAGACCAAAAATCGTACCTTCTGGTCAACTCAGAGAGGTGGGAAATTGGAAGACGGCCTAAAGAGCTAGAAGAAGACCCTCAAAGGCTTTTGGATGCTAAGGAACATGATAATATGCAATTGGGTTTTAAGTCCTTAAGTGAAACTGTGCTTGACCTGAGGCCAGTTACAACAGGATGCACACCTTGTGCACCACAAAGTGCTTCATCAGACAACATGTTTAGGGATCAAGCATCTTGGCCCTTGCCTCTCTCATTTGGTGGCCATGGAGTCATTAATGAAGATGATTGCAGAACATACGAAAGCGCAAGCGCCTTGTCCTTGGCCACATTCGCATCGCTTCTGATCGAGCTTGTTGCCCGGCTCCAAAATGTGGTTGACACCTTCCAAGAACTTGGGGAGAAAGCAGACTTTAAGGTGCCTGTTCTTAGTGCACCGCCTACAAAGAAATCTGGGATTTGGCCCTGGTAGCGGCAGATTCAGTGTTTCAGGTACAAAACTTGAGATGGGTTGGGTGTTTAATTCAAACTACTGGCTTCCATTTTCATCATCATATTCTTCCAATTACTGGTTGAAGCTTCTGAAAATCTTGTGGCATTCGATTGCGTTATTACTTCAACCTAATGGGAAACGTTATTGAAGTTGGGCTGAATGCTTATTTTATATAGCAGAAAATTCCAATCTTGAAAATGTAAGATCCTAATTCCAAAACATTCATGCAGTTCGTTAACTACATTGAAAGTTGCTCGTTAAGTTCTTTTGTTTAATTCATTTGATTTGTAAGTTTGGATAATGCCTTGCATACATGATAACATACTGGACGCACAGACAAAAATATGAGTCAAGTTTGATCAGATCATACACATCCAACACTCATCTATGAGGCAACATATCACAACCCACAATTCAAAATATCTAAGAATGCTTGCGCTTGGATTTCTTTTTGGAAGGTTCTCCAGATTCCGCAATATATGCTTCTGCATTTACATTCTCAGCCGAGTTTTGTCTTCCATGCTCTTTTGCCTTTTTCTGCAAAACAACCGGCAGATGCAATTAACAAAAAAGAGGGAAGGTAGAAAGAAACCAAGAAGAGACCCATGTTTTTCTATTTGGATCAAAATGTGACCCTTCAGCCTGTCATGCCAATTTCAGAATGTATAATGGAGTTCTATAGCTCATTTCAATTTACCTTTAAAGATATGGCCATGGCAGCCAGGTCTTTGCCACCATCGTCAGATTTGGTATCCTGAACTACAGGCTCCTGATTCAGAAAAAAGGAAAATTAGTAATAGCTTGTAGGAAGGATATAATTTAAAAAATCCATGCTCCTGACTAGGAAGATATAATAAGAACCTCAAAGCACATGATACAAACAAAAGATAAATTTCTAGGTGGAACTCATATGTCCCCTACCTTTGGAGGGATGAAAGCAGCTTCTCTTTTTCGCTTGTTTTCTGCAGTTTTTTCAGTCTGCTTCTCTTGCCTCTCTTGCCACTTCTTTGCTGATTTCACTTTGTCATTCAAAAAGTATTCTCCAGTTTGCAATTGTATGTCAATCTGAAAAAGGTTTTATAACATTGCAAGCACATATTATTCACATATTTCAATTTGATTATAGAAAAACTCCTCATAAAGAGTGAGTAATCCAAGACTTTCAAGTAGAATGATAACAATCAAGGGAAAAGGAAGAAAACAAGTAATCCAAGACTAATCATTTTTTTCACATACAAAACAAATCAATAACCTAAAAAAAAAAAATCCCTATATAAATTATTTGGCCCACTACAACCAATGATTCTAAAGAAAGTCTTCATTCAACAGAGATAAAAAAGCAACAGCCAAAATGCATCCGACAACCAAAAAGGATTTTCCATTCAAATTTAAATTTACCTGGAAAATGAAGAACATCAGGAAAAAAGAATGAATATTTACATACAAACAAATCAGACTACAATCAAGAACTAAAATTGTAAAAATATCAACAAATTAGGCCTCTACCATTAACTATGACAAGGACTGCTGAGATTTTCATATTTTTAGGCAGATTACATGCTCCATCCATATAGACAAAGTAGCTTCAGAAACATAGCAATTTGTTATGCTCATTTAGGAGTATAGCAACCTTATTATGCTTCATTCAGAAATATAGCAACTTTATAAAAGTTTCATGCAGAACCACAGGATGCAGCAGGACCAAACATGATAAAAGCAGACACAAAAGGACAAAGAATCCTTGCAGGAGGATAAAACAAACAAGGGTATGGTAGCAATCACTCACCTTACTAGGTTGTGGAGGAGGTGGGTAAGGTGTATATGGTCTCTTCTCTTTACTCTTAACCTTGTTTTGGTTAATATTTTTCCTGGAGAGAGAGAGAGAGAGAGAGAGAGAGAGAGAGAGAGAGAGAGAGAGAATAGTTCAAAATAAAAGTATTACAATTCTATGCATGCACAGAACTACAAACAAATGAAATAGATGTCATACTTCTTAAACTTCGGAAGAAATCTATCCCAGCTCTCATGTGCCAGTGTTGGATCCTTTTCAAGTTCTTTCCTCACCATGAGAATCTGTTTACCAGGAGGGAAGAGATAAAAGGCACTTAAGAGAGACATTCATTTACAGATCTTCAGGTAAAAAACAGTAACTTTGTAAAGTGAAAGAGCAATATTGAAAAAATCACACAATATAACTATATTCACCTTGATATGAAATATGGGATGCATTACATTCTGCATGCAGTCTTCCACAATCTTCCTGACTTGCTTTAATGGTTTAAATGAACCCATTGCAGAAACAGTGTTTCCCTATCCATTTAAAAGAAAATTAAAAATCTATAATCCATACTTTCACTTCAAATAAAAATGTGCAACATAATCACAAGGAATAGAAAACTTACTTGGATCAGAATATAACAGCCCGTCAGTATTTCAAGTGCCTGTATCCAAATTATAATGTAAGATTAGAGAAACAGCACAAAGATTTAAAGATTCACCTAATGGAATGTGTAATAAAAGATATGTGCATTATAATTTTTCTTTTTCTTTTTCTTGGGTGATAGTAGTCAGTAAAACACGATATCTGAATCACTTTATGCACCTTTAAAGTGGACGAATTGGGGCCCATGAGACGTTGCCGCCGTTTAATAAATCGTTCCTGCACTCAATGGAAGAGATTGGAGCAACTTGAAAAGTCATTTCTTGCACATCTTAGCATTACAAAAGTTCCGCAGTCAGTACTTATTGTTGTAGCCAAGTCCTACCTCTTCCCTAGTAATAGAGGGGGTATTGGGTAGGGATTGAACCCAAAGGGTATGGAGGAGTTTGAGGAAAGTGGAGGGGTACCTCCTATCTTGTAGCCCAGCTATTGTACCCAAATACAGGGAAACATAGGTTTGAAAATCATCCAGAAGCATTTGACAACAACTCTACACTACAACTTAGAATTCTACACCACAATTTTATAATACAACTTAGTATTTGGCATCAAACTAGAAGGTCCTGCATTAGAACTACATAGAAGGTTTCCAAAAAATAAAATAAAAGTAAAAATTGATAGGAGGTCAATGGCTTAGATCTGTTTTTAAGAAAATTGACAGTCCCCTGATGCAAATAAATGAAAGGAAGTTGAAGCAATACACACCTTATTTCTCACCAAGTTACTAATCTTGATGATGTCACATTGCATTTCATCATTCAGTACTTTTATTGCCTGAAACCAAAAAGTTGAGAACTTGAATCAGAAAATTAACACAAAATAGCTCAGCCCTTAACTCAGTTCCATGAAGAAGAAAAAAAAAGGAGTTTTCAACAGAGAAAAGGAATTACATCGACTGAACTTATAAAGTATATAAGAATACAATCCATTTGAACTTATAGAAAAACTAATTCACAGAAAAAAAATATAATCACAATAAAGAAATCTGACTTTGTACCTGAGGAGCAGGAACACTTCTTGACAAAAGTTTGATAAGATCCCTAGCTTTGACAACAATATATGGGTCCTTAGTCTTTCTGGTTGTAGAGACTGTCATGGAACCCTCAACCTAACCACATTATAAATGCAACAATTTATTAGGTACTTCAAATCATACACGAGTTTGAACAAACAACAGTTATTGACACATACCAGATTCAGTTCACATGAAATGCCATACTCTTTCAAAGCAGATTTCACTATAGGCCAGGCTTCCTGCAAATATTTTTCTGCAAGGCAATGCAAATGCAACCCATCAAACGTGACCCAAAATCTCAAGCACTTCTCTCACGACTAAAACTTAAAAAGTAAAAAATTTACATTTGTTTTCCCACAATTTCTAAGCAGCCAAACGCACGAAGAAGGAAGAGGAACAAGAAGAAGAGAGCTGGTACCTCTGTATTGAGGGAATAGCGTGGAGAATGAGGTGACTTCAAGCATGCCACCTTCGTTCCAAGAAGGGTCGAACTTCTCAATCTTCCAGCGGTCAATGTTTGGGTCGTCATCCCAAGGTTTTGGCTTGCGGTGCTTGCCCTTGTTCTTTTGCTTGGGCTCGACGCCGCCGTTTTCGCTGTTCTCCATCGTCGCTGTGTTGTGTTTTGCTTCGGTGTTTGAAACCCTAGACGTAATAGAGAGTGAACCAGTTAAAAACCCATGGGTCGGCCCGTTTTATCTACAACCAAGTAGTGACGAAAGAAAAGGACCGTTATTTTGCTCGGAAAATACAACAATAAAATAAGCGTAGACATCTATTTTACCCTCCAAACAATAACATTATGTAGCAAGTTATTCTTGTGGCTTAAAATAATAACTTTTTAACCCAATTGTTTTCAATAATCTCTTTAATCCTTAGGGAGATTTTGGAAAAAGTAAAAAGAGAGAAATTTTTTAAAAGAAGCCAAAATTGACAAAATTGCCCTTATTTATTTTTTGATTTCCAAATGAATCCTTTACATTTGTATGTTTTTTATTTGAAAGTTGATAGGTTTTTCTGTCTTTTTTGAAAAAGCTTTGGTTTTTTTTTCAAAAATGAAAGTTTTTTTTATGACTAAAACCTAAATTTACTTACTCATCTAATCTCTAATCGGTTAATATAAGAAACACACTTATAGGGGCGTGGCTCCAATTCAGCCAACTATATATATCCTTGTGTTTTTAATATGATTACAATTTTTTATTTTATGAAATGTAAATATAAGACTTGAATTTTAGATATTATAAAGAGATGTACCACTAGATTAAAAGCTAATTAAGCTATGTATGATTATAACGTCATAATTTTCTATCTATTTTCTCCTTGAATTGAAATTGAAATGCATACATGAGCTTAACCAAATTTGCTAGAGTGAATGTGCTTCTCACTATGCATTTGAGTTCAAATCCTCCTCTCTTTAGTTTAGATTATATTACATTAGAATATCGCTAGTAGTTAAAAAAAAAAAATTGAAATTGAAATAGATATAGTTGATTGGTGAAAATTTCAGAACAAATTAAAACAATTTTGTTCAATGGATTGAATTTTGGTATGGATGGTTGATTTTGCTGATACTTTTGTTATTTAAAAAAAAAAAAATCTTTTTGTCAATGATTGTTTAAAATAAATGAGCCTTTATAGATCATGTGACTGCCAATTATAAAAAATATAAACTTAACCATTTTTTTATAACAATATAAATTATTCTTTTCGTTTAGCAAGTTATGGTTTGCACGGGCAGAAAGACTCTCTCTTTTTCGTATAGCCTTTCCAAGATCTCACAGAAAATTCGTGATCAAATCTTCATATCTGGCCATCACCTGGCGAGATTAGTAAAAGGAGAGAGATATAAGAAGAAGAAAAAAAACATAAATAAATGCGGATATAACTACACACAAAAATTATTTAAAAAAGGATATGGGACTCGTTGACTGTGTTGGAGTAAGCCGTAGATAGCGACACCCTCCTGCACATGATAAGACCCTCTGATGTCAATTCTAGAGCCAACCGGGTCGTAACACGTGGAGGGCCTGAACCTGGACGGCTGCAGAGCATAAAATCTTCACTCTCCTACCAGTCCCCAGTCTTTTATCTGTTTTCCGTGCGTTCTATAACTTTCTCCACGTCTCTCGCACGGTCGCACCACCCATTCAACCACCTCTCAAGCTCCAAACTTTTTCAACTGCCCAAACTACCTAACGACCAAACGACACCGTCTTTTCTAACACATAGTAATGCTTTATCCTTTTTTACGGTAATGCGTCAATGTCTCCTCGTACTCATCATCCCCCTCGTGTACATTTTGTTTCTCTGAAACTCTGAGTTTTTTTCTCTTTCAATCTCATCTCTGTCTGTGTCGAATAAATGGCGGCCAAAATTGGTTCCTTTAGGCACAGTTTTGCCGAGAGAAGCAAGGAGAGGCTGCTATCGAGAAAAGGGTACTCGGATTTTGGCCTCAACAGCTCTGAAACCGGCGATGATCATGTTAAATGTGGATGTTTTCGAGCAGTTTCTGATGGATTTAACAATTTCTGTAAGAGTTTTCAGGATACTTTTATCAAATTGTATCAAATGGGTCACTCGGATCCTCGAAAAGCTGTCTTTGCTGTCAAGATGGGGATGTCGCTGTCAATTGTATCGCTGCTCATATTTTTCAAGGAGCCCCTTAAAGATGTTAGCCAGTATTCCATCTGGGCAATTCTCACAGTTGTTGTCGTCTTTGAATTCAGCGTAGGTATTAGTTCTTCTCATCATGCTTATCAGCTTATGTTTGTCTAATTCAGTTTTCAAGTTACAGAAAAAAGCAATAGTATCAAACAAAGTTGATCCCTTTTTTGTTTGTTTGTGTGCTTAATGGAAAGTTTATTGTCATTTTGTTGTTAAAGGTGCAACCCTGAACAAAGGTTTTAATCGTGCTTTGGGGACGTTTTCGGCTGGAGGGCTTGCTTTGGGTATCGCAGAAGTATCTGTATGGGCAGGAGATCTCCAGGAGGTTGTTATTGTAATCAGTGTTTTCATAGCAGGTATTAAGTTAGTTGATATTGATCAATATCAGTAGAGAAATATTTTTTGGTTCTTTACTATTTGGCACCTTGCAGGTTTTCTTTGTTTATGATAAATCCTTTCTCTGAATTGACTGTTGGGTTTTGTGGTATTAGGTTTTTGTGCTAGTTATGCCAAGCTTTATCCGCCAATGAAGTCTTATGAATACGGATTTCGGGTATTCTTGTTGACTTATTGTATCGTCCTGGTGTCCGGGACTACATCTTTCGTCCAAACAGCAATTTATCGATTATTGTTTATTGGAGTCGGTGCTGGCATATGTTTGGGTGTAAATGTACTCATATACCCCATCTGGGCAGGGGAGGATCTCCATAAGCTGGTGGTGAAAAACTTCAGGGGTGTTGCTGTTTCTTTGGAAGGTCGGTTCATTTTTGTCTTTAATTTTGATTGTCTCCTGGAGATATCTGCCAAAAATATATCTTGATTTATACTCAATTGCAGTTACGAGATTGATCTTGAGGTGTCATGTTTTGTTCTGTTATAGGTTGTGTTAATGGATATCTGCAATGTGTTGAATATGAGAGAGTTCCTTCAAAGATTCTCACTTACCAAGCTTCTGATGACCCATTGTATAGTGGCTATAGATCGGCTGTACAATCTTCAAGCCAAGAGGAATCTCTGGTGTGCTGATATTACAATTCTGCTTCTATTCTTCAAAATTTGAACCGAATAAGGTCAGGAATTATTGATTGAACTTACTCAAATTTAACACTGTTTATGCAGTTGGACTTTGCAATATGGGAGCCACCGCATGGCCCTTATAAGTCATTCAATTATCCCTGGAGACACTATGTCAAAGTTGGTGGTTCACTTAGGCATTGTGCATTCATGGTCATGGCAATGCACGGATGCATACTCTCAGAAATACAGGTAAATATTTATCTTTCTTTTTTACTGTGGCTTTGCTGAATGTATATAGCAGAAGAAGAAAAATGTCGACATTAAATTCTGAATCTCCATATGAGTCCAGGAGATGGATCTTACGGTTCATACTATTCATTTGAAAATAAAATGAGCTTATGATTATTGTAACATTAAATCTTGAACTTGGTTTTACTTGATTTGTACTGTTCCCTCCAAATAATTTTGATTTGTCATGCCAATTACACTACTCAAGAAGAAGGGATTCTAAAAATTTTGTTTTGGCTTTGCATAGAATAGCCTTACATCCCATTTCTCTGTTTGCAAAGACAAGAAAAGATTCTGAACCATGCAACAACAGGTCCCTATAGTCGTTTAAAATTCTAAGAGCACAGATGTCTTCTTAATCCTGTGTTTCTTAGGTTACCAGTCCATAACTTATGATCCCCTTTTCCAGGCCTATCTGTTTTCATAATCAGGTTTCGTGCATGTGTTTCTGTAGGCACCACCAGAAAAGAGACAGGTTTTTGGCATGGAGCTTCAGAGAGTTGGTAACGAAGGTGCTAAAGTACTTCGTGAGCTAGGAAGCAAAGTGGAAAAGATGGAAAAACTAAGTCCGAAAGACATACTTTTTGAAGTGCATGAAGCAGCAGAAGCGTTGCAGATGAAGATAGACGAAAAGTCATACCTTCTTGTCAATTCAGAAAGATGGGCACCTGAAGTACGGCCCAAGGAATATGAAGAACCTCAGCATTTTGTTGATAGAGAGAATGAAAATAAGCAGGTGGTGATTGACTCTCTCAGTGAATTCTGGGATCCTCAGAATCCTAGCGGGGGTGCAGATCCTTCCATGCGACAATGGATATCCTCGGAAAGCTTGTTAAAAAACCCAGTTTCATGGCCGCGCCTTTCGTTTAATGCGCATGTTGTGCAACAGGAACCAGAAGAATCAAAAGTTTATGAAAGCGCCAGCTCCTTATCTTTGGCAACGTTTGCATCACTTCTGATTGAGTTTGTGGCTAGGCTTCAGAATCTCGTTGATGAATTTAAAGAGCTCAGTGAGAAAGCCAAGTTTAAGGATCCTGTGGACCCATTTGAAGTCAAAGAGGAGGTGGTTGGGTTTTGGACCAGACTATTAAGGTGGTTGCGGTTGAAGAATTAAGAGTGTGTTTTTCAGTTGGCTAGATATGTGTTATAATTTTGATCCAAGAATTTGGAGGTCATCATCACTGGTGGTAACTCAAACGAGTTGACGAAGTGATTTCGGTTTAGCTCTACAGATGTATTGAAAATGGTGTACAAAGGCAGGGAGTGAGGTTCTCTGCTTTGAACTCTTTATTTGATGCCCTTTGATGCAAGCCATGGTGGGAAATCCCCATTTTCACAGAAGTCCGGTTCATCACAAAAATTCTTATATGAGCAATTGATGGAGAAGGAAACGAAATTTGGATCCGTTTCAAGCATAAAAATGCATATGCCTTATTTGTCTCATTGTCATTGGCTATCATAGTATCATGCGTTTGTGTATAATAAGCCATGAATAAAGAATTTTTTTTTTTTTTTTTTTGGAGTAGCCTGAAGCCGATAAATGTGAAAATAACAATATACTTGACTGAAAGAGTTCCAACTTCTTCACCTCCGCTCCCATGTAGGGTGTAGTTTAGAATATTGTTTGTACTTAAGAAAGAGTTCCTACCTCTTCACCTCCCCCTCTCCTGATCTCCTTTGTTAAAAAATGAAGAGTAATTTTTTGAGTTCCAAGCGATTGATAAGACGTAAGAAGATAATATTAAAAAGCATTTCTTCTTATTAGTGTTAGGGTCACACCATCACATAACATTACTAATCTAAGTTTTATGATATAGGTGGACTTGATATTTTGTGGATCTAGAGTACAATATTAATAAATAAATACATATTATTATAATATGAGTGAATGTCAAATGATTTATCGTGAATATGAATATGGATCGATGATTTATTGTATATGCCTATATTACTTATTCTTATTACTTTGAAATTAAAAAACACGTTCAAGTCTCTAAGAGCAATAATAATAACCAACCAAGAAAAAATCTAGCAAAACAAGAAAAAAGAAAAACACCAACCAAGAAAGGGAACAGAAGAAGCAATAAAACGCATCACTATTGGGCTAGGGCTTGTGAAGCCCCAACACAAGTTCTGTTCCTCAGCTCTAATCTGAAGACGCCCAAAGGCTAAGAGCTAGCTTCTGTACACATGGGCCTAAAAACAAAAGGAACCATAATACGATAGTTTCTCGACTCTCTCGTCCTCTCTCTCTCTCTCTCTCTCTCTCTCTCTAACAGATTGTCGAATCAGAGGCAGCCGGCGGGAAGGGCACTGAGATCGGTAAGACCGTTTTCGCTTATAAGTTTCATCGATTTCCTCTTAGTAAATGCAAACATTTTAAGAATTTCTTTTTTCAATCAATTGGGGTAACTTGATTTTTGGCATCCGTTTGTTTTCCGAGGAAACTAAGGAAAGTAAGACAACCCCCCCCCAAAAAAAAACTAAAGTCTAAATTAATTAATTTATGTTTTCCTTTCCCGGAAATGAAGAGTAATTCAGCTGAAGCAATGTCTTACTCTATCGCTCGCACGCACGCTTGTTCATTTTTAATTGTTATTATTTCCTTGGTCATAAAATAAGTACGCAGTTGTTGATTCATTTTTCTCATTTGGAATTTTAGTAGCTAAACAGAGCCCTAGAGTTACTGATTCTGGAATCTCAGAATTCATCGTCGTGTTTTTCATTTTCTTTTAAACGATTTTGGTATTTTCTGGATTTGGATTCTAGGGTTTGATTTAGATCTCGCGGTGTTGATCTGATGCTTTTCTCAATTATGCTCCACTGAATACCTTGGGAATCATAGGAATCGAAGTAAAGAATTGAAACCGAAATGAGAATATAGTGGTTCTGTTAATTATTGTAAGATTATGCATTTTTTCTAGTTTCGCAGTTCCTGTGAACCATGGGTGGGTGGTCATATAGACCGTTGGTTATATCTGCAAATTTTGCTTACTTTAAAATACTATTAGTTATGGTTACTGATTTTTTAGAAACGCATTTGCATATGCCCATTTATGTGTTGGTTGGTATTTATTGTTTTTTAATTATAAAGGTACTTATTGTTGTACATATATAATTTAGTAGCTGCATTAATGGGTCTTAATACATATCATTTACTTGTAGTACTTATGTTATTTTCTTTTGGTGTTTGAAGGTTCTAAAAAAACTTTGATTTACAATGTCTATGGTTGATGAACCGCTATACCCAATAGCCGTTCTCATAGATGAGCTGAAAAATGACGACATCCAGCTACGGTTGAACTCAATCCGCAGGCTATCTACCATTGCACGTGCTCTTGGGGAGGAACGAACCCGTAAGGAGTTAATCCCCTTTCTGAGCGAAAACAATGATGACGATGATGAGGTACTTCTTGCAATGGCAGAAGAGTTGGGGGTCTTCATTCCATATGTTGGGGGAGTGGAGCATGCACATGTTTTGCTCCCACCCTTGGAAACCCTTTGCACTGTCGAGGAAACCTGTGTGAGGGACAAGGCTGTGGAGTCATTATGTAGGATTGGGTCTCAGATGAGGGAGGGTGATTTAGTGAACTGGTTTATTCCTCTTGTGAAGGTTAGATAACTTATTTTCTTCTATGTTCAAAATTTTATTAGTTTTTAACATTTGATGCCTTGTTTTAGTTCTAACCTCTATTTCCACGTGCCTAACCACTGGGCTAGCCCTCAAATTATTTATGTAGAGACATGCCTTTTATATCTTTAAATCTATGCCATGTGGATACTTTTAAGTGCTTTGCACTGGTGACATTGACATGAAAACATCAATTCATCAGTGTCCTGCACATGTCTATGTGCATTCATTACAATGCTCTGTAGTTTTCAATCCTTTCACCCTCAGCAAATCCTTTGTTCAATGCGTATTGTATTTTTTTTTTTTCCAATCAGAGGTTGGCAGCTGGTGAATGGTTTACAGCTCGAGTATCTGCATGTGGGCTTTTTCATATTGCCTACCCTAGTGCACCAGAGACATTGAAGACGGAACTGCGGTCAATTTACAGTCAGTTGTGTCAAGATGACATGCCTATGGTTAGAAGGTCTGCTGCAACAAACCTGGGGAAATTTGCAGCAACTGTCGAACCTGCTCATCTGAAGACTGATATCATGTCCATATTTGAGGATCTTACACAAGATGGTAATTTAATGCTCACCTTGTTTTCTCGCCATCTATATTTTGTAATTCTATTAATTTGGTTAGAGTGTTTTGTCTGTACTTTAAGAAGTTGGGTGTTATTATTTCTGTCTTCACATTCTCAGTTTTGTAATTCTATCAATTTTGTTAGAGTGTTTTGTCTGTACTTTAAGAAGTTGGGTGTTATTATTTCTGTCTTCACATTCTCAGTTTTCTAATTCTATCAATTTGGTTAGAGTGTTTTGTCTGTACTTTAAGAAGTTGGGTGTTATTACTTCTGTGTCTTCACATTCTCAGTTTTGTAAATCTATCAATTTGGTTAGAGTGTTTTGTCTGTACTTTAAGAAGTTGGGTTTTATTATTTCCGTGTCTTCACATTCTCATTGTCTCTTTGAGTTCAAAGTTGGAGTTCTCACAATTTTTTTCATCTCAGATCAAGATTCTGTTCGACTTTTGGCTGTTGAGGGCTGTGCTGCTCTTGGAAAGTTGTTGGAGCCTCAAGACTGTGTTGCACATATCCTTCCTGTTATTGTTAACTTCTCTCAGGTAAACCTATTATTTAGAATGTCGAGTTTTGGTTTCTGAATATTTTGTGCAGGTTTATGTCCAGAATTTGCTACTTTTATATTGCTAGCATGGTTTTCATGGTTATATTCATCCTATTTTGTCATAAAAAGGCTGAATGGATGGTTAAGGCATGTGTTTGGAAGCTGTTGGTCATGACACTGTGGAGTGTCACTGACAGTTTTGTGTAACCAAAAATATATCAATGAATTTTGTGTATCTTGACATTTTTTCTTATCTCTGAACAGGATAAGTCTTGGCGTGTGCGTTACATGGTTGCAAATCAACTATATGAGCTTTGTGAAGCTGTGGGGCCTGAGCCTACGAGGTATTTATTGTCATACTGCAGCCATGTGATAAAGATAGTTGAGATCAGTTATTTGACCAGACATTTGTCTGGCTAATTTTTGTTTAGCTAAGTCACACTTCCCATCTGTAGTGGCTTATTTATGGCCCTTGATGTTTTTTTTTTCCTTTTGAAATATTTGATATATGGTGGTTGTATTTGAAGGACGGACTTGGTTCCTGCTTATGTGCGGTTGCTTCGAGATAACGAGGCTGAAGTACGTATAGCAGCTGCTGGCAAAGTTACTAAGTTTTGTCGGATTTTAAGCCCAGAACTTGCAATTCAGCACATTCTTCCATGTGTGAAGGTATGCATGCTTTAATGAAAAGTTTTTCCTTTCTTGGTGCTGTTTGCTGTTGGCTGTAATTTATACTTTATTTTGTATTAGCCATTCAATACTTCTCAATGACCTTTGCAGGAGCTGTCATCAGATTCTTCCCAACATGTCCGGTCTGCTTTGGCTTCAGTTATAATGGGAATGGCTCTTGTATTAGGAAAGGTGAGAATGTCATGTGGTTAGTGCAGTTATTATTTCCAGGGAAGAACTCCATAATTGATCATTACATATAATAATGGCGGTATATTGGATTTGGTTTTTTCAATTAAAAAAGAGTTTGACAAATCAATGAACTGAAGCTGATATGAGGTGTATATGACTTTTACATTAAATGAATGGTTTTGATTGGATGGTTGGTGGAGCTGAATATGTGTTGGATAGTCCATACATCTGTGAAGAAGTTGGGAAGAAAAAAAGAAGAGATGTGTATCTGGTCCATATCTCAAATTTAAATTCAGCTAACTAAATGGTATGAGTCACTGAATCTCAAAATTACATTCTTTTCAAATTAAATGACATTGTTGAAGATTGACTCTGAAATCTGCATGCCGAGGAGGGCTGCTTGATGTAAAATATAAACCGTTTCTCAGGTTTTTGTTATACATCGCATAGATTTGGCCTGCAAATTAGCCCCTGAGATAGATGGAGTGTTCTTTCTGGCTTTTGTTTTTTGTTTGTTTTTTCTTTCTTTCTGGTTTGTGCTTGGATGAGATAGTCAATTGGTTTAGTCTCAATCCCGCAATGAATCTTTCAATCTTATGATAGCGTTGTCTGATTAATTGCATTACTTGCATGCATCTCATTATGCAGGATGCTACAATTGAGCAGCTCCTTCCCATTTTTCTTTCACTTCTGAAGGATGAATTTCCGGATGTGCGCCTTAATATCATTAGCAAGCTTGATCAAGTGAATCAGGTCAGTTCAGGACTGAGAAAGTAAATGCCGGTGCTAATTACATTATATTCTCAATTTTCCCCCGTGTCTCCTTCGATGATTCTTTACATGCTTTTAAACACAAAGTTTTCAGACCTTACTATTTGGGCCTTTTTGGCTGTTCCCTATCAAAAGATGAGTGGTTAGACCTTTTTAAGAGAATGCTCAAGCATGTCATTCTTGCAGGTTATTGGAATCGATTTGCTATCTCAATCCTTATTACCAGCCATAGTTGAGCTTGCGGAGGATAGACATTGGAGGGTTCGGCTCGCAATAATAGAGTACATACCTTTGTTGGCAAGTCAGCTGGGTGTAGGATTCTTTGATGATAAGCTTGGTGCCCTTTGCATGCAGTGGCTACAGGATAAGGTTAGTGTATCCCTACCTTTCAAATACATGTCAGTTCATGATAAGCCTTGGAGGGAAGTTAAATTGTTCGTTTTTTCCTTTCAAGCTCGCATCTGTATCAAGTTTTATCAACTTCCTACCCATCTCATCTCTCTCTCCACCCCAAAAAAAAAAAAAGGAAGGAAAAAAGGAGAAAGAACTTGTATATGTGCATTAGTGAT
>NW_007362496.1:911682-967248 GCF_000346735.1 Prunus mume | reverse complement strand
TTGTTTATATATATATATATATATATATCTATTTAAAGCATTAGTAATTTTGATCTAATCTTGGTACATATTTCTCTGTTTTATCATCTTTGATATCTGTTGCAAGTTTTTCCGTCTAATTATCATATTTGGGATCTATTGCAGGTCTACTCAATTCGTGATGCTGCTGCTAACAATTTGAAACGTCTTGCAGAAGAGTTTGGCCCAGAATGGGCAATGCAGCATATTATTCCACAGGTTTGTTTATTTTCTGGTGCCCTACCACATTTTTGACTTTGCAGCTTTCTGTTCTTCTAGTTTTAAGTTGTGTATCTTATCTTTATACTTCTGACCAAAAAAAAAACTTTATACTCTACTCTTTAAAAGAACTGGGAATTTACATCATTTGGGCAGGTTCTGGAGATGATTGACAATCCACACTATTTGTATCGAATGACAATTCTACGTGCAGTCTGCCTCCTTGCCCCGGTTATGGGTTCAGAAATCACATGTTCAAAACTGCTGCCAGTGGTTGTCAATGTGTCAAAGGACAGGTATATATACTCTATGATCTGTGCGTACCAAATATTAGAGATATGATTTAGCAGAGTTATTCTGTTTTGCTGGCCTGAATTCTTATGTTTCCCCTTCAGGGTTCCCAACATCAAATTTAATGTAGCAAAGGTGCTGCAGTCCCTTATCCCCATAGTTGATCAGTCTGTAAGTATCTACACCTGAATCTTGACAATTTCATTTCTGAATGTTTTATGTAATTTGTTATTCCAATGTTCAATTTATGTTTCTTCTGACTGGGGCATGAAAATTGCTGTGATCCAGGTGGTGGAGAAGACAATTCGGCCCTCTTTGGTTGAGCTGAGTGAGGACCCAGATGTTGACGTCCGATTTTTTGCTAACCAGGCACTTCAGGCAATTGATCATGTCATGATGTCAAGCTAGCCAGGATTCTTTACACTCTAGAAGATGTTGATTGCATATGTTTAAAACGAAGGCATCATTTCTACGTATCATCAGAGTAGTTTATATGTTCTTGCTGGAGCGTCTGAGTAAGTGTGCTAGTATTTTGTGCCTAACATGCGGGACCGTTTTGAGTTGCCTAAGTTTATGCAATATTTAGTTCCCGTCGTATATGGGGAAAATGTGTAATATTAGCTTCCAGATTTTCTTTGTACTCTTCTGCAAATTGTTTCTTGTCTTCATCGGTAGGAAGATAAATATTGTCTTAGAATTGAATTGAAGAACCGTATTATTTTGTTGGTGAATATATTCCTTTTTTTTTTTTCTTCGTAATATTTAATTTGTTGGTGCTTTCAAAACGAGATTGGGTACTTTCAAATCTCCGTTCATCTCCGTTAAAGAGAAAAACTAACCTATTCTTTGTTTCATGTACCTTTTTATCTATCATGTTACGGGAGACAGAAAGTTAGGTGTATTAAACATGTTGCGTAGAAGTTTTACTCGCTGGTTAGATTGGTACTTGAAGCTTTTCTCAGTATCGTGATTGATAGAAAATAATTTTAATTAGTGAATTATAATTGGATTCGCTTTAAGTTGATTGTCAACTCACAGACCACGAATTTGCAATGATAGGAGCGAACCAAGGACAATACCTGTTATATTTCATGTTCATTTAATGAGGGATGCTTTTTTGGGGTGGTGCCAGTCTGAGCTGCCAACCCACGTGGAAAGGATCCTAGTTTGGTGGCCATTTCCTAGAGAGAGAGAGAGAGAGAGAGAGAGAGAGAGAGAAAAAAAAAAAAAAAAAAACAAAAGAGAGGCCAAACGGTGGCACTTGTCTTGTGTTTAATTCCTCCACGGCTCTCCATGATGCAGACGTAAATGGAATATTATGTATTCTCACCAATAGAGTACAAAACAAAATTATAGTGTTGCTAGCATTCCCCCGTATCCCAGTTGCCATCAACCTTTTCTCCTCTCTCTCCAACGACAACCCACCACCTTGTCAACGTCCACGCCCCAGCCACTTTCCCCACCCACACCTCAAGACCCCGATTCCGTAAGCCAAGACCCACCACCGCACCCCGATTCTCTCTCTCTCTCTCTCTCTCTCTCTCTCTCTCTCTCAAAGAACAACCCATACCCACAACCAACTCCCAGCAACATCTCCCAAGATCTTCCACCCGACTACACTACCCCATGCCGTTTTGCTTTACAAGTTTTTATTTTTTCAAATGTTATGTTTTAATATTTTTAAGTTAATTTCAAAAAAGTTCATAGGTTTTTGAAAAACCAAGATAGACACACACGATATGATAATGTAATGAATTGATCAGAGACAGCCGTAAAAGTTAAATATGGGGGTTGAAGCATTTGCAGCCTATACGACCGATGGTTCGCACCTGCTGGCCCCCCAACCACCAAATGAAAGCTTCGTTTTACTGCATATAACTAATTGGCTGGCTGCTGGGTTGGGTTGGGTGCACATGCAAATGCGCATATGATTGAAGTCTTATATATACAGCCATAAAACAATACTATATATTACATTTAAGCTTAGCATTCAAGTCCAGCTCTCCATGCATGATCTTCACGATATGGAAGTAGCAGAAGAAAAAGTAGGAGAACGAAAGAGAAATAAGCCATTGCCATCCAAAACTCAGGTATTTCATAGACATATGATGTGTTATGTGTACTCTATAATTAATTAATAATATAGTATTGTCTCTGCGCTGGCTACATGATTAACTACCTTTTTCTAGCATTGAACCTAAAGAACATACATTATTTGTTTGTGCAGAAAAGGATTGGGCAGTAATTTCATGTGGAACACTCATTTGAGCAAGAATGTATCACTACTTTTAATGGACGGAGGGCACCATCTGCAGCCCCATGAAGAAACCTCAACCACGAACCTTCACGAGGGGCCATTGTGGGAGAGGGCATGTATGGCCTTCGTCAATCACTTACACTTTCATGCTTAAGAGGACATCATTATATAATTTGTTTTCATCAGAATGTACAGGTTTTGGCGACGAAGTATGTATAATGTATGTATGATCCCCAGCTAGCTATAGGCATGAGCGCATACCAATTGATACTTCAATTAAAATAGGTCATTTTACTTATGCACATTTCAGATTGTATGAGAAGTATTTCCTTTTCTTTTCTGGTTGTAACCAAAACATTACAAGGGATCGATATTTTCCTAATTTACGCATTACCATTACCATTTGAGAATCATCATGAATTAATTTTTCAGTACTCCATGTATGAGCATTAACATTATGAAAAGGACAAGACAAGTCCCCACCATAAGAACAAGAACGTATATGATGATAGAGACGATAAGAAGCCCTCCTAGTACGGACTGATTTAGATGACAGCCAGCTAGTAATGACCTGGTTTCTTCGTCTTTTCCCAACGTTTTACACAATTCATTCTGATAAGAAGAAGAAAAAAAGTAAAAAGCTTTTACACAAATAGGAGAGAGATAGGAGAGAGAGAGTTATATACATATATGTATATATATCTACTAATTATAATTAACAAAGGCCTTAATATGAGTTATCATTTCATGGGATCGAGTTTTCGAGAGCTGAGACTTATCTAGAACCTGAAATGCATGCCCAACACCTTTGTACACCACACACTCCACCTTCATCTTACCAGCTCTGTTGCTGTTATGATCCAATGCACAACAAAACTCTATGTTTCTATCTTTCAATATATCCATCTCTGAAATGCAAACCATGGTAGCCCAAACAGCCCTTAGAGAGCTAGCACTCTTCAAAGGGTTGCACCATGGATGGTCGCGATTAGCGCCACATGGCAGTGCCAATCGCCAGTAAGTATCAGAGGCTGCCAAGCTCAACGCAGACCTAGGTTGCTTCTCCATATAGTACTTCTCGGAACTTGTTCTTTCCTCTCCCCCGAAAAATGGTTGCAGCAAAATTGTACCCTTAATAGTTAAAGGCTTAATTAAGCTTGAAATAATAATTTGTTCATCACATGGACCGTCAGAAATAATATTGCAAAGTCTTGTGGCCACATTATGGGCTATATTGGCACCCGCACTGTCCCCCACTAGGAAAATTCTAGTAAAGTCACACTGCCTTGACCACCATTTATTATTAGCTCCACGTTGACTTAGAGCTTGTTGCTTTAGCCACAAAAGGGCCTTCAACCCATCTTCATATGCTGCTGGGAGTGGGTGCTCAGGGACCAGTCGATAATTCACAGACATGATTAAGCAACCGGCTTTGGCTGCTAGCTTTGCTAAGAATTCATGGTAACAACTCCAAGCGGCTGAGCCAACACAAAACCCACCTCCATGGAAATAGACTAGCAAAGGGAGCTTGTTGTCATTTCCATGGCATTTGGGAACATAGAAACGTGACCAAATGTTTGTGAACTTGTCAATGACCACGTCCCTGGATGTCACGCCTAGCTCGGGAGCCACTGCGGTTGCGACACATGGAACAATATGGAGTCTCTCCACATGTCCATCTTTGTACACTTTAATAAGCCCTTCAATTTCCTCAATCACATTCCCATGTTGTTGGTCATGCCCATGAGGGTTGGTTTTTGGGTTGAAACTTGGATCTAAGGTGATAGCAGCCATTGATCGCTTTGCTCTCATATGAAGAATGTGAATGAAAACTTTGGAGAGATAGCACAAAACTTTGAATAGAGTTTTGGGCAATTAAGGAAACGTTTGCGGCTCTGCGTTCCTTAAATAGATGATGAAAACGCGAAAATGATAAGGTAAGGAAACCTAAAGTTGGGGTAGCTAAAGAGAGGAAGAGAGATGAACCCATCTTATCCTGCCAAGTGGGCAATTGGGTCACTGCCACATGTCTTCACGTGGATCTAGTGTAGTATAGGGGCCATGGGAGCGCCTTTTGGTAACCCAGTTGATTAACTAAATTGTCAGATTAATCAAGTATTAATTTTCTTCAGTCGGTAAGTCATAAGTGTACATTGTAATGTTACCTACCCATTAATCAGATGCATATTAAAATTAATTAGTTGGGTTTAATTCAAATCAATGAGAATAATTTTCACATAGACATCATATGGTTGACCTTTGACTATAATCACACCATTATGTTTTCTTATACAGCTGGGCTTGGAAACAGCTTTTCCTTTTAGAATATGTGCATGACATTGTTAGACATTTTAAAGCGACAATGCTACAGCATTAGGGAGTTGAGTGGAATCAAAGCACTAGCTAGCTAGAGGGACCTCACTTTTCGTTGCTTCCCAATACCATCTTTTCAACGGCACTGTTTTTAGGGACATTATGCTTCCACCAAGGCAAAAGTAGAACCAGAGCATTATTAATCTTGAAAATTAACTCCTCCCATTTCCATATATGTTAGAATCCCCGTCCCCTTGTGTTTCAGCACGTCCATGGAACATGCACCTGTGTAAGTCATCAGTGGATCTTTCCATGGTCAAAGGTTTTTGGCTTATCAAATGTCACATAAATTTTTATCATGAGACCCACTTTGAAAAGGATCTTAATGGGAAATTTCTGAAGAATATGGTACATGTATGTTGTCAGTTTTTACAAACAAACATGGAGCATCAGTTGGGGATAAGAGAATAATTGCACTAGCCGGCTGATTGTTCTTGATCGTGCAATTGTACCTTCCTACTACCTAATACGTCACACCAAAATTTGTACAATATTCATTATCAAAACAAGAATTAGTAATGTTGAGTTGAGAATACACCGTTTGAAAGTAATGTTACGGACACCAATTCTTTTAATAATTTGTTGTTTACCAAACCGATAATGACATAGGAATTCATGTCATGTTACAAATTCTATATTTCAATGCGAACATCTTTGAGAAAATTATTGGCAAAATTAAACACAAATAAATTACTGTTACAAATTACATTAACAGTATAACAATTGGCTTTGAATCACAATTTGCTGTGTGTGGGTCTAGTTAGCGCGTCATGCCAGACTGAAGCTGTGGAGGCAATGGCGATGGCGATGCCATTGTTGCAGCCAGTCGTTTCTCCCTTTCGACGTTGCCATGCCAACCTATGGACATGTCAAAGCCCTGGTTCTGAAGCTGCCTATACTCTTGGCACAAAGCACATTCCTCGCAGCAAAAATGGACGCAACAATCTGTGCAGGGCCTCTCCTCCAACAAATATTGCCCTCTCAGTTTGGATCGATAGAAGCACGAATACAAGCACGAGCAACCCACCAAACACAGCATCAAACTGTAAATAGTCCCGCTTACTCCACAAGCTGCATGCATATCCACATTTAAATTGGATCATATGCATGCAAATTGCGACAAACACATATACTTATTTATATTTCATGGTATGGTAGAGATATAATTAATAAAGGAAAATAAAAACATACAAGTTGATCCCCTGTCCACAATTTCTGCAACGCGTCCAAATGTCACACATGGACACCAACACGTCAAGCAACCTATACACAGAAAAAATTGATAAACTATTATTATTGACAAACATTCGTTAAAGTTTTACTTTGGCAGTAAAAGATAAATTGATAAAAATGCGACATGGCACTTACAACTGCTAACATCTTCACAACAGTTGCAGAGCCCAGTGGACCAAGGCACTGGGGAATGAGGAGTATTATTGCTGATAATGATCGGATCAACCGGAATGCCGGTGGCTGTGAGAGGCGGCGCTGACGGGGCCTGTCTGGCCAGAGTGACAGACTCTTTCTGTAACTCAGCCATGCCCATATGCTTTTAAAGATTAATGATCTCCACATACATATATAAATATGCGTGTGAATCAAAGAGATATATAGTTTCATAATTAACCAACGTGCCTCTTCGTAATAAACAGTTAATTGGATGAAGGGATATGTAAGTTTTCAAAATCCCTGATTAATTTCCTTTTAAGCACTATTAGATTTCGGTAGTTTGTGATTTTTCTTAATTAATTACGTGTGTTAATGATTAATTAACAACCTCCAAACAGAATTAAGCCTTCTGCACTATTTAACTTCAAGAACCGTTTTGCCCAGAAAAACATCTCAACTTGGAACAAGTCATCTAAAACATTTTTTTTAAGCGCGACATTTTCCTGGTACCATCCTTCCTCGTTGACCAAATTAATCTATGTTTAATTTCCGTTAACGTCTTTTACTACACTACAGAATTTTGGATTGGATCTACTACGTGGCGAGGTGAGATGAGTTGAGACTTCTGACCTTTGATATGATATAATATCTCTAGCTTTCGCACTAGTTTCATATATTTTTCGTGTTAGAATTATTCACCTTTCATTTTGATAATTTATTTCGAATGAAGCATAATAATTTCCAAGAAATGAATCCCCTTGTAATACGGTGTAGTACGTAGGGCTCTTCTAGTGATAATCTGAACCCCATTTTTTCTTTTAAATCTGTGGTGCCATAGCATATAGATAGGTCATCGGCCATTCAAGAATTTGTTTTTCTGTCGGTAACAATGACTTCATATAACTCCAATTCCAAATTGGCTCAACCTGAAAAGCAACTTCCTCAAGGGCAATGGTCCACTGGCCTTTTCGATTGTTTGGACGATCGTTCTAACTGTACAAATTTTTCTTTCTCTTTTTCTTTTTCTTTTCGTTTTGCTTCTTCGTGACTGACGTTTCTTCTTCATATTTCATTTTTTTGAAGGTCTTCTCACTTGCTTCTGTCCATGCATCACCCTCGGGCGGATTGCGGAGATTGTTGACAGGGGAACTACATGTAATTAATTATCAAAAAAACCCTACTCAATATGTTAATTGTTCATTAAAATGTTTGAGTAAAAATAGTGACTAATTAAGTAATATATATACTTGGCATGCAGCTCGTGGGATGGCTAGCCTCAACTCCTACGCAATGGGGTCTATTGGCTGTGGGTGGCTATATTCTGGAAAATATCGAGCCAAGTTGAGAGCAATGTTTTCACTACCAGAAGAACCATGCGGTGATTTTGTGCTCCATGGCTGCTGCTGTGTCTTTTCTATTTGTCAGGAGTACAGAGAACTCAAAAATCATGGAATCGATCCCTCCATAGGTAACTCACAACCCAACCTAAATTTAGAAATTGATATATGGGCTCAGAACAACCCTATCTTTTTCAAATTGATATTTGGGCTTGGACCCTCCTCACTTGTTGGGCGTACGAAAACTAATCCCATGCCCAAATAAACACTGGGAGCAGCTGATTACGATTAGGTTCAAATTCGTGCCCCATCAATCATGGTGGTGTGCTTTGCAAATAGGAAAACACAATTATTCTTATTATTATTTTTCTGGGTGTCAAATTTTCCACATATAAAAGTGATCATGAATCTTATTGCGGTGCATGGTTGTTTTCAAGGGTGGCAAGCTAACGTTGAGAAGTGGAACCGGGAAGGGATCAAGCCCCCGATTGTCGAATCGGGCATGGATCGTTAATTTACTACCGTCTTATGTTAAAAATTTATTATGAGTTTGGTTTAGGGTTTGCTTATCAGATTGATCATTTGCGAGTATGTATTTATGTTCATTCTCATTATGTGACCGCCAAAAACTTTCGTACATGTATTATTATGTATGTATTGAATTTATGTGCTTGGCTGCTCTTTTTTGTTACTTTATGCGTCTTAAGCTACCCATTTATGTCCTTTTGTGCTACATATCAGCAAAGCAGGGCCCTTGTTTACGTGTGCAAATTCTCTGAATCACCTTTCATGGAAAACTTTCTAATTTTGACGTTAGCAAAATTAATTATCCCAAGTCATTATCGTCGACTTGCATGAACAAGGCAGAGGAATTTAACAAGCATACAGAATAGACATGTGCCGACGTACGGACAGAGACAGATTCTTGGACTTGGATTCATTTGGAGACATGACAGATATGCTGATTATCTCCATCATTATTGACCGCAAACAAAGTATTTTCTGTTGTCCAAATTCTTCTATGTATAAAATCTAAAAGTTACTCTTTTTCTGCAACCCAACCCAAGACACCATTCATTTCCTTCACAAATATCCCTACTTTCAAGTTTTGTCACAGAATCTGGTTTCTGTCTTGAAATTCAAAATGGAGGTGATGAGCCCAAAATCCAGTCTTGAATTTGATGATGGTGGTGCTTATGTTGATGATGACGTATTTTTTGCCGATATCACACGGCAGATTTTGATCTTGACCGCAGACGATGAAGATTTTCCTAAGCCCAAAACTACAAGCTCATTTAGTACTAATGTCACCAAACGTAGCTTTGATATCCCAGCTCCTGATTCATCATCACTTGGGTATATCAGTTGGTTGGGAAATAAGAACACTGATTGCTCAGTTCCAGCTTCGCTTTCAAAACAGTGGGAAAACAGCAATGGGACTGGAGTTTTTATCCCACAGGCTGTAAATCCAAGAAGCAATTACAAGCCAAGTACTTGTTCTCATCCTTTCTTATGATTTTTCTTTTTCTATAAATTTTTAAATGAAGAAAATTGGGTTTTATTTAATCAATTGATTCAGTTCAATGACTAATGTTTTTTTGGTCCCTAGCAGGAAGGATGAATAACAACACAAGAATTTACAAGCGGGTGCAGAGCAAGCAGTGATGAAAACAAGTTTTGACCTTTTCATGGATCCAAAAACCTCAGATAGATGCTGTCTCACCCACAACGTTTCTACTAACAATTCAAAAATAAACGGAACACAAACATCATGTTGTAAAGAAAAATGTAGGGTGACAATCAAATTTCATTGTATTATTTCACCTTCATGTTAAGTACGAATTAATTGTAACTTATTCTTTTCTTTCACTTAGTCTATCTATTAATCATGTCGTCTGAGCTAAACTTGAGTGATAATGATGCAATTTTTCAAATAAGGTCTCATTTGGTTCATGAAAAAGGAGGCTTGAGGATGGAGAAGCAATTACTTTTCCATGTTTGGTAAGTCCGAGCATGGAAAATCGTTGCTTGCACATAGAAAAGTAGGAAAGAAAATGAAGCCCTCCTATCATCTTAGGTTTTGTTTTCCTCCTTGTGGGAAAATTGGGAAAATGTGCTAATATTAAATACACATTTTTCATGATCATATTGTCCCTATTAACAATTTAGAATTACAATAGAGTATAAAATACTTTTTTTTTTATTTGATTTCATATGAGTATAATTGAAAAATTAAACTAACTTTGTTTTACATTCTTACACAAACCAAACATTGAAATGAAATAAAGTGGTATTTCTTGATTACTTTCACTGTATTACTAAACATGAAAAAGGAATCTCCATTTCCCATCTTTTGAAAAATGACATGAGAAGTGATTTTCCCTCAAATCCGTGCTGTGAACCAAACGGGGCCTAAGATTTATCTAAGAATTTGGTATCCACCAATGCTTTCAGTCCCCTGGCTATCTGATAGGATTAGTATTAGCACATTTAGTGTGAAAATAAGTACACATTTCCATGCCCAAGAGCAAGAGGGCATATATTTAACTTAATTACATGTTTGAGAACGGCCACTAGGCTTTCATTAAGTGGATCACTGACGTTTCTATAGGCCAAGATGCAGGGCCTAACCTGTGACTGATAAAAGAAAAGCATCATAAGAAAAATGGGGCCTCAAAGCTGAATCTGCATTTTCATAATTAACCATCTTCGTGGTCTCAGCACTACAGCTGGTTTACTAATAGTGGGGCAATAGCAAATTCTTTTTTCTTCTTCTACTTTAGGCCGGGTCGAGGTGAAAGCGAAAAAACATTAATCCCTAGGACGTGCCAACCATAATGAACTGAGTGCTCGGAGACGAGAGAAGTAGTCACTGATGACGAGGAGGGCACGAGCTGCTTGACGAGTGGTCAGAATACGATGCATTTGTTGTAGTGTTTGCTGTCTCAAAAGGTCAGCCTAACAAGTGAGAAAGTATGCACATTATTTATACATATCCAACATATATGCACAACGATACTACAAACAAATCACAAGAAGATAATTCGCAAATCCACACTTGTTACCTGGTGAAGGAAGTTCTCAAGTGTGGCAAGCTTGCCCATAGCAATTGCCATTTGGCCCATGTAGTCTGCAACATTGCCAGAACCAGTAGGTCCATGAGTACCTGAGGAAAGTGTGTCTACAAGAGATTGTTGCAAAGCTTCCATCCCTTGTGACAAGGCATCTTCAGCCTGTTGGGAGGATTGCTGCAGATTACATATGCCCATCAACTGTTGATCTGTCAAAGGTTCAAGCTGGTTCCCAAGTATCTGAATATCCAACAGTAAATTTTAAAAAAATAAAATAAAATAGACCAACTTGAATATCTATACTCGTGTCAGGCCAACAGGGCAAAGGGTAAGCAATTTGGGAAAAATCAAATAGAAGATCACCTTGAGAAGTTCAGACGAACGGAATCCACCCAACCACATAAAGCACCTCTCTGCAGGTGTTTTCCACATGCCAGAAAGCATGTGAAATACATCAGTCTTTGCAGCAGTGCTCTTTAACCTGAATATTTCATCATAATGGGTCATTACGCTATCAACAAGGATCCGCAATTCGTTATCACCCGTATGGGAATTCACAGCTGATCGCATATCATGTATCAGTCGTTGATGTTCGTCAAGCCAGCGCGCATACTCCAAGTCAAATGCTAAGGCCCCTGAAAAGTACAACCCGTTATAAGTTCACTGTCCGCTGTGTAAGTTATGATGTTGATCTCTAGGCTTAACATCATATATTTACTTGTCTGCCTTTGTACATTCTTTCTAGTTTCTACCAAACAGTTAAAAAGGACAATTGAATAATTGGCTAATATAGTATTACAAATTACAATTTTCTTGGATTTAGTTGTTGCCCTATGGATGAGAATCCTTACAAGGAATGAAGTTTTCCAAACAAAAAAGTAGAATTCATGTGGTCAAAGCAATTTACCATTTCCTGACATTGAATGACCATTATCCCCAGAAAGTCCAGTTGCAATAAACATACCCTGCATTGAAATAGTAAACATATAATGAAAGAAGAAATAAAGATATATATTTTATGGATAGAAACTTCAAAGTCCCTTCACCTGCTGCCGTGCTCGCTGAAGCTCTTGCTCTAGTTGTGAAAGCCTAAGTCGACTATTTTCCAGCTGCTGGACATATGCCTATCCAAAACCAAAACCTATAAATGATCCAAATATGTTGTATTCATTAACTTAAAAAACAATGCAACTTTTCATTCAACAGACAAGGATTCAGGGGGACATCAATGAACTAGAAGGGTACCAAAGAGGTAAGCTAATTAATAAGGGAGCAGAACCAAAAGGGCAAAAAAGGTAATCCAACCAAAAGAGCACAGTGAATGAGAAGCATTTATAAGGCAAACCTAAATCATAGAGCTGACAGTGAATCTTCAGGGTAGTCTACACCAAGATTTTTATGTCTCAACATTTGCTAACATTATTATGTATAGAGCTAAAAGACCCAGAGCCCAGGTCCCAGGCCTAGGCAGATGAAACTTTAAAGAAAAAGATTTCCAAAAATGTGAAAACTGCAAAGTACATGAGAAAAGATGCATACTTTCTTCCTTAGACGACTCTTCCTTGCTGCTTCTCGATTCTGGGCCAGCCTACGCAGTGTCTGGAAATTAATTAGCCCAATAAGATCAGCATTCAAAAAAGAAAAATTACCATCCAATCCAAGCACATGACTTTGAACAACAGTATAGATATATCTAACCTTTTGATCTCCACTTCTTTCCCTGGGCTGTTCCATTGAATCCACTACTGTTAGTGCTCCATGCGGAACTCCATGAAGCTAAAAAAGAAAAAAGAATTCAAATTTCACATTAAACCAACTCACTTTGACTCAATTCAAGAATCATCCCTAGCTTGGGTAGCTAAAATTTCGAGTAACATATTCGGTTTCAAAGTAAATCAATTTAGAGATAGGCCCACCATTGATCCGGACAGAACATGTACTAATTGAAAGCCTTCTGGAAGCTAAAAACAGCATGGATGGCAATCAAAAAATTCCAACTTTCAAAAGATTCTAAATTCCAAGCTGACACCCACCCACCCATTAAAGCCTATGGATAGATTCCTATTAAACAGTGCATAGTAACACGGCATATGTTCATGAAACACAGAGAGAGAGAGAGAGAGAGGGATGAAGGTACTTGGGTTTTATCATCGGTGTCAACGTCTGTGGAGGTATCATCAGTCTGCTGGCTGTTGTCAGCCATGGCTGAATCACCCCAATTCTCAAAGTGTCCGTTTCCCGACGACGTCGTCCCTTTCTGCTGGTGGTACATGTATTGGTGATGCCCTGTCTCTACACAGCCTCCTCCTGTCCCGGTTATTGTTGAGCCTATGTCCAAACACCCAGTGCTCTGCACAAACAAACCATCCCATAAGCCCAACAAGAAGACACTGAAGCTAAGCTACCTATATCATAGTGCAAGAGAAGAAAAAGAAAGGGACTTGGGTAGGGTTGAGTACCGTGTTCAAGGCCCCATAGTGCAAGTTATTAGGTACAACAGCAACATTGTTTGCTTTCAAACTGAACATTGAGCCTACAACACATTAAAACCACACATATAAATAACAGAATACATATAATACTAGAGAGAGAGAGAGAGAGAGAGAGAGAGAGAGAGAGAGAGAATACTTGGGATTAAATCAACAGCATCATCGTGAGGGAAGACAGTAGCGGACTGTTCAAGCTCTCCAAGATCCGTAAAACGCGTTTGGTTTCGGTTAGTGTCGTCTCCTCTGTTTTTGCACAGCACAGATTCACAGAAACAGAGGCGCTGGGTTATTATTTAGAGATAAACATAAATGTTAAAGACCTTTTTTTCTGTGCTAACCCATTTCTTATAAACTCCATTAACACCCAAAAAAACCATAACTTAAACAGAGACCCAGAAACCAAAAACATAACCAATTAAAACAGAGAGAAAGAGAGAGAAAACAATAATTAGACCTGAAATAGAAGGAAGAGTGGGAATACAATTCTGGGTTTGTTGAAGCTGCTTTGAAGCTCTGCATTTTTTTAAGTGACTTGGTGTTCCTTCCTACCTATTTCTCCTTTAAAGCAAAGGAAAGATAAACATGATCCTCATAGGGACTTTTTTAAGTTCTCGAGTAGAAGAGGAGGAAAGAGGAGAGAGAGGAAAGAGGAAAGAGCAGTGAAGTGAAGAAAATCTTGAAGTACCTTTAAGAAGAGGATAGCGTATCAGGACCCCCTTTTTAATAATTTTAAACACCAGGCTTTTTATTATTGCTTTCTGACTTGGGATTTTAGCTTCCCAATACCCCAGCCCAACATTTCTAGCCCTTCCTCAGTCTCTCCCTCTGGAGCGTCTCTTTCACTCTCTACAATCCCTGCTCTCCCCTTTTGCAAATAATCAAAACCCAAAAACCAGTCTTGGACAAAACCCAAAATAGAAAACTATGTGATCACACAGTTTGAAATCGAAGAGGAGCGTGTGTAACAAGAAGTCCACTTGGCCCAAGACAAAAAAAGAAAAAACGACCCCTATTTAGTTGATTCTCTGTTTGCTTCTGGATCGTCTAGGGTCTCTTCCTCTGCTAGACTGTGTAGTGTAGAGAGAGAGAGAGAGAGAGTCTTTGGCATTGATGCTCTCTCTCAGTCTCTATCTCTCCCTCTACAGAATTATAATAATAATCTTGCTAGTATCACTGTAAGTCTGCAGCTATATACGTATCATGGGGAAGAGTGTCTGCGCGCGAAAAATGATGGGATGTGAAAATCAGATTTTCAGTCAGATGATGCCAAAAAACAATAAAAGTATAATATAGATTGTGTGTTTGGAGTTTGGCTTTTACCCTCTCGTCCCTGCGGATTTATTAGTACTTATTTTACGATGGAGGATTTTAAATGAGACGTTGCTTGAAAGGAACCTCTTGCTAATGGCAAGCAGTTTCAGCCGCTTAGCCTCTGCGTGTGTGGCAGTGGCTGGCTCTCACGGCACAGCTAGCTCATCAGACAGACTGATCATCATCTGCATTGTTTTGTAATGTAAAATTAAAATATATTTGTCATGGATTTGCATTCCGCATTTTTACATGCATTAACATTACATTTATTGTGTGCGCCAAAGCCGAAAAGAATATGACGCATTTCATACGGCAATCGTACATATGATAGCGTGTCACTTTCCCTCTGGTGGTTTTTGGTCTTTTCCTGTGTCTTTTCTCCGGAAACTCGTTCTGGTTCTGCTTGCCTTTGGTGTCTTTGGTGATGAAATGTGTGAGGCTCACGTGACTTTGTGGATCGTGATTCTTGGATGACACATTACTAAACCCATCGCCAAGCCTTTCCTTTCCCTCTCTAGCTTATTTCCTGTACGTTCGGATCCTTCCTGCAATCTCTGAACTTCTGAAGTTTGCTGGGTTTGTAATGTTGTATGACTAGCACAAGTTTCCTGGCTCTTCTTTTGTCACTCTTTTTTACTTGAGCCAGAAAAGGGAAAAAGGTAGCTTTAAGCCTGTAACTGATTCCCAAACTTGGACTTGGAAGTGTTTAACTTTTTAGACACAAGATATTTTACTCAATGGCTACAGAAAAATACTGATAGAATCTGATAAAACTCAATACAATCTTTGACTGCATATGCATCTCAACATGACGGGATCAAATATATCCATGATTTGAGAAATTCACGAGTTAAATATAACCAAGACCAAACCCCCCCAAGAAAAACCCTAGTTACAGACAACAAAAACAAGTGACACCTCCAATGGGCACATCCTGTTACTATAACTTGTAAGTATCAAATGCATCACAGCGAAACCCTTAGGAGAGCACCTCCAACTGAATATGGTGGAACCTGATCAACTTTCTTCTCTCTTCAACTAGAACCAACCCCGTGAGGGTACATGAACGTACCTCTGCCTAAAGCCAATAACTTCAAACAAAGTTCCCACCTATCATGTTTTCCCTCTTTTGTGTGTGACAAAGATTATATATCCTATAACAAAACTCAAACCATATAATAACGATTCATATTGGATAAGTAACTAACAGCAGTTAATTACATTGTACATTTTATAACGCAGTTAACTTTTCAAGCAGGAAGTGTTTCTTGTGTGTGGTTATCAAAGCGATGGTGAGTTAACACTTCCCTCGCCCGCGAACTCCTATGTTGAAGACGCTGGTGTAGCATCTCTGACATCTGGTTGAAGAACTCAGCATCCCACCTGTGAATTAACAAGGGGTCTTCTGCATAGCAGATATAAATAGATGTAACAGCACTTTCCACAACCACCATTGCCAGTCCCACCTGAAAATACATGATCCATGTTAAACATGCCCTATTGAATTGAAATGAAAAGCAATTTGTATGCTCTAAATCAACCAAAACTCTGTTTAGTGCTTAGGAATAGACAACCAAGAAGTAATCTAGTCAATATGTTACAAAATATGATGAAGGCATTAAGAAAATTACCAAGACCATTCCCATCAACATTGCAGTGGACCCCACCATAACCACCCTGTCCCTATATTTAATCCATGTCCAGATCCCTGAGCATGTACCAGTGATAAGTCCACCCAATAGAGTGCCCATCAACAAAACAGCACCTGAACAATCATAGGCTACGAGTGCCTCCACTCCCGTAGACTGAAATAACTCCCAGGCATCCCTCGCTGAATGATTAAAACTTTTTCCAGAAACAGCTATCTGTTAAGAAGGGTCACTGAAAAATAACTACTTCTACACAACTTCAAGAATACAGAGAGAACTAAGTGATAATCATTGAGGGTTTGAGATAGCACCACTACATAACAAGGGTGATAAAATTTAGGCAAAAAGTTGTGTGTTTAGGATCAAATAGAACTACAATCAAAAACCGACCACCATGAACTAGAAGTCTCACATTAAAACATGTTGCTGTTTTCTTTGCTAATATAAATATTACTGTTGTTAACAATTTTTCTGTTCCTTTTACAAAGATGCAAGGATTGGCAACTGTTGCTGATTATTTTTTCCCACTTGCAACCCTTGTAAAGGTTATGACGTATCCAAGCAGCCTTGCTCTAGGTGCAGTGCAGCAGATTTTTTTGGACAGAAACATGTTGCTTTAATCCATAAGCAATTAAATGCAAAGTAAAAATGACTGGTTGTTAACGGAACACTCCAAAACTACCTGGACATAGGCATACTTGTTAAAGAAACGGACAAGAGTCTCCACTAGATGAAAGAGGAAATCAACACAGCAAAGCAGACACTCATTGTTGCCAATCTTGGATCGGAGTCCCCTGATCTGAAATATATTTCAAAACTCTAAGAATTAAATTACTCACTCTCAAACTAAAGAGAGATATTAATGAACCATCCCTTAGAAAAGAAAACGCAGGCATGTGTACCTTCCACCGAAGTGTCCGAATGGCAGCTGTGAAAAGTGAACCATAGCAGATGCTACCAAAAGAAGTTGTGACTGCATACCGAAGAGACTTCATCAGTGAGTTCGGAGGCATTGATGATGCCTCTCTACCACCATGGATAAGTACAAGAAACACCATCCCAGAAACTATAACATGTACAGTATTACAGAGTACAGCACCCGTCCAAAATAAGCTTATAGAGAGAACCTAAGTACATGTGCGACAGCATTATTAGTGTCATTAGATGAGGCATGTTGTAAAGTTTTACTGCATTTCATATCCCAATAACAACAGATGAAAGAAGAGCAAAACTTGCCAGCTCACCACAAGAAGCCACCAGCGTCCACCATCTCCAATGCTTGAAGCTACAACACCAGCTGCCCCAAAGGACCATATTCCCATCCATAGAAGCATAATAAGCATGAATGCATATGCTACTCTCATAACTTCACGTAGACTCCATACCATCTTGACAGCTGCTTGTAGCACCAGCATGGTAAATGGAAGTCTATTGATTAACAATAGAGTCAGAAAGACTGCCATTGGATCTGATTATTCCAATTCTAATTTATCTGTAGATTTTGTTTGTCTTTGTGCGTAGAGTGAGTGAGGGACGTGTGTGTGTGTGTGTAGAGAGAGAAAGAGGGCGAGAGACAAGGACAGAAACAAAGACGCTCTATGATCGGAAACTACCAGGTTAGGTTTGGAGAGAGATGGGACTGGTTATGTAATAGGGCAAGCATAGACAGGGACAGAGAGAGAGAGGAGGATAGAATAGAGAACAATTAAAGTCAATCGTGGAGACAAAGTCAACAAAAATTCCTTCAAAACCCGACTACTTGGGACGACCCACAAGGCATATGATATAAGATTCCGAAAGGAACCCCAACCTCATGCCTTAATTTATAAAGATAGGCACGTCAACCCTGCAATCTAGCATAATTGTAGAAATACCACAATGTGTATAATTAAATACATACAAATACTTTGTAGTATGCAGATTCCCATTACTGAACAAAAACCTATATCATACATCCTCTTTCCCCTTTCTTCACTTAAGTTAAAAGAAATCATGTTCAAATTTTAAAAACAAAATTTCAGGCACAGTTCCATTGTAACAGTCTAACCAAACGAACAAGAGAAATCTCAGCCTCATACCTGTCAATTACTGAAATAACATACAAGAACTGCAACACAGCACCAATCGCAAATGCAACGCCCCAGAAAAACTGTTCCATCCAAAATAATAGAACACTAATCACAGCAAGATAAGTAGTCAAGATGTGAACCGCAACCTTCATCATGTGATTCGCTTGAGAACTGAGGAACAACAACCAAGTCCAACCAAGAACAGTCCCAACTCCACCGGCAAGAGCATAAAGCGGCCAATAGTTCTCCGTCAATCCCCTTTGATTTTCCAAAAAAGGCTGGGTGTACCTATCTATGTTTAGCCTATCTGTTTTCTTAAACCTATTGAGCCCGAGAACCGTAAGCGCACATACCATTAAAACCAATTGAATTAGAAATACTCCCAACCAGAAAATATCACGCCAACGACGCGACGGCTCAGAAGCCAGGGTTTGACTACTGTCTGCACTCCTCCGACTTGAGATCACATTCTATAATCAAAAGAGATCATACAATAGCAATCAAATTCAGAAGCTTCGAACATGAATTGGAGTGAAGCCATCAAACTCAACTAAACTAATAGAACTTAGGTATAATAAAAGGAGTGAAGCCATTAAGAACTTTTGAGACATAATATATTAATTGAAACTGAAATTAACTTAGGTAAATAAAAGGAGTGATCCAACTCCGGCCAATGATCAATAATTACATTTCAAAAAGATGATCAATTACAAGATTGAAATACTATTCACTGGGTCGTAAATTGTACTGAAAATAGCCGCACGCCGTAATGGATTCCATGTGATTCAAAACTGGACGAATAAAGTTCAAGTCTTGCATAGTGAATGAAATGAAAGTAAAGTACATAATACAAGGAGTGATGTAATTACCGGATCGGCGGTGGCGACGGAGGCCGAATTGACGGAGGAGGACGAGGAAGAATAGGAGCTCTGCGATATGTTCATGGTGAGAGGGACAGAACGACACGCATTGTTAGAAAGAATGAATTTGAGGGTTTTGTGGAAAGAGAGCGTAAGGTCAATGAAGGGTTTAATAGTTTTTAGGGGTTTGGTTTGGATCAACTTAAAAAGGAATAAATATTAAAGAATGGAAATTCGGGAAACGCTGAGAAATGGAGGGGGAAGAAACTGAAACTCAACGGCTAAGCGTGAAAAAGAATGAATATTATTTGGATTTGGTCTGAGTTTGACCAGTGCGGAGGAGAAGATGCCAATGTCCTGATTTGCCATTCTGTGATGTTTTTTGTGAGTGTGGGTCAGGGAGGAGACTGGTCCAGCTAATCTACTGTGGCATTAATCTAGAAGCTTTTGGACGTGTTTATTTTAATTTTATGAGAATTCGCTGGTATGCAATGCAACAAAGAAATTAGGCATACAGTAGACACATAGTGGGAATTGCAAGTTTGGTTGTGCCACTAGCCAAATAGCTTATGGAACCATAATCATAATGGACAAAAGCTCCGCTATATGTTTTCTAGATACGACATCGAGTACAAAGATAAATGTTTTTAATCAACTAAACTACTTTTTTTACCAATTGAGTTACTTAACTTGTACTCTTTTCGTCCATGTTATAACTTATACTCTTCTCGTCCATGTTTTCATTTTCTTATCTTATTTGATGACCAATTATCTTCCCATAAGCCGTAGAAAAGGACATATATATTAAGTTTTAAAACATAAAATTAAACAAATGTGTAGGAGGAGAGTCGGATTTCTGATTTCATATTTTTAAATTTTTTATGACAGTCAACTTGGAACGGTTCAAGTCAAAGATTACCTAAACAAGTTTTGACGGGCCATTGACTTCGGAATACCTTGTACCGGGCCTCTTTATGGCAAGGGTAAAGGCCCAAAACCATTTTCTGACGTATTATTATATGAAGTTCTGAACTGTAAAATTGGCAAACCCCCAAATTCCAAGAGTAGTTTACTCTCTAAACGACAAGACGTAACCGTTGTATCTGCAGCTTTTGCCCAAATTTAAAATTAAGCTGAAGCTTCACACTTTGATTTAATTAATCTACTGTATCAACGGCAGTCCTATCACTATGCCACTAACCTGTAATTATAAGTTAATAAAACAACACCGCAAATTTTTTATATCAAAAAAAGAAGAAAAAAAGAAGAAGAGGAAGATGTAGATTTGGTAACATGGAGTGGACATACAAGAACTGAACAGGGAGGCAGGTTCCTAAAAACTACAATTAAAAAGAAAAAGAAAATGGTCGAAAACATAACGCCTAATTTATCTGTCTAGCATTGGTCGGGGAAGAACCCAACCACCGAATTAGCGATGTCGAAACCGACACGTGTCCCTTGCTGTTGGACATTCCCAATGATTGACAGTGAGGAGGGCGTGGGCGCGAACGCAAAGCAAAAAGTCCCCTCCGAGTCAATCGGTATCAGGTAATTTTTAGCCGGTAACGGTAACACTTTCCCGTCCGCGAAGTGAAACGACACCGTTGGCACCTCAACGCTCTTCTTCGCCGACAAGTCGTAACACACGTCGAAGAGCGCCGCGCCTTGGGTGGACGTCAAGTCCTTGGTGCCTTTCACGAACGCATCACGGAGGGCGTTGTAAGTGTCCGTCTGCAACCGAGTCACCGCCGTGCCCGAGTCGATGATGATTCCGCCGTTTCCACTGTCGTCTATCAAAAAAGCCGACTCTGGAATCGGTAGCAACTCGCCGCCTACGCTCAGTCCGGTTAGGCCGATATAGTAAAACGTGTCGAGCTCAGGGTTACGGTGTAACGGAGCCGTCACGGCGTTGGGATGGAGCGGCGAGTTAAACTCAAGAGTTGAAGCCGAGTCAGAGTCACGGTCCACGAGGCAGTAGGAAAACGACGTGGCATTGAGCTGGGAAGGAAACGACAACGAGCCGCCTCCGAGTCCGAGTAGCCCAGACGCGCCGATGAACAAGCCCTCGTTGGTGTGGCCACAGCCGATGGCTATGTCCTTCGCCGAAACCCCGCCGATGGTGATGGTCTCCGTGACGAAGTCGCCGACGGTGTAGGAGCCGTCGCCGTAGGCCACCTCGTAGAGACACGTGTCGTTGCGGCACTCGAACACGTCGAGGGACTTACACCGTTGATTTTCGCACGAGACAGGCGAGAAGGAATCCGAGGAAGTCGGCTCGAAAATGGGGTCGGCTTGCTGATAGCAGTTGGCGCAGGGTGCGCACTGCACCCAGCTGACGTCACTGCCAGTGTCGAGCACCACGTAGGCCGGACTCGGCGGTTTGCCGATTCCGACTCGGGAAAAGTACTCGCCGCTTCCCTGACTCGTCCCCGAAATGACGGGACCCTCAAAACCCTTGGCTTCCTCAAGCTCCAACCCGTCGCCGGTATCCACGGGTTTAAGATCCGACGTGGCAATGCCTTGAAGAGCCAGATCTAACCGAGTTGTGAGAGATCTGACTCGGGCCGAGTCACGCTCGAGTCGAGCCAAAGTGAGCGACTTGTAGTCACTGTGGGAAGGCTTGTGAAGTGAAATTCGAGAATGTAGCGGCAGAGAAAGTGAAGAAGCAGCTGAGGAGCTCCGGTCTTGTTGGCTCAATGCCTGCGTGTGAGACTCCGACGACAGGGCGTTTAAGGTCGTCTGAATTGAAGCAGCGACGTCGAGCACTGTCGTTTTGGAGCTAAGCGGTGAGCTTCGAGAGTGAGATAGTTGGAAAGTAAAGCAAAAGAAAGCAAAGAGAAGGAAAATGTGGGAGAGGAAACCCATTTTGGGCGGTTGAGGTCTGGAAGAGAGTGTGAGGTGGTGAGGTGAAGTGTGAGATTTGAGGACTGTTGATTTATTTAAGAGCGGAGAAAAGTAAGCATAATTGCAGGAATCACGTAAAGGACATTGGAAGAAAACAAAGGCAAATTTATGGGGTGGAGAGGAGAGGAGGAGCTTTGGATGAGGAGATGAGAGGAGGAGCATACAGCAAATGGGTAAAGTCGAAAATATGGGGCCGCTGAAAGCATTTGCACGAAGGGGTTTTGTTTTGTTAACATTAAATTTGGAATTGTCATATGTTTCTTTTGGATTTTTATTTTCATTTTTGCAGAGTTTTGTTCGTGTTTCATTATCTTTCATTGCATGTATGTATGTTATTAGAATAGTATTTTGTACCATTTGGTTCGTGTGCTTGCTAATCTTTCTTCTTCTTTTCTGGGTCTTTCCTTATTTTGGGATTCGGTTGCTTGAAAGATAAAGAGAGCTTTTTAAAGTTAAAGATGTATTGAATTTCACTCAAAGGCTTATTAGATGGGTGTTTTTATTGGGATTATGGGGATAAGCGTGATTCTGGTAATATAATGCTTATTTTCTCAAGCACTCTTTGTTGACCAATTTAAGAACTAATTTGATATATAAATTAGGGGGTTTCACTAAAACACCCAAAATGGGGGCTGAAATTATAAAAAAACCCAACACCCAAAACACTTTATAAACACACCCAAAACCCATCATTACACACACTCAAAACCCATTTATAAACACACCCAAAAAATATACAATTGTTGATTTTGGGGTTGATTTTGGGTGTGTTTCTATGTTTAAATAGTGTTCGGGTTTTTTTATAAATACATGTCTAGGATTTGGTTTATTTATAAATTTGTATATAAATTATAGCCGCTCTCCTCTTCTTTAAGTGACAAAGACAAATTTCATAGAGAGGGGAGGAGGAAGAAGTATCTTTGTCCCTCCTTCCCTCCTCTCTCATCGCCTTTTTCTTTTGGGTTAATGAATAAGTTCACTGGAGTGTTTGGAATAAGAAATCATTTGTGGTGATTTCTTCTGGGCATGCTCATATTGAAGTTTCTCATCACCCATTTTAGGTATTCTCAAACAAATCATTCTCCCAAAACACGCTCTCTATTATTGCTCATGTTTTCTAAATTTGGATATACATCGTCTTCGATGGAGGTTGTTGCAAATCACCTAATTGTTCTTTGTTAAGGTAGTTGTTTTCGTTTATTTATTCGCTCTTATGCGCATATAAATCGCTGGAAACCATGTTTTCTCGATATCTGTTAATGATGCGGTGGTAGGTGTGGCTGCGACGACGATTCTTCATGTGGTGGTGGTAAGGTTTATTTAGAGTCATAGGTTGTTTTAGGGTTTCTGTTATGTTGAGTATGTGGACTTTATTTAGGTTTATGAATAATTTTAGTATAACTTTTATTCGCTTTAGTTTTGTTTCTGTCCTAGGATTGGTAATTTAACTTTCATGTTAATATATTTGATTATACTGTTAAAGATTATGTAATGAAGTTTATTTGTTATAATAAAAAAACATACATACTAATTTGATAGGTTCATTTCATAGTGCAGCTTGCTTGCCCAAGAGCAAATTGACAGGGACACACATAACAATACTTCTGCAAGTCAAAAGGAAGAGCTTGGACTCATGTACTTGCCATGATAAGAATTGAAGAAGCAGGAAGAGAGAGGGACCCATGATTTAATTATGTAACAACCTAAGTATCATATTCTCATGCATTTCGTGACCCTAATTTATTTATTTATTTATTTATTTTTGATAAAGGACCCTAGTATTTTTATTGCTGGCTGGTTGTTGATATTCGTTTGGTCAAACTAAACATGGGTCCGGGCCTGGGTAGGGCCCAACTCCAACGATTTAGATTCGCCTTTTGGAAAGCAGGCCATGATATTGTCAGCCTAAACGTGCACCAAATGATCGATAAAACCTTAGCCAGCTATGCAGCTGGAGCAAAAGAAAAAACAAAGTACACATGCGGCATGGAACGTCTTCCTCAAGCAGGCAATGCATGATCATGATGGAGATAATTCTTATAAGAACAGTGGCGGGGAGGGCAGTGCATGATCCGACTTCGCCCTACTGCTTTGTCATTCCCTAATTAAATGAAACAAATACTAAAAAGCCTCATAGACTTCCCAATACTATTTTCTTTTATCACTCTTTCTTCACAACACTATTTTTTTTAAGGGGGTTTCACTAAAACACCCAAAATATGGGCTAAAATTATAAAAAAACTCAACACCCAAAACACTTTATAAACACACCCAAAACTCATCATTACACACTCAAAACCCATTTATAAACATACCTAAAAAATATACAATTGTTGATTTTTGGTGTATTTCTATGTTTAAATAGTGTTTGGGTTTTTTTTATAAATACATGTCTAGGATTGGGTTTATTTATAAATTTGTATTTCTTTAAACTATCTTGACCTAGCCACTAGTCAACCATCCCTTTTTTTTTTCTTTTTTTCTTTTCCAAACTCTTCCTCTACTTGTGTGCGTAACTATGAATTTCCCTTTGAAATTTCCATGAGTTGGAAACTTTCATACCTAAACAATCAATTTTCCTTTGAAATTTTCACAAGTTGGAAATTTCCCTTTGATTTTGTTCACGAACATCATACTCTTCGTCCAAAAATTCAATTGAAAAAAAAAAACCAACCCTTTGTCCAAAATGCAAGGGCCCTATCATCTGGTAGTGTTATGGGTGATGGAAATATATCTCAACCTTTCGCCGCCTTGACGTTGGCTTCACGCCGAGATGATCTCCAGGGGAAGTTATCGGAGATCAAGAAATCTCTAGCTGAGCTTTCCGTCCAGCAACTCTAACTGGTTGATTTGAAGAAATCAATAATGGAGGAGCTTTGCTTAATACATGACGCTTGTAACCACCCAAGGTCAGTGCATGGCTTAGTGCATTGTTTGCCAAACGATAGAAAAATTTCTAACAGAGAGAGAGAGAGAGAGAGAGAGAGAGAGAGAGAGAGAAAACACGTTGTATGAAATCTATGGGGTAGAGGTTGGACTTATGTTGGTCTTTATTATTTATACCTAAACACTACAAATTCTCCAAACTCCAACACTCAATTAAATCCTTCCAAATTTATCTCCTTTTGAATGCAGGTAAATTTATTTGAACTTTTCTCAAGTCCTAATTGAATACACCCACATTTAGACGGACATTTTAAAAGTTCAAACAAGTCTAGATTGAATACACCCAAACTGGTATAGACTTTTTAAAAGTTTGTATAATTCCAAATTGAATACACCCGGATTTTTAAATCCTTTTTAATCACTCTAGAATCCTAATTGAATCTTTCCATTGTTTGGTCATTGATGAGAATTCTCTTCAAATGGCGTATGACTTGAAAACAAAGTTGGCTCAAGTGCTCCTAAATCTAAAATTATCACTTGATTGTAACATGTGCTGTAAGCTCAAGTGCACATCAGCAGTGGCAGATCCACATAGGGGCAAGAGGGGTTAATTGACCCCTGCAAACCCAGAATCTACCATAAGAGGCCAAGAACTTGACCCTTGAAACTTGCCCAGAAGGTGTTTGATGAAATGCCACAAAGAGGAAGCAGCCACAACACATACAGGTAGGAAGCTGCTTGCTACGAGCCCAAGTAGCGCTCAGCAGCGTCTTTTTATTTTTCCCCTATGTCAAAATGACGTCATTCCACTTAAGAATTTGTTTTTTTTTTTAAGAAAACTTGGCCAAAACGACGTCGTTTTGACTCAGGTGTTTCTTTAATTAAAAAAAAAAAAACTGTTGCCTGCTAAAACCTACGAGTGCAGCTTGGAGGTAAATGTTTCTCTCTCCTCCCTCTCCTTCTTTTTTATTACTTTTCCTTCTCTCTCTCTCTTTTTTTTTCTTTCTCTCTTTCGTTTGGGATCAGGTGTTTTTTTTATAAAATAAATTGTTGCCTGATAAAACCTACGAGTGCAGCTTGGAGGTAAATGTTTCTCTCTCCTCTCTCCTCCCTCTCCTTCTTTTTTTATTGCTTTTCCTTCTCTCTCTTTTTATTTTCTCTCTTTTCCTTTCTCTCTTCTCCTTTCTCTCTCTCTTTCTCCTCTTTTTGATGAAAACTTTGTTATAATATTTATAATATTTTCTTTATTTTCCTTATTTGATAATTAATACTCACAAATCCCGAAAATCCCGAAAATCTCTCAAAATCAGAAATCCCTCAAATCTCGGGTGACGGCTTCGTCTATAAAAGGAAAACACAAAATAACAGCACATAAAAGAAAAAAAAACCTGAAGAAAAAATCCACCAATTTTCTTACCAAGACTTCCTTCAATCTAAAAACAAAATCAAAATGGAATTCCCTTTAATTCCTAAAAGCTCATCAGATTTGAATTTATCTCTTTATCCTCCTTTAACCCGGGAAACATCACTCGTAGGGTACCACATAATTTTGTCCTACAAACGCAATATTTATAAATTTTCTTAGTATCGTGATAAATTTAAAGTTGCTTATTCTAGGCGTTGAATCTTTGTAAGATTGGTTAATAATAATATGGTGCATTCTAAATTTGTCTAAAAAAATTTGTGAGCTTTTATACGTTGACACATGAAGAGAAGATTCCTAGATCCGCCACTGCGCATCAGTATAACTAAAATTATTTGTTCCAACTTTCAATTGAAAGGGATTAAAAAGGAATCCAGTCACACCATGAACAAAACAAATCAGACATTGATGAGACAAAATGCATACCTATTCTCTTCAGAATGGGGATGCATTGAAAGAAACGTGTTGAGGACAGTAAGAGCTGCCCACATACAGAACACTAACCCTAAAAGCAATTCAACCACCACCTGCATTCCCAATTACCCTTTTAAGCACATAAACACCTAAACAAAACAATACCCATTTATAGAATTTGTTTTTGTAATCTTACATTCAATGGAGGTCCTGAAAACTCTTCCTTCATAATCTCTTCAACATTCTCCTCTCATAAGGTATCCATATTCAATCACAACAAAGTTGTAGACTTTCAAATCCATATAGATACACAAATACGTATATATTATCTAGAGTTTACATTGAACGGTTGAATAAGCTGCATGAGAGAGAATTACAACTCCAAGGATGCCAATCACGAATCCCAAATTCAAAGCCATTTTAGCTTCGATCTCTGTCAACCTATTTCTCCTGTATCAGCTTCTACAAAGTGCAATGAAACAAATCATCGTTATTTTCTGGCGGTAGAGTCAGAAAATTTTCACATAGGGGGCACCTCATATATTGAAATATACTTTTTCTTAGGTTGACAATCAAATAATTTTTTTACTTTGAGAAAAATCTTATTTTAGTTTTTATACTCCATTATTTTACATGTAACATTAACTATATCTACTCATTATCACTCCTAGCAAACAATCAAATGAAATGTACTTTATTAAAGATACACACTACGAAAGGTACATGAGAATGGTTGCCTCACAGGGCTATTAGGGAAAATAAAACTTAAGTTCATTCGAGTTCAGTGATGTGAGGGCCTGCATTTTTTATTGTTTCAAGTTTATTTCGTTTTTGGCGATAAGACAATGAGGGATGCTACTAAGCTTAAACAAGCAGTGGAGTTCATGGTGCCAATCATCTTTAGGAGATTTGAACACAAATAAAGAAAGAACAAGGACTTTAAAATTTGGTTAAGAAAACTATGATTGTATTAATAATACAATAGCCTCAAATTTTCTTTGAGAGAGGCACATCTTTGTTGAAGTTAACTTTCCGCTTCGCTTTGTTGAAACTGTAAAACAAAATACCAAAGCAGTGGCATTTCATGCATGATTTCATAGTTTTATAAGAGCATTTCTAGCGCTTCGAGCTAGCCCGAGCGAATGGGGCTCGAGGCCCTTTGCCCTTGTGCCTAGTTCCAGCGGGCTTTGACAGCTCGGGCAAATGGTGGGAGCCACCAAACTGGGCAAGCCCAAAAGCAGATCGAGCTCAAGCTCATGCCTGAGGGCTGATGACGTCAGCTAATGGTAAAAAAATTTCAAAATCCAATGCGGTCAGCCCTACTTTCCTCCAACTATTATAAGCCACGTGACACGTCCTGGTGTGTTCGATCCAAATTGGAAAAAAAAAACAAAAATTACCAAAAAATTCTGATTTTTTTTCTCTCTATAAATACCTACCAATATTCTTCACTTTTCATACCAAATCTTCGTACAAATTTTCCTCCTTCCAATATTATTCACTTTCCACAACAAATTTTCTTCACTTTCTAAATTTCATTTGTGTAAAAATACAAATGGCCTATTTCATTGAAGTCGGAGGGTCATGGACAACCATGGAAGATGTTTTATTGTGTGAGTGTTGGGTCCAAGTTGATCATTGCCCGATCACGGGCAATGAGATAAAGTTCTCTCATATGTGGAGAAAAATTCATGCTGAATTTTGTGAAAGGTCGGGTTTGGCTCGTACGGAAATGACCTTGGCTAGTAGATGGAAAATTTTGAATAAAGAATTACCCTCCGTTTGGATGAAGAAATTAAAAATTACATAGAATTCTAAAATGAAGGAATTTCAATTTCCATCATTTCAATTTTCTAGAAATTGAAGATTTCGGTGTTTGGATTTATGCATGTCAAATTTTGTAAATGACAAAATTTTGTAAATGGCACTATGAAAATTGTGAAATGACGCCTATTTTGATGGAAATTAAACTCGGAAATTTGATGCTCCAATTTTCATGATTTTTTCTGTGCGTCATTTAATAAATTCCGCGCTTAACTTACCAAACAAGGGAATTGTCATTTAATCCTCGTAAATTTTTGACTTTTCGTTAAATTCCGAGTTATTTTCCCTGGCAAAAATGAGGGACAACATTCGAAGCTGCGAAAATTTTGGCAATGAAGTAAATTATTTGTAATTGCTGTTTTATTAAATTTAACGTCCTATGTTTTGAAATTTTCTTGCATTGTTTTTAAAAAATTATAGATTATGCAAACACAAATATAGTTTGTTGCCATTGGCCAAGACAAAAAATCTTTCAACAATTACCAATGTTGGGAGGTTATGAAAAATTGTTCGAGATTCAAAATTATTGCCACGGGCCCAACCGTTGTGTTGAACGTGACGCCGCTCCACGATTCGTTGGCACTGAATTCGCCATTGGAGTCCTCGATGAATGAAGACTCACCAATCCAAAGGGAGCCGATGCCTATTGGGAGAAAGGCCGCAAAGGCCAAGATAAGGAGTAATTCGACCAATGATTGTGCAAATTTTTTAGAGCAAATTGCTCTGAACGGCACAATGAGAATTAACAGAGACATGATAAAAGATGCTGATGAGAAGGTAACATATGAAGCATGTGCAAGAGAAATGGAATAGATAGTTTCAATTGCATCACAGAATCTGACCAAGCTCTCTAAGATAGTGGATTTCCCTATTTTAGCAATCTCATCTATCTGGTCTGCAGATGCGCCAAACGCCAGCAGCAAACACACTTCGTTTAGAAGTATACGTTGTAATTGCAAACATCATGCATGATTTTATTGAACAAATTGGGATGCATTTATATGGGCCTCGAAAATCAAAACTAGAGTACAACAAATTTTGGATAATATCTTCCACGTTCGGGCATTGGCCTATTTGTGAACCACGGTGGCCTTGACCTGATTGATGCAACATACCCACTGCCATGGTAACTTGATCATCATTTTTTTCCTCCTTCTTTTCTTCTTCAACTCGTTTGCGCCTTCTTTCTTCAATTTCTCGCTCTTACCTCTCCAACAACCTCCTCATGTAAAACATTGAGAGTATAATGTGTTTTCTAAAATATGAGAAATGAAATAATAGAGAGGATATGGTGTGAGAGGTCTGAGTTGAGGTTGTGGTTTTATAGAGGAATTTAGAAGATAGAGATGACACGTGACATAATTTTAGATGATGAAAATCTAATCTGAAATATGAGATCTTATCTGAAATTTGAGATGTGAATTTTATAATAAATATGGACATGTGGCAACCAAAAATCTTATTAAATTTTTTTATCTAAAATATGAGATATGAATTTTATAATAAATCTTGACATGTGACAACTGAAAATCTTATCAAAATTAATAGTTTAAGCAAATAAAAAAAAACTAAAGTGAATAATATTTGCCCTTTGCCATGGCAATAGATGGAAACTATTGAAGAATACACGAGTCCCACATTGGAAACTTAACAAAATAGAAAGTCACATATAATAAATGGTTCCACTCCTAATAACATTGAAGCATTTTGTATAAAACCCTACATCTGCTAAACAAGTGGTTAAGTTGGGAACAATATCAATGTCGGAGCTCTAAGCTCTCATATTTCACACAATTACATAACATGGGTCAACTTGTTCAAGATTTAAGTTAGGAACAATATCGATGCACATCGTATTTTTCATATTTAGTTTCCTCTAACATTTAAAGTGAATATTGTGAGTTTCAAGCAAAAATTGAAATAAGTTATGTAACCTCTTGTTCTTTTAATGTACAAAAGACATATTACATGTAACATCAATACATATTGCATCTATATATATAAAGCAAAAGGCAGAGAATTGTGAAATATTCAAAATACCAAAAAATGCCATTAGTTAATGCAAACATTAAAAATTGAAATTATTAATTAAATGAGGATAATATGATAAATTAACAATTTTTCATATTAAAAAAAATAAAATTAAAAGAAAAATCAGATAATGGATCTATTTTTATGAAACACAACTATCTATTATCTTTTTTAATTCTAAAAAAATGTATCTCGCAGGTGTAGAAGCGCGTACGGAAAGACTAGTGATATATAATTCATTAGCCTTTAGTGGATAACTCAATACTCTTTATATTGCAGTCAATAACAGATATAATGTGATGTGAGCATAGCTAACCAGCAAGCCCGCAAGTCAAAAATGCGTGGCTATAAGAACTGGGCCCAGCCCTTTTTTCTTGTGGGCTTGAAGCACATTGTTTTGGCTTTACCAATTGACCATGAATTAATTAAGGTCATTTTTCCTGAAGCATTGTAGCCAAATGTCGTTGGCCTCTTTTTTCATGATAATGACTTTGATTATAATATTAAATAATATAGAGATTCTGCAATTTGTTTCAGTGCTCAACGAATTAGACAAGTGGGGGCCTGATATAATAGACAAACTTATCTTTGTTGCGTGACGGAATTATAATATAACTATGAATCTTGTCCTGTTACTGTTACATTAGTTTCCAAATAACAAGGGAATATGTATGGCAACGACGGCAGAAGCCTAAAGCATGTTGATTTACTTTGTTTCAAGTTTGATTAAGTAATTAAATCACCGTCTAATTTGTATTATCTCCTTGTCTTACAAACCTTGCACGCCAACTACTATGCCAAGTTTGACAACTTCATTGCATAATTCAAGGATTAGGGTTCCTTGTCCTCTCCGGCACTGATAAACTCTTATATTCGTACCAATCAACATTGAGAATGTGTAGTGATATTATTCATATAACCCAATTAATATATTAAATTGACTTGAATGGAGCCAAGAAATCGGATATACCTTTGGTACAAAGTTGTGCATAGTGCTTTGTGTGCCCACTCAACCCAGATTGCTTTATTCCCTTTTTTTTTTTGTCAAAATCTTTTAATTTTTTCTAGGGACGATTTTTTCTTAGAGATATGTAGTGATATACCCATTTTTAGCACTAATATTATAGATAAACCATACACCATTAAATTTCTATTAACAAATCCATAAAAAACCCAAAAAATGACAGTTTGCCCTAATTGAATTTAAGTATGACTATTAAATTACTTTGATACCGTATTGAGTATTTTGGATTTTTTACGAGGTTTTGGAGTTGGACTTATTTTAAGAAAATGATGGTAGTTTTGTAATTTAAAAGAAGTTAAAAACTTCTTTTTTATGTTGTAAATGAGTTTTATGTGTGTTTCTAAAGTCCATTTCCCATTTAAGGTTTTTTAGGTTTTAGACATAAAAAAAATTTCACTTTTGGAAAAAGCCAAAGCTTTTTTGAAAAAGACAAAAAAACCACTCAACTTTCAAATCAAAGACATGCAAATGTATTGGAATCCTTAGGAAATCTAAAAATAAATATGGGCATTTTTGTCCATTTTTGCTTCTTTTAAAATTTTTCTCTCTCCTTTTGCTTTTTCCAAAATGTCCCTTTCATTTATAGTATTTTTATAATTTGGGCCCTTATATTGGATATAATAGTAAATCTCCCAACGAGATATACCCCAATAGAAAAGGACATTGACTTACATATCAGTGATCTTAAATTCGAATTCCAATAACAGTCTGGCAATGTATGCCCCGATATACTTGTATCACCAAAAAAAAAAAAAGAATAAATGAATAGATAAAAAGAGAAAAATTAGTATTTCGATAATACAAGAAAAAACCAACCAAAGCTGAAAGTGAACAGTTTGACTGTTCAGTATCAGTAGAGCCGGAGCATCCCATATATCCCATCCGCTTTAACAGTCTCCTCTTTTTCTCTATGTTTTTTGAGGTCCAATAAAAAGCATCAGTTCTTTTGTTGGCCTCAATTTAATAGGTTAAATCGCACGCACCAAACATCACATAGCTTTTGCTATTGCTGTGCCGTTGTATTCTTCTACTACTTGTACTTAGACTGACCCGATTCAGAAACTTCAACGAAGCAACCCAACAGACTCTCGCTCGCTCGCTCTCACTCACAAATTTCAGAGGCAGAGAGAGGGAGTCGGAGCGAGTCACAAACTCCCTGACTCGGTTGTCTGCGAACATAAACATCCATTGCCTTCTTCTTCAGCTCATCTGACTCTACTCAGTCAAAATGAGTACAGTCGTGCAGGTAATTCGTCTCTCTAATTAAATTGACCCGCGTTCGTGTTTATTTTAATCTGGATTTGCGTTAGCTTATTATGATAATGCATTCCTTAATTAGGGTTTCACCAAGTCACTTGCCATGACTGTGCTCTCTGAGATCGGCGACAAGACCTTCTTCGCAGCTGCGGTTAGTCTATAGGATTGCACGTTTATTTCTTTTTTCTTTCGTTTTGCTTGTTTTTGAATTCTAGAAGTTGGAATAGCAATCTAATTGCACTTCAAGAAGAAAATATGAATTAATTCGGAATATACAAGATTTTGGATTCAATTCTATCAAGAACATATTTGATACGGGCAGAGCTTGAGCTTAGTACTTCTGAAGGACAATATAAGTTTTGAGAGCACCTATATGAGCTGCTAATTATTTTTGAAAAGTATCCCTCTATTTTTGCGTTGAAGACTTTTTAGTAACTTATTGAGCATCTTATGGTATATATGTATGTATATATTTGTGCCCCTGAGTTTCCTTTACAAAGTCCCGTGACTAAGAACCACAGCCCGGAATTCTTTTTATTCTATCCATATACTATTTTTTGTGTAGTTATCTAACAGTATGATGTTTGCTTGAAGATCCTCGCAATGCGCCATCCTAGGAGACTTGTTTTGTCTGGTTGCCTAGGAGCTCTGATTGTAAGCATTTTCTTCCCACTTCATATATTTTTACTCTCTTGTTTTGGATCTTGCATGTTTCTTTTTTGAGGCCTCGGACGTATCTCAAAATTTCCTTGAGTTTTAGGTGATGACTATTCTTTCTGTTCTTGTCGGTTTGGCTGCTCCAAATCTGGTAAGCACTCTGATTCTGCCACCCTGAAATATATGACTGAGATTGTCATATATTTCTATTACTTCTCTGTTCTCATATGAATACTGAACACACTGTGATCTTAAATTACACAGCTCTCACGGAAATGGTCCCATCACATAACAACATTGTTGTTCTTTGGGTTCGGGCTGTGGTCCTTATGGGATGCTTTTCAAGAAGATGGGTAATTAATTTTCTTTTTGGTATTTATTTTATTGTTTGCTTTGCTGCTTGTAGTGGAGTTTAATTCTGGTTTACCCTACAGGGATGATGATGAGTTTGCAGAAGTTGAAGCAAAATTGGTTGGTTTTTCAAATTTTTATTTGTATCTTACATTCAACTCAAATCCTTTCTGACTTCACCCATGCGGTGTCATTAGGATGCTGATCTAAAGGCTAACGCAGGAGCCAACAAAAAGAGTAGTAAGGTACTCCAACAGTTTAATAATCTTTTGCATTTGAATGAGCTCTACTTATTCCCTCCTTCCCTCTCTCTCTCTCTCTCTCTCTCTCTCTCACACACACACACACACACACACACACACACACACACACACACACACACATCATTATTTCACTTATGATTGTCACCATGTTTTTCAACTTTCAATTCATCATGGTCACTTGAAATACAATATGCAATTTACTGTTCTATAAGATTCATCATGGCGTTTTTTGTTTTTCTAATAACCTGTGGAAATTTTTGGCTTCCCAGGACGATGATGACTTGAAAAAGCAGAAACGTTCGTTTCTCTTGCAGTTCTTCTCACCAATTTTTTTGAAGGTTATATTTTCTAAGGATTATGAAATTAATTTTTTTTTGCATGACCAACTATACTTAACAGCTTCTATCATGCTCATTATGCAGGCCTTTTCCATTACATTTTTTGGTGAATGGGGTGACAAGAGCCAGGTGAGCATTTGCCCCAATGAATAGATGCTTTATTTATGGTTGCTTCAGCACGATTTGTTTTTGAACTTCTATCCTTTTAGCTAGCTACCATCGGTCTGGCTGCAGATGAGAATCCATTAGGTGTGGTTCTTGGTGGAATCTTGTAAGTGCCCATCCTTTTATTTATTGAACATGCTCTGAAATTGTGTTCTGTTACATGACCTCTTATTTCCTTTTCTTGTTCCCTCTTCAGTTTGACCAATAATTATTTTTCTTCGTTTTTAGTCTTGTCCTTTTCACTATTGTGTCTGTCTTTGACTGCATATTTTGATGAATGTGCTCTGATGGTTTTGAATGATTAATGGCCCATCTTGGATCAGTGATATGTAAAAGTCTTACTATATGAATTTATGTTGTTCTGATAAGTATTACATTGATACCTTTATATGCATGAAGTGGCAATGCTGGGCAAAACACGAGATATGTATTATTGTTGGATATGTGTTTCATATGCCTATTTGTTGGTTAATATTTTTGTCAAACAGCATAGGAAAGGGCTATCAGCATGGGATTTCTTTTGTGTAGTCTATTCCTTATGCTTTCTCAATTTACTTCACTTATGGTCATATAAGCTGGTGTGACCGTGTGAGTTCATGTACTGATGTGAAGCTTATTTGTTATACAACAATGCTACTTCATTTGTTTCCTAGTGTCCTTAGGTGTGGGGATTAAACAAATTTAGATACCACCGTGCACTCTCATTCTTAGAATTCACTTTCCTTCCTTTATTTAATTGTTTTTGTCCTAGTTACTGATTGTGCTTCCCTTTTTTCTCTATTATTATAATTTTTTTCAGAGGACAAGCATTGTGTACCACTGCTGCTGTCCTTGGTGGAAAGAGTTTGGCATCTCAGATATCTGAGAAAATAGTAATTCTATGCACCTCCATTTTGGTTTTAACTTATTATAGTTATCGTTTTGTATCATATGTGTGGCCTCTAGGCAATATATAGCATTTCCACTTGTAAGTTGTAACTGTTTTGTTTCAGGTTGCTTTATCAGGCGGAGTTCTTTTCATTGTTTTTGGAATCCAATCCTTCCTTTCAACAGTTGAGGCGTGATACCTAGAGTCTGATTAACGATTAGTAAGTACATGATGCTGGATACCAGGAGCTCACACGCACACACACACATACACACGTCTTAGATACTGCCAGGCCGCACATGTAATTTCTGATGACAACTCCGCATTGTGCTAATCTGCTGATTCAGGGACTGAAGGATGATTTAAAGAACTTACATCTACACCCTGTGCAAGGGATCATTTACAAGCATTGCATCGTCAGTATTTATAGGAGGGATGGGAGCCTCTCAGATACGAACATTAAGATTCAAAAACCAAACCATTGTTGCACTCTGGAATCATTGATGAGAACATCTCTGCTCTACTCTGTTGCATGCTACTCCAATAAATTTTACATTAACATGGATATATCTATATTATATAAATATTTTCACTCGGATTACTTTATATGAGGATTAGTTTGGTGTCGACCAAAAAACGAGGATTAAATTGAGTAGATAAACTAGTATAGATGTATGCATTTAGAACATCGATTTTAAGATCCAAAGCAATCTGCTTTGCCTAGTTGATCCACCCACAAAGTAATCTCTGTGTAGCTCATCTCAATGAATCTGTCGCCAAATACAAATGCATTCGTACAGTCCGATAAAGTGAATCAAGATTTGAAATCTAAATTCAAATTCAAATCCTACAATCCACTTGGGACGACGAATTTGAACAGATTTATTTGAGTGGAACCAACATGAAAAGCCCTATTTTTACAGCGAATTTGGACTAATGGGAAGAACAGGAGCTCATAATATGGTCCACAATAACAAACTAAACTAGCACGCATAAATCAAGACCGAACAACATGGTTAAAGGAGATTACAGTTGCTGGACCAGGTGTAAAAAATCCGAGAGTCCACACTTCCACCTAAACTCAGTCTAAATCCCTTGTAAGAAGGCTCATAATCACGTGTTAATCTTAAGATACCACGTTGTTTTTCATGACAGTGACAGTGTGTGCCATGAATGTGGTCAGCAAGTAAACAAGTTGATTAAATGTAAAGCACCATGTAAGCAGCAGGCCACTGTAACTCAGGAAAATAGTCCAAATTCATACTTTAAACTGAGCCACTTTTTATTGAACTACCATCTCTCTTGTCTTAATGAGACCACAGGATGACCAAGATTCATAAAAATATGGGCACTGGGATTATGTACAGCATCTGAAGCTCAGAGGCAATTCTTCACAGCAATTGGGTTCTACCATGCATGTCATTAACATCCGCCGCCACTTGCAGGTTCGATTGAACTCAGAAGCCCATTGTGCCTCAGTTGCATGCAGTGTTCTTCAGCATCAGCCTGAGCGCATATGATCACTATTGACAAGCCATTATGGTGTGCTTCTTGCATAATATTAACAGCATTATCAAGGGACATCCCTGGGATAACCTTCATCAGTACTTGCACAACATATTCCCGTTTGTTGTAGTTGTCATTGTGCAAAATTACGCGGTATGGAGGAGCTGTTTTCCTTGATTTCCTAAACAATTTGGACAATCTAATATTAATTCCCATTTGACACAACAAGATACACACAGGTAAACTCTCTTTGCAGCATTTTAGTGTTAAACAAGGCACTTGTACGGTGTAAAGATATTAACTCCATATTGCCATGTACACAATATAAGAAAATAGCAGGTTAAAATTGAGCCAATACCTCAAATCAAACTCAGAATCACGCGCAGGAGTTGTTTTTTCTATAACTGGCCTTTCCAACAACCCTCCTCCTTTACCAGGTCCTGTTGCTGATACAGCCATAGGAATGCCAAGATTGGTGCATGGTCCTTTACAAAGAGGGTGTCTGTCTCCTGCTAAACATATTTTATCAAGAAAATTTCACTGCTCGGAATCACTCTGGCATCTACATTTTAAAGGATAAAGCAACACTACAGCAATGCACTATCCATACTAACCAATCTTTGATTGAAAAAGTAATTTAGCAATTGAAACAGAAACAGAGAAATGTAAAAAGATACGAAGATAACATAATACAGAACCACCACAACATGTGCATTTTACAAGCACCGCAGATAAAATATACAGAGTTTGAAAACCCAGAACTTTAGAACTGGCTCTCCAATTGGTCGAAAAGATAAAATATACTGAAATTGTAGCAAAAGCACTCTAACCCTAGAGATGCTAGATCTCCATAATTGCAAAAAATCCTTCAAACAATTTTAAGGAAACAAACACGTGGGTGGCATCACATGCACCCGACGGCAGTGGCAAGATATCCAGAAATTGCCACTTGCATTACTCGATCTTACAGTAGCAAAACTGAAACTCCACAACTCCCAAAGCAGAACACATAAGAAACCCGCCCAAGTTTATGTACAAGCACACAATGAACTAACTTGCATTACACATGACAATCCCATCTGCCCTACCTCCTCAAGATACCGAAAATTTGATTCAATTTTGTTGCGAAAAAGTTTCTTGTAATCAAAACTTTAGATTCGTCACAACATAAATGCACCCTTACACATACAATTCTCGCCAATTACATAATTCTTTGGCAGCATCAACTAATCTTATACATTGTATATGTAATTATAGCTACATGATCATTTGGGTTTTTCTTGGCAGTTCATTTTTCTGTAAAAGAAGGGTGGAACACTTCCATTTTACCCAGAAAAATAAAAGTACCCAAGGGAGAGAAGTGTGTTGGATAAAAATTTCATAAGCTGATAGAACAGATGTAGAGGGCAACAAGCTCAATCCAAAAATAGGAAAACAATAAAGAAAATCACAAGGATTTACAAGAATCAAGCTCTGAAATTGAAGGAGATAGCAAATCTACTCAGCAGCTTACGAAATTAAAGATTTTGATGCAAACCCAAAATCTGAAAAGAGGGCATGAATTCATGGAAAAAAGAGAAACCTGGTTTAGGATTGAAGACGTGGTTAGGGGAGAGAGGTAGTCTCCCACATATCGCAGTCTCCATGACTCTCTTTCTTTGTCTTTCTGTGAAATGTGTCGCGTGGTTTATTTATTTATTGGAATTTTCTCTTTTGGGTCTCTAACTGAAATAACAAGAAAACGATCGAACTGGTGTGTCTGGTGCGGTGGAGGTGGACTGCTGGTTTTCACAATTCACATGAGACGTCGTTTTGAGCCCTGCCAAGTACGAACAAAGCTGATTTTTTTTTTTTTTTTTCTCCTTCGTATTTTGAATGAATAATCTTATTTATAATTCAAAAATGTGAATGTAAACGACAGGAATTTCTACAAATTGGCAACCAGCCAGGTCACAGGTGTTTCCGAAAATAAAAAAATGATGTTTGGTAATTTTAGGTATTAATCTTTTCCCTACGTATTGCATAAAGTATCGAACTTCATTCTAGGTAAACCATATTTTCATAGGAAAAATTCAGGTGATTAGTATGATTTTGTTTGTTTCTAAACCAAATTTTAAATGGGCTTCTTATGACTGTTGAGGTCCAACCTATTACAACCTCCTTTTACTTGGGCTTTAATGAGAATGTGGTTTTTCTGGTATTTTAAGCTTCTTTCAAGAACAAAAGAAGTTGTTGGTGTTGTTTTTTTACTTCAAATTTAAAATACAAGCGATACTAAAAATACAAGCGATATTGCGAGAGAGGTTTGTTTCGTTAAAAATTGCATCTATGTAATATAAAAGGAGCAATGAATTTTGCTGCCTCAATTTTTTCATGAAACTTTAACATATAGCTCTCGCTAAAAGTTACTCCAAAACCAAAAAGTATTATGACTTGAAATTTGCTTCTGGTCAGGTAAATGAACAACCGAACGAATTGCTTGGCAGCTAGGTAGATAGGGAGGAAGGATCGGTGAAGGAAGAGGATGACAAAACATTTTAGGCCGTACAAGAGAGTCTATCCTCAACATGATAATAATACATACTTTTGGTCCAATTAATGACATAATAAACATTCGCCTCTCATTAATTAATTATGTGTAGAAACGATACGTAGATGCATCAGTGATGATATTCCGGAAGCCCCCAACTGTGGAGGCCAACATGATGAACGCTCCAATGAAGATGGAAGCCTGCAAATTTCAAACACAAACTCATCACTAACTAAAAAAATAAATTATATATATTGTCATGCAAATTAATCCAACTAGCTAATCTGTATATATGTTGCGTCATGCAATAAATAAGCTTATTTGAGGATCCCTCAACTGAAGCTCTCTCTCCATATTGAGGATCCCTCAACTGAAGCTCTCTCTCCATATATATATATATGTATATATATATATATATGTTTGGCTTACCCAGTTGACGAGCCACTGGAGGCCGAATCTCTTTGGTTTCTTAATGATAAGCCACATTATAGAAGGAAGCTGTAAGAAAGAAAAATGCTCAATTCAGGAAGCTGTTGTACAATTAAAAGATAAAGAAATGAAATATTAGCGAGAGAGGCTTACGAAATATGAAGTGGGGGCAAAACCAAATCCACCAAAGAAACCAAGCAGGTCCCCAAAGAAAGGGAAGGTCACTCCAACGAATAATGTAAATGCTGCAACATATTAAAGTTTTAATCAACCACAAATAACAAAATCAATCACTCTCTGTCTCTTAATTCAGAGCCAAAATGGGGAATTAATCTCACCAACATAAGCTGATCTTGTGATTAGTCTGAGTGCAATTCCTGGTGGGAAGTTCACTTTTTTCACCATCAACCTCTCCAGCATGTCAAAAACAGGCATAGCATAAACCTGCACAGTTTTTTTTTTTCTTCTTCAAATTAGTCACATTACATCCTTAACCTTAATTAGGTAACTCTCTCTCATATTATTACTTAATTAAGCTGCTAAGTGCTGAGAGCAGAGTGGTGAGTCAGCAGTTTGACCTGGTAGCTGCCAATGACATGGACGACGACCATTAAGTTAGCAGCAGCAATGAGCCATGAAGGTTTCTTAAGATCCATGAGCACATTGTCATCAACATCTTGACCAAAAGCCCAGTACCCAATAAGGGCCACTGGGAAATAGCAAATGGCATTGATGAAATAGGCTCCGAGAGCACCTTTCCACATGGGTATCCTCGAAGGCTTCTCGGGAGTTGATGGAATTGTGGCCTGAATTTCAAGGGCCACTGCATGCCCTGCAAATGCAAACGAGATTTGACCCAACGCATTGAACACCCTGAACATGTAATCTGCTGGGCTCGTTTTCTTGTAAGCGTAGCTTACATTTTCAACCCGACCTTTGCTTAAGCAACCAGCCCAGGCTATAGTTGAATAACTGCAAATTAATCAACCAAATTATAATTAATCAAGCAAGTTTGTTAACTTGCCTTCTAAGGTTTCTCTTGTTCAGTGAGGCAAATTTAATAGGGTTTTAGAAAGGGTGACTTGACTGACTGCTCTAATTGTTGTTCTAAAACAAAACCAGAAAACCAACTTAGAGAAAGAATTAAGAAACTAATTACCTTAGTGACATGACCGCAGCTGCTAGAGAAACACCAGCCACGGAGTTGAAATTAGGAAGCTGAGAAAGAAAGAAATGGAGAGAGCCAAAGATGACAATCCAGTATGATTGCTTGATGGGTGTGCAGTTGGCACAGGCCATCTCCACAAACTTTTTCAGACACTTTCCCCCGGTAACCATGTACACTATGTCACACCCAACCTGCACAATTAGCTGCTGTGGAAGCACAATCCATGGCCCCAGTTTTGGTCCAAAGGCATGTCGACCCAGGTCTATATATCTATCGAACCGAGTCCCTGGGACACATTCATGGAGTTGTATCATCTGCCACATTGTGTTCAAGGTCATGCACCATGATATTGCCAACACCATTGTCCCCGGACCCCTGAAGAAACAAAACCCAAAAAAAAAAGGAGGAAGAAAAGTGGTTTAGTCTGTAACTACGACTACAGAGACAACTTGCCTCTTTTTGGTTTTGGTAATTTGAGGTGTTGTTTGTACCATCCTAAGTAGGCCATGGCATAAGGCAGACTGAGAACACCGGCACCGATCATGGCAGTGACGGTGTGAAAGGTAGAGTACCACCATTTGGCTCGGCGAGTGGCGTCCTGATCCTCTTTCCATTTGTCGTCTGAAACAACTTCCTGCCAGAGTTTGGAACACATAAATGATAAAACCAAAATCAAAATCAAACAGAGCTAAGATTGAAAAAAATTGTAAAGCTAGTTGGTTAGTAGTCTAGTACTGTTTTGTGTGAGTAGAGTAAATAATGGTGACTGATGCTCACCTTTGGAGGTGGAGGAGGAGGAGGAGGAGGAGGAGAAGTTGTAACCATTTTTTCTTCTTTCTTTTTCAAAGAAGACACAGAAACACTTTCAATGTGGGAGTTGAGTGATCGTCATCATGTATGTATATAGCGGTTGATGACCCAAAATTGAGGATGGAACATGGAAAGAAATGTGGGGTATATACATTGCTTTGCCCCACTTGTGTATATTTATTTTTGTTGCTTTCGACTGGGACTTGTGCTTTTCAAGACTGATCAGATGAGCAACAAGACTGATCAGATGAGCAAATCATATAGGAAAAGCAGTAAAGACCCTTGCATACTTGGCAAAAGATGTTAACTCCCCACTTAAAATTATGTAGTGTTTTACTGAAGCTAAGGATTGTGATTTTACTCCACCCACTTTAATGTTTGAAACAAAGGAATCTGAGGAGGACCCCATTTTGACAAGCATCATGAAGCTCCCCTGTCAATTTTCTTTATGGAAAGTTCCTTTTATACAATTATTTTATTTCTATTCCGAGTATTGAATCAATGATGGAAAATAAAAATAAAAATTTGTTAGTGGGTGAATGGATCCACCTTAAATTCAATCAGTACAATTATATAACATTACGGCTTTATAAAGAGAAGAGGGCATAGTTTGAGGGATAATGATTAAAGACCAAGGATGCTCTTCTTCATGGGTAGTTGGTGGTGTCTAATTCTTTTCTTCTTTTTGAGTGTCCCCTGTCACTTTGCACGCCCGGAGGTGACTGCTAGCCACTGATTACCACAAAATTAAAGGTTAATTATCATGTTTTGTTTAATCTTACGCTAACTCAACATCACACATATATTACAGAAAATTATGATAATGATATTAGAAATGCAACTAGGTTTCAACTTTCATACATGTTCAACCAACAAGTTCACACGTTGTTCAATAAGCTGCTTCTTTCTTGATATGTGTATGCGTGTGAGGGTGTAAATAGCGATTACAAATCAAACAAGTACACCAAAAATTTGGCTTAGGGAAGATATAACGCACACACGCTAAATTTCTGCAGAAGACAAAAAGGTATGGCCTTATTCATGGGATAAAAACTTGCACACTTAACCAGGATTAGGTATTGGTAAAGAGCTATGTCAAGATGCGTAAAGGTATAAATTCTCATTTAAGAAGAGAGGCCTCTAAAAATCATAAGTAAAACTGTGATAATTTGAGGTTATACTTGGCTGATAATTAAGTTCTTCACATGCCAGTCTACAAGTATTTGTAATAAGTCGAAGCTCTTGTTTGTTTAACCCATAAAGCCTCCTCCAGGCATATTGGGCCCTTGTGAGGGAACTTGTCCCTGTGAAACTAATTGCGACCGGCCTTGAACATAAGCTTGGCCCATTCCTGTCCCAACCAACTGCTGTTGTTGGTGCTGTTGCTGCAGTTGCTGCAATTGTGGAAGCTGTTGTTGTGATTGTAGCTGTGAGAGCTGCTGCTGTTGCAGCTGCGGAAGCTGCTGCTGTTGTTGCAGCTGTGGAAGTTGCTGCTGTTGCTGCTGCTGCTGTTGTTGCTGCAGTTGTGGAATTTGTTGCTGTTGTTGCAGTTGAGGATGCTGCTGCTGCTGTTGTTGCAGTTGAGGATGCTGCTGCGGCTGTTGTTGCATCTGAGGATGCTGCTGCTGTTGTGGTTGCATCTGAGGATGCTGCTGCTGCTGCTGCTGTTGTTGCATCTGAGGATGCTGTTGCTGTTGTTGCAGCTGCTGCTGCTGCTGCTGAAGCTGTGGATGTTGTTGTTGTTGTAGCTGTGGATGCTGCTGCTGCTGCTGTAGCTGTGGATGCTGTTGTGGTTGCTGCTGTTGCATTTGTTGCTGCTGTTGTTGCTGACCACCTACTTGTGGCTTAAACACAACCATATCCTGAACCGACGGTACACTTAGCTTTAAAAGAACCAGGTTATAAGAAAGTTACAATGCCGTGCCACAACCTCATTTTGGAGAAACCCCACAGGCCTCCATTTCAAAATTGGAAAAAATTAAAACAAAAGTTGAGGAATATGCAGGGAACCTTCAGAACTGAAAGCACCTTGTACAGGCTGCTACAAAGCTCTTTAATCTATCCCTAACAATCTTCACAAAATACAAGGTTCATTTTGCAGGTTGCTTTTAATACTGAAGGTACCTTACATACGTTTTGTGGACTTGCAAGCTCAGAGTTGGTAGCTATTAAAACATTATTTGGAAAATAAATAAATAATAAGTAATCACAATCAGCAGTAATAAGAATGGCAATCTCACCCCAGGAAAAAGCATTCCAATCAAGCGGCAAGCTTTGTCAGAAACAGAGAGCAGTAGTGTCTGAGAGGGCAATTGGATCACAGCACACTGAAAAAAAAGTGGGAACGAGCTTTTTGAGAAAAAAATCTATCGGAAAGAACTCAAATTCATATTTACATTCAGAGGAAACTATTATAATAAAAGGTCAAATAAAATAGAAGACACCAACTAGCTTTGATGCTCAAGCCTCACAAGGATGAGAACAGAATCCAAAATTTAACCCCACTTCAAGCTGACCATTATTCACCCAAATAAATGCATAAATAACACAAATGGAATATAGTTTATCACAACATTTGGAGGTTATTTAGTTTGATTAAATAATTATCTAGGTTCATATGAGAATGTCACAAAGCAAGGGCTAATAATGATGATTAGGTTAATATAAACGAAAGAGCATGATCATTGGACAAGTGGATGAGAAACTTAAGGGATAAAGTGGAAGCTGTAAGTAATTGAATAGCAATAAGGAGAGTTTTTCAAAGTCAAGACTTGAGAAAAAGCGAAGTCCCCTCGTACAAAAAGTATAGATGTGGTTCACTCTATCTCACCCCCCACAAACAAAAAACCCTAAAAAAGGGCTTGAAAAAGGAAGTGCAGCATGAATGATGAAAGTCAAAAATTTTGTGATGAAAGTCAAAATTTTTGTGAAGAAAATCAAATTGGAATATGTTGGCTACACTTACAGGAAGAAATACATATAAGGGAAGGGCGAGAGAGCAAGCATCTTACAAGCTTCTTTTCTTGCAACTGCCCAAGAAACCCATGCTGATTCATTGCCCGAAAAACAAGAAAGTCTGCCCTTCCAACATATTGCCTGAAATTTAAATGTTGATGAAATCAAGAAGACTGAGGAGTATAACAACTACAGGACAATATATAAAATACAAGAGGGAAATCTTTCAATAAACAGTAGTTACTTGTTATTCATGTGGTCCTGAGATATGAGCCTGACTATTTGCATTGTTGGTGGCCAGTTTGCTGCAAGCCTGAGGAGTGAGAAAACACAGGTCGATCAATATAGGTAAAAGATATATGCCAATGACATTATGTTTTACCATAATTATAACACTTTATTGTGCAGTAAAGCACCAACCAACAAGGCCAGCCCAACTAAAGAGTTCTGATCAAAACTTATAGCAACCACTCTCAGATCATCAGGATTCTAAGAATGGAGGTAACTTGAGAAAACACATCCACTCTCAGATAATCTATATTTGCCTAGTAAAGGTGCATGAAATCAAGTTGAGTACAAACTCAGTTCATTCACTTTTTATTTTAACCAATAGTAGTAGACCTTTTTTCATAAAAATAAATAAATTTGTGTTAAAGATAGAAACTCTAAACCATTGATTATATTCCATTGACATATGATTTGGCAAAGAAAATAGAGCACTCTCCCAACTTACGTCTCAGAAGCTGAAGCACTCCTGTAACCCTGACAAAGAAGCATTTGGGATTTTAGTAAATAATTGAGTAACTGCTAATATTGTAAAAGATAAATGGGAAAATTACAAATAAACCCCATTTGGTTAGGCCCTAAAACATTGCTCATCTCTGTGGTTTATTTCAGGACACTTGCATCTTTCTGGTTTACTAAAATTTCTAATTAACATGTGTCATTAACAACATGTAAGAAAACTATATATCCACTTTTTGTGTTCTCTGCAATTATTGTTCTTTCTCTCCTTCTCTGGCAGCAAATGCATAATAATTTTGTAATATAAATCACTCAAAAGCACAATCACAAGGGAACACATAGAAAACCTATGGTTATCCATGATAGACACATTGGCTTTGATTCTATGGAAATCTGGAGTTTGCGTTTCTCTGTTTTGATAGTTTGGCAGTGGAGTTTTGGGTGAAGAGTGGAGTTGATGGAAATCAAAGATGAAGAAGAGGATGGGCATATGGTCTTTCACAACCCAGTTTTTATGAAAACATCCTGAAAATTCTCATGTGCCAGAGCCACACACATGCTTCATTATTTTTCTTCTCAAAATTAATGATTATGTGCAATGAAAGAAACCACAGAAGTATGAGTGTCACAAAATAAACCATAAGCACAAAATGTCAGACCACATGGGGTGTATCTGTTATTTTCCCAAAACAACTTTAAGTAAAAGCACATAAAAGCATATGAACATCCTACAAGAGAGCAAACTTTATTAGAGGGGGAAAAAGTAGAATCCTAAAAACAAGTATAAAATTAAAAAGAAGTCCATGTGATCCCATGGGGCATCTGAGACCAAACCTCTAATCTGGTGATAAATACAGGTTGCCCTTGTCTCTGCCCAGATAAATTTCCCTGCATGTGTTTAGATCATTCAAATATAACTGATTGCAGAATTCCACAGTAAACAAGAGCCAACCCTCTTATAAATTTTCCCTGATATTCTATCTCACAAAAGCCCAACTCAAATATTTTCCAAAAAAAATATACTAGACCTACCTCCCAGACTTTCACATATTTGGATTGTGCAGATTGCAGAGCACTTGATGTCTGTTGTGACAACGGTACATTAGGTGCTGAACTATTGTTTGCACAAGTGACTGTATCCCAGCTTGCACCTGTTGAGGCCTTCCTGGAGTAGGAATCATGGTACCAGTTCCAGAGGAGGAACCTGATGAACCAAGGGCACTCATCATGTTAGGGTTCATGCCAATTGCACTTTGAACCATTTGTGGTCCCGAGAGATTTCCTTGGCTCATGCCAGGTACAGATTGACCCATACTAACACCACCTTGAAGGTTACTCATTGGTTGCGAAATCCCAAGGTTATTATTTCCAGACACATTAGAATTAGCTGAAGTAAATGAACTAAGACCTGAGTTCTGTGCAACCTGTGTAAGAGTGCCAGACCCTGAAGATGAAAACACGTTTTGAGCAGCACCCACTGAAGATGCCATTCCACTAGATATCATGTTTGATACATGCATGGCCATAGGATTTTGACCCATAGTTTGGAGTCCTATAGAAGTTCCTCCAGTTAAGGCTGCTGAGTTCATCACGCGTGCTTGAGAGATATTGTTGAGGATGCTACCAACAGGACGTGAGGGATGTGTCACACCACTCACTACAGGTTTCAAATCTGGCACATTCTCATTATTTGTGGTCATCTCTTGAGAAGCAGAAGATGGTGAAGAAGTCTGCAAGCTTGGGACTCCCTGGGAAGGAGGACGGACAGATGGAATATGTGGAAACGCAGGTCCAGCTACCATGGAACTTACAGTACTTGGCTCCTAAACAAATTATATACAGAAGTCTATGACAATTTGCATAATTTAAATCAACACAACAGAACAAAAAAAACAACCCTTGCAGCACAAAGCATAAAACTCAAATGGGAGCATAACAAATCTTACAACTTTTACAGTAGCAGGAGGCACATTTCCAACAGCAACTGGTTGCCGATTCATAACAGATCCATTCACTAATTTGGAAAGTAAACCAAAAAAAGGGGGGTAAGTCTTCAACAAAGCAGGATAAGCAAGAATTAACCATGAAAAAATTATGAACAACCTAACCATAACAAACTTAATTGATTAATTCAAACCAGAAAGAGCCTTGTATCCCATGAATTGCAAACATTTCCACTTATTATGTTCATCTGTGAGGTGTTCATAATGATGAGCCAAGTACTCTTATACATAAAAATAAAATAAAAACTGCAAGTACATTGGTATTGACGCATTGATCATTTCAACTGAAAGATAAAAGCAAGAATAAAATCAAATGTATATTTGGAAAGAAATCATTAAGTTCTTTCATTAAAAATAAAATATAAACCAGATATTTTGCACTATAAAAAAATACATGATATTCAATATCTAGCACGTTTAGAAAGGGAGCAGCATATTGACTGGAAAAACAACCAGATGGCATAGAAGTTGGAGGCGGCCCTGTAACTGAAGCAACAGGAGCTATGTCCATTTTCACAGGACTCGGATTCGAGGGCAAATTTGTACTTCCAGGACGACTTAAAGTAGCACGGGCCTCCATAAAGTTCTCTGAGATTAAAACAAGAAACTGGGGGTTTTTTGCATTATCAATTGGTGGGTCTGCCACCCGGGGGTTGCGCTTTCCCTGCATTGGAAAAGTGGTCTCTATCATGCCAACTTCTAGTGATTTTAAACCATAGGAAATAAAATATCACTCTGGCAATAATTATGTCACCTCTCTTTTGTATCAGATCAAACATTCTTCTTTGCAGGTTAATTAACATAATTAGACAGTAGTTAAACATATAACCAAAGAAAGCTAATTTTCTTTCAGGATAGTCTAAGCAATTAAGTTTAGAGTTTGGCAGCATAAAGGTGTAAAGCTCAAATAGAGCACTAAGGAAAATAAAGAAAGGATCGTTAAGATGTTGATTTAGCTAAAAACAAAAAATAGTCAAGGGTATAATATATAAGAACAAAAACTAAGAAATAGAGTCAAACTATCTGCATACCGCATTATAAATTGCTCTGAGTTTAGGTAGCTGTTTTGGACAAATGACTGACAGCGAAACAGAGCACTGGATGGAAAAGTAAGGGATCAGTACTGATGATGTTCAACCTAATAAGAAAAAGGAACAGCCACCATTAAACTAAACAAAAAACTACCTGTGGAAATGATTTAGCAACAGCCTCAGCATCATAAAGACGGTTTTCTGTTTGTGCGTCAATACTTTCATTCTGCTCCAAATTTTGCAGTTGTGGTCGATACACTGGTGTGGGCAAGGGGTGAGGGTTACTAGCAGCAATAAGTATGCAATGCTTCTGACAATCCACATTTTGTTGATTTTGGTTTCCATTTTGAACAGTAGGGAACATCTGAGTTACACAGCAGAAGAATAGTAAATGTTTAGCTTAAAATGTAACCTTAAGAACTGCAGTCAATAATGATCCAAAAGGCTTATGATCTTTTAACTTAAAATCTGTGGAAAATCGGAAGTAGATCCACAGCAGCTGTAAGTTATAACTTGTAATTTAATCTAACTCACTTCTCCACATTCTTTCCATAAACCAAATTGTAGGCTCTTTGTGGTCAAGAACCAATCCTTAGCAGTAAGACATGTTTTCATTCCCTCCCCTAGAACTAATAGTCACCAGTATAGATGGAAGCCATTGTGATATAAATTTTGACTCACTTTTTTTTATTTAAAAAAAGAAAAAAGAAAAAAGAGACAATTATATGTATGGATAAGCAAAATACTTGGACTGACTGAAACAACATACCATTAGAGCTTCAGAAAGCCCTTCCGCAATTGCAGCATCACTAAAACCACCCCCAGAAAAGGGTATAGCTGAAAGCCATTGTAAGAATAGATCTAAATCCCTTGTCCAGCCACTCCGTTGTACCAGGCAACCTGCATAAAAGGTTGTACAAGTATAAAAAGATATTGAGCTAAAGCCAGTTACAGTAAAGACATGGAAATTCCTGCACATTGTCTAGATGAAATGGAAGCTTCATAACATCACAGGCATGTTACTCTTATATAAGTGATACTTCTATTTTCTAAGGGGAACTGGAAAATGTACTTTTTGAAGTCGTGTAGTTCATTGTGTTTCAACATAAAGTTCACAAAAGTAGACAAGGCACTCAATTCAAACAAGTTGATGTATTCCAGGCGGTATTATGCACAAAGAAAAACTATATTGGTATGATTTTATTCTTTAACACAAATCCACTGAGAACCCACCACTGCAAAGGGATCATTCCATTAAGTATGATGTGAAAATCACCAAGCAATAAAGTAACAAGAGAGGTCATATATTGGATAACAAGGATTAAGACGAATGAAAACTACATACCACAATACGATCCATGAGTATAGAAGGTGACCAGGGAGAGCTCAACAGTAGAAGTAGAGGGCTTCTGTATCTCAAAAGCAAAATATCTCGTAAATAAGAAAAAGGCTAGCAAGCTAGAACTAAATCTTACAGAGGGAATTCATACTGCTAGCTGAAAGTGAAATGTTAGATTATAGATGTCTATGGTTTGATAAATAATTAATAAATAAGGCATGATGACCAGAATGTGAGAAAAGTTAATGCAACATTACAAAAAATTGAATCCTGCAAAGGAAACTGGACAACACTAAAATGCATTATCTGGAATGCCAAACATTATATGGGCACATGTTCAGAAAATAGCTTTTGCATGAACAATTAGCAGTTCTTGACAAATGCCTTTCTGATGCAGAATCATAAACATAGACAATAATAAATTTATTGAAAAAAGGCGCATACCTGCCCATTCAACTCGTTTCCACAAAAACACCTGCATGAAAAAACTAAATCAGAACTGGCATACAGATATAGTAATGCATAAAATGCCATTCAAGTTAATGATCCAACATGTAACGAGAAAAGGCAATGACATATTGAAAGTTCATATATGGCTCTATGCACAGGAATATAATTAATGAACCTAGTTAATCTTCCTAATATGAACTGTAATTGAAGCTGTTAAAGCTGGGCACTTGTTAACTTTTAGAGTTCTCATGGACAACTTAATAAGTTTTCCATGTGCAAGAAAATGAAACTGTAAGCGGCAAGGCAGGGTAAAATTTCATCATTTATGCAACCCTCTAGGGAAAGCTATGACAAAACACAAACGAAGAAAAATAGAAGAATGAGTTAGAACTTAAATAGCAGACCTCACAATCTTCTCTAAATAATCTACAACAATGAGTTCCCAAAAGAGACCCATGGCTGCAGTCCCTTCAACAGAGATGATAAGTTGTTTCTCAGCCATTAGGGTTTTCTCTGTGACAGAAATGGGAATCCTCTTTTAAAGATCACACTGGCAACCTCAGGGATATCGATTAGTCTCGCTAACAAGCATGTATGCACTTATTTTCTCTAGTTATTGACACGTCTGTGTGGAACTCTGTAAAAGACAAACTAGCTATCCACCATTGACCACATGTAACCTATAATAGTTATTAATTAATAATAATAACTGTAAAAATCATATCAACTAGAGCATAACACCCCGCTTCAAGATGTCTAAGGATTTATCCTCTCTCCTTTATTTCACCACCGGAGGAAACCCAGAACGTTTGAATTTATTTGCTCAAACACGATATTATTAAGTTCAGAAATGAATCAAAAGCGAAAAGTAAGCCAACCAGTTATTCAATGTAAAAACCTAAAATGTAAATATGAGAGGTTTATAGCCTATGCTATAGCCAATAGGTATGCTATATATTCCTAAAGCATAAATTTCTATAATAACCAAGACTCAACTCATTAAACCTCTTGTATTGTGCATAATTTGGATGGAAGTTCATCATGATATATGGAAAATATCTATATGATATTATAGGACTTATTTTTCCACCACATGCCAATAAGCAACAGTTCAACATTTGCAGATCATCATCGCTGACAACTTCTAACTAGTTAATTATATATATAATTCAGTTTCCATCAGTTGTACGAAATCAAACCTTGTACATTGTAGAAATATAGCAAGGCTGCATATGGTTTCAACAGTATAAGGGTTTAGAAATTGGACATTTTGAGGTTCACTGATCTATTTTTCTGAGGTACTTCTATAGCCGGCCAAAGAACCAAAACTCTATGATTCGAGTTACCCAAAAACTACTCCACATAACCAATATCAGATTGAAATGCAGCGTCTTCAAGCACAAAAGTAAAATTGCAATTTAAGTTCAATTCCGAGCCACCAAACCCAGCCGGAAACAAACTAATACATCACATAAAAGAGCCATAAACATTTCTCCTCCAATAAAATAAACGAAAAGGTAAAATCTTGTAGTTAGAGTGGCAGTCGCAAAAGTTAAAAATTTCTTCCCTCTTTCCCACAACTTCTCAGCAACCAAACAAAACAAAATTAGATAAGCAAACAAACCAAAACCCTAACATCACTAAAAATCAAAATCAACAAAAGAATACACCGAGTATGAGAAGTTCCTACCTGATTATCTTATCAAGGTAATCAGATATAACGGTTGACCAGTACGGCCCCATGGCCGCGGTGCCTTCAACGGCGACGATCAGCTGCTTCTCCGCCATCCTAAGGCCAGAAACGACCGTTAACTAACACTAAGAAATTTCAACTGCCTTGCGACAGGTTGTCCGTCAATGTGAGAAAGTTGAAAGCTTGAAATGGGATCAGTGCAGGAAACGCAGCGTCTGGTTGAAGACAGCAGGCACCAGTATTTAAACGAGAGCCAAAACCCCGCTACTACAACTACGACTGGTTTTTGGGGTTCCTCTGGTGGCGCAAAATTAGAGGGCGGGCGCATCGGGTTTTTTCGTTGGAAGGTGGAAACCTCTGTAAACGGTAAGTTTTGCTGGACAAAACAAATACAAATCCTTTCCTTTGGTAATTCTTCCTATTATGCCAATCAAATTTCATTTCTTGAATCTATATATATCAAGCAAACGGCAGAGAATGTTACAAAAGATAGAGAACGGTGAAACATTCAAAATACCAAAAAATGCACTTGATTAATGCAAATATTATGAATTGAAATTAGGGAGATTCTATATGAATTCCATTATTTACTCTTTACACCCCATAATCTTTTTAGGCCTTCTCCAACCCATGAGGGGCTAAACCCAAATTTCTCCCCTCCAAAAAGTAACTATTTAGGTTTTGTCCGAACTTAAATTATTTTTTCTCCAAACCCTACTGACTCAAATTTTAGGTTGTCAACTTTATTAAATAGTTTAAGAATGGTTTAAGTCTAATTTTTTTATGGATAACTTTTCTTCATTTAATCTTTTTAAATAACATCATAATTTAATTTTTTTGACCAATTTGACCTAAACAAAATTGAAATTCTATAAATTTAATTTTATTCCAAAAGTAAACACACAACATAATTGAAACACAAAATGAGGATTGAAACAATTGTCGACCTCATTCACCATCTCCAAAGCTCATCCAAAGGTGATTGATCAAATTATTTCAGTAGATTATTACAAAAGTATGAGAATGAAAGGAGATTGATGAGATTGACAAAGGAAAAATAAATTGAGAAATAGATAAAATATTTTTGGCAGATTATTTGAGAAATGGATGGGTATTTATAGAGTTTGGAGTGAGTTTTGGGGTTGGATATGATTTAGATTAATTTAAAATATTATTTTGACCGTTGGATTTAAATTTCAACCGTCATATCTTTTTTTTTTTTTAAACCGTTAAAATAGCTTAGATTTAATCCTCATCGTTTATTTACGTTACATGAAAAAAAAAAAAACAAAACAAAACAAACAACAAATAATTTCAAATGTTGCCGTTAACGGCAACTTCCTAGGTGATTGACAAGTGGCTTTTTGGAAGAAAATATGGCAGCATCAAAAAACGAGGTGGGGCCCACGGAGGAATCTTTGCACATGGGGCTACTGATATGAAAGTGGGCTCCACGAAAATATTTGGGTCTGGGCAATAAATGGTTTGGTATTTGGGTCCAAATTTGGGTTTTCCCAAATTTTAGCCCTTTCATTTTCATGGGTTGGGAGAGGTTTGAGGCCATATTTTGGGTTAGAGATGGCCTTACACCCCACTAAATTTTTAAAAAATTTCAAATTACTCACTATACCCTATTTTTCTTCATAAATTGCCTTTATGAACCTCATTCCCTAACTTACTGTGTAAACCCCATCCATATCATACAACACCCATCGAAAAACCCCTTCTCTTTCAGATACACTCCATCTGATATCAAACCCCACCCCATTCCATATCAAGCCCTACCCCATCGAAAATTATCTCCTCTTGCAGACACACCCCATCAAATTTACAACAACCTCCACCGAACACCCCATCCCCTTTGAAACAGAGCCATCGCACAACCCATCTATGCAATCTTCATTACACAACCCATCTCTGCAAACCCGAACCCATCGCACAATCCATCTCTGAAACAGAGCCATCACACCTCATAGCCAACCCCAAATGCCTCATCCTGTCGCAAACCACCATTGCCTCAACCATCACCAATCTGTCAAGTTTTCACAAATCCTTCTAATAGCCAAGGTTTGATTTTAATTTTGATTTCTATATTTATGTTTCTAAGTGTTGATTAAGTCTAGGTTTGATTTCACTTTTGAAAAGCCAAAGTCTAGTATTGATTTCAACTTTGTGGGTGTATGGTTCGAACCTAGTTTTACGAAACTGGATTTTTGTTTCGGTGAATTACCACCCAAATGGTTACATTGCTTCAATGGTAGTCCACCGAATTTGAACCTGAAATTAATTTTACTTTAGGTGAGTTACCACCGAAATCGTTACCTAGTTTCGGTGGTAGTCCACAGAATTTGTTTCAATTTTTCAAGAGACGTCCACCGAATGTATTTCCGTTTTTCAGTGGTACTCCATCGAATATGTTTTCTTTTTTCAGTGATAGTCTACCGAATTTGTTTCCATTTTTTAGTAATCATCTACCGAATACGTTACTGAGTGTGTACTTAATATTGTTTGTTTTTATATATGAAGATGACTCGCAGAGGTACTACGGAGGCTTCATTATCTCAATATAATAGACAGCGTCTCATGGCCTCAACGAGGAGACAGAGAGCGGCTCCCCAAGATCACTTTGAGAATACTACAAAGGTTAAATATGTAGCTCCTACTCATGATAGTAATGTTAACGCAGAGGTTGAAGATGCAGCTGCTACTCATGATAGTAATGTTGAGGTACATGTCGAGCCTACTGAGCCATCTCGAGTAGGTCACATTGATCCATCTTTACTTACGAGTTTTAAAACTCACATAACAGCTGCAATTTGGAATAACTAGGTAAGTCGTTTTACTATGACAATAGAATGTAGAATATAAGTCTGGTTTATAGTAATTAACCTTAATATATATATTTTTAACTAAGAACGTGAGCCCCTTAGGTGCATATCGAAGACATCTACCCTTTGTGCGTGGAATTGGTGGGGTAATCCAAATAATGGTATATTCAAAAGGTACATTCAGAGGTCTGGATTAGAGCAACTTATTAGGTGTTCTTATCGGAATGCTGATAAGAATGTGGTTCCTACATTACTTGAGAGGTGGCATCCCGAAACGAATACCTTTCACATGCCTTTTGGTGAGATGATCGTCATATTGGATGATGTGTCATCTATTTTAGG
>NW_007362496.1:852422-911672 GCF_000346735.1 Prunus mume | reverse complement strand
TGTGTCTAGTGCAGCGGTTGCTCCGCTTGAAAATGATAACGACACAAATTTTGAGTTGTTAGTTAAGTACTTAGGAGTGACTAATGAAGAGGCTACTGAACAAATGCACTAGTATAGTGATGAGTATGTGAGTTTGTCATAGTTACGGGCGCGATTCTCCAATGCTTCAGACACAGATTCAGAGGAGTATATCATGTATTCGGCCAGAGCATATTTGTTATATCTCTTGGGTTGCACTTTGTTTGTTGACAAGACTGGCACGAGAGTCCAAATTGTGTACCTTAGACTACTTAGAAACCTTGATAGTGTTGTTGGTTATTCATAGGGTTCTAGGTGCTTAACATGGTTGTATAGACAATTAGAGCAACTCCACCCATTTGCCCTTAGCCATGGCAAGGGGGGAGCTAGGGCAGCCACTATTCACGTGAATAGTGGTTGCCTTTGCAAATAGTATTTTGTGTTTTCACCCGTTACCATGGCAAAGGGCAATTACTATTCATTTTTTTGTTTTTTTCACAAATTTTTAAACCTCAATAATTAATTTGGATAATATTTTCGGATAAGATTTCTGGGTTCCTACGTGTCAAGACTATTCATAATCGGATAAAATTTCCGGATAAGATTTTTGGGTTCAAATTTCGGATGAATTTCAAAATTCAAATTTCAGATAAATTTGGGTTCAAATTTCTTATGAATTTCAAATTTCAAATAAAATTTTTATCCAATCAAATCAAGCCACATGACATCTCTATCTTGCCAAAATTTTCTATAAAACCAGTGGCTCAGCTCATACCTCTCACACCACATCTTTCTATATTTTCATTTCTCATAGTTTAGAATTCATACTTCATTCATTCTCAATGGAAGATTTTAGGAGATGCTTGGAGAGGCAAGAGCGAGAAACAAATTAGAGAAACCGTAGAGCAGATGAAATCAATGAGTTAGAGAGAGAAGTCGATGAACAAGTTGTCATAGTAGAGGCTTTGCAAGATGAAGAGAACCAAGGTCGCTGCCGTGGTTCACAAGTCGGCCGCCGCCAAAATGTGGACAGACATAGGCATTCTCGGGGTAAGAATCTTTTGGAAAATTATTTTATCCCAACTGCTTTGTACTCTGATGTTGATTTTCGAAGGCGATTTGGAATGCAACCCCATTTGTTCAATAAAGTCGTGTATGATATTTGCAATTATGATGCATACTTTGTTCAAAAGTGTGATGCTGCTGGGGTTTTGGGACTTCTTCCGGAGCAAAAGCTTACAGCTGTTATACGAATGTTAGCGTATGCAGCATCTGCTGATCAGGTGGATAAGATTGCCCAGATGGGGAAGTCCACTACGTTGGAGGCTTTGATGAGATTTTGTGATGCAGTTGAAACTCTGTACACTAGGGACTGCCTGCGTAGACCTACTTCCAGGAACCTCCAACGGCTTCTACAAAAAGTCGAAGCTCGAGGATTTCCAAGAATGATTGGTAGCATCGACTGCATGCACTGGCAATGAAAAAATTGCCCAACTGCCTTGCAAGGTGATTACGGAAATAGAAAAGACCAAAAAAGTATCATCCTTGAAGCCATTACTGGCTTTGACACATGGGTTTGGCATGTCTTTTTCGGAGTTGCCGGATCCCAAAATAACCTCAATGTGCTGGGTCAATCTCCGGTCTTCAACGATGTTTTGAGAGGCCAAGGCCTCAATATCATCTATCAAGTCAACAATACAATCTACCAGATGGGGTATTATCTAGCTGACAGCATTTACCCGAGATGGACCACATTTGTCAAATCCATTCCGAATCCCCGATCCTATAAGCAAAAATTATTTGCTACCTATCAAGAAGGATACAGAAAAGATGTCGAAAGGTGTTTTGGCATCCTTCAAGCTCGATGGTTGATTATTCGAGGTGCGGCCCGTATGTTTGATGAAGAGATCCTCAGAAGTATTATGATGACTTGCATCATCCTCCATAATATGATTGTGGAGGATGAGTACGATTATGATGCTTTAGAGGTCTACAAACTAGATCCAATGAACACGGCCTTGACACGGATTTATGAAAGGCTCATAGGGCCAAGTGGAGAACCGTTTGAGCTAGAACCGTTGGTGATGGATGGTCGTTTCATGACTCGGATGATAGATCGTTATATAGAGATGCAATCTTCTTATATTCATGAAAGGCGTCAAGTTGACTTGATGGAACATCTATGGGCGATGAAAGGCAATGAAGATGAATGATGTAATATAGATGCTTTGGTTATGTTTTATTTAGTTATGGTTTGCTGTGTTGTTTTTTATTTATTATGGTTTGGTTGTGGTTTGTTATTATCATTGTGCCTTGTTTGTAGTTTTTTTTTTATTTTAATTATGTTTTGTTTGATGTATGGAATATATTGAATAAAAAGGTATTTTATTGAATGCTTTGTTTATTAAATAAAGAAATCCAATACAAGTCATTAAGAATTACTACTACTAAAATAAAATACATGAATTACAACAACTTTAATAGAAAACATGAAAAATACAAATACATAAAAGGTATGCCAACTAATTTAATGGTTTTCATCATTTAACCAATCCGTGTTGCTAGGCCCATCATCCTGGAAAAGTCTTCTTCTCATAACATCCCTTCGTTCCAGCTTCCAAAATTGTTTTGTTTCAAGGGACATATGGCTTGTATCCATCGCCATAGTTTCCCGATCCGTCTTGTACATATCTTTTTTGTGCAAATACTTCCTTTCTCGTGCATACTCAGCTTGAATTGTCATCTTGTTATCTTGGCGTTTCTACTCTATTTCAATTCTTATGGCGTTCTGCCTAGCAATTTCATCCAAAATTGTTGAATTATTATTGCTCAAATTACCCGTTTTCTTTGCCTTCGCAGTCTTTCACCCAACGAGCCTCGGCTCCTTTTCGATGGGTGAGTCTTCACTCATAAGGGAATCGAGAGGTGAATCTGATGTCATTGAATCACAGAGTGGTGTCTTGTTTAACACAACGACGGGACCCGTGGGAATAATTTTGAAGCGTTTGCAATATTTCACAACCCCCCAACATTGATGATAGTTGAAACTTTTTTTGCCTTACCCAGTTGCATCAAACCACATCTGTGCTTGAATCATCTTTTTTTTTTTTAAAATGGAAATAGAAGAAATATTTAAAATATATTGGATATACAAGTAACAAAAAAAATAAAATAATGGAAATGCAATTAACCTTACAAATAAATTGAAAATGCAAGAAATATTAAGAAACAATTGGAAATGCAAGAAATATTAAAAAAAATTGAAAATGCAAGAAATATTAAAAAATATATATATATATATATATTAGGACATTAAACTTAATAAAACGAAAATTACAAAATACTTACCTCGTTACTAAGATTTTCCCCGCTTCTATGGTTGTCCATCGCTTTTTTCAAGGCATCTCTCCATTTTCCCAACTCTTTATTGAGAATTTTCCACCTACTAGACAATGCAATTTCCATATGAGTCGACCCCGGAATTTTTTCATAAAATTCGGCATAAATTTTTTTTCCACATATGAAAAAATTTCATCTCATTGCCTGACACGGGACAATGACAAACTTAGAGCCAAGCCTCAGACAAGAAAACATCTTCCATGGTGCTCCACGCCCCTCTGGTTTCGATAGAAGAAGCCATAAATATAAGAACTAAAAATACAAGGTGAAAGAGAGGAAAATGTTGAGTATAAAGAGTGAATAATAGTATAAGTAGAAGAAAATGTATGAGGATTGGTGTTGAAAGTGAAGGATATTGATAGGTATTTAAATTCGATTTTTTTTCATAATTTTACTGCCAAAAAAATGCCAGTCATTGGATTAGAGGAGGAGAAGCAAATCGGAGCGCCCAGGGCTTGACACTTGTCTTCTACCCGTTGGTGCTTGCGCAGGGCTAACGTCAGCGCACGCGAGTTTAAATATTTTTTTTTTTACCGTTGGCTCGTGCAATGTACGCACCAACGGTAAAAAAAATAATAATAATAAACCCGCGCGCTGACGTCGTGCATGACATCACTAGCCCTCGGGCTTGAGCTCGGGCTGAACTGGCCTAAGAGCTAGCCCGACTTCGTGGGTCCCACTCCTAACCCGGGCTTGGGCTCCTTGCTGGAACATCATTTTTTTTTTCCTCCCCCCAGCCTTGGGCTTAGTGCTACGCTGGAGTTGCTCTTAGGCCAAGCTTCGAGGTCTACGGTGAAATAGATTGCTGGGTATATGACTTTGCTAGAGGCATGGGTGTAAGAGCATATGTATGGTGTTGTTGTCCTTGATCATGACCTTGATTATTTAGAGGTCCAGCCTCGTGCACTTCGTTGGATTCCACATCAAGACAATGACACAACATCGATAAACGTGCAAAAGTAAGATAGCAGCTTAATGCTTTGAATGTTGAACATGTGTGTTTCTCTTACATATCATCCAACTTTGTTGTGTTTTGTATTATATATATATATATTAGTTTAGTAATGTATATTCCAGTAGTTCATACTATATTGTGTATCATATTTCCGGTTATATGGGAACCTTACAATTTTGAAAGGGAACACCACCTATTTGCAGATATTGCATTCTACTCAGGGATGCTCCGATGTTGTGATGTTATTGAGCCCTACCATCCTGAGCGGGTTCTTAGGCAGTTTGGTCGAGTGCAGACGATTCCTCCTAGAATAAGTGCCCCAACTAGAAAGTTGACTAAAATACTTACGTATTTGAGGTCGTCAATCCAAGATGCATACAAGTGTATGTCCATGCGGCCACAAACCTATCATTAAATGGATTTAACCAATTGTCATGTATGTATTCAAGAGCTTTTTGAAATTCACTAACTTAGACTCAATCTGTCGCAAACAACGTCAATATTCCTCCTCTGTTTCTGAACCAACCAAAGTATTTCAATCCTCATTAAATTGCTTCCGTTGTTTAATGATCCCAAATAACTTCTTGCAGTTTGTCAACACTCCTTTGTTAATATGTCATCTACACCAGGAAGACGTAATAGAATTCATAACCAAAGCATTCATGAGTGTTAACTCTCGATCGATGACAATAACACCAAGAAGACAATTATCATCCAATAAACTCCTCAATTGTGTTTCTCTTACATATCATCCAATTGTTGCATTCATATACATATATGCAACAGAGAATGTCATATTAGTATATGTCACTCCCACAATTTGCAATAGTGGGAAACAATATATATTAGTCTTATAGGTGTAATCCATGATAAGTACATGTGGAAATACACGCACAATCTCAATATTAATGGGGTGTGTCCAAAACAGGTCAGGTACAATATCACCAGATGTCCTATGGCACTCAATATAATTGTGTTCGGATAACTTAGTAAGCAATTACACATTATGTTCCCACATTGTTGCCTTCAGTAGGGGCGTCACATTGTTCTTATTCCTTTAATGGGAGTAAGATTAAAATAGCTTGCATTAAATTTGTGGTCGGCAAAACGCCTCATACCTCATTCGAAACCTCTCTAACTTCAATGTCACCCTTTATGAAGATATTTTTTCACCAATATAAATGTATAAATCTAGGGTTTAGGATTTAGGAACATGATGATTTGATAAAAAAGTCAAACTAGGGTTGCAGGAACATGTGGGGTGTAGTGAGCAATTTTATTTTTAGTTTTTAATTTTTTTGTCCTTAACGATAATTATGTACAAGGGTAAAATAGATTATTCATATTTAAAATTAGTATGAGGTGTAAAGAGCAAATAATGGGGTGCCAATAAAATCTCCCTAGATATTATTAATTAAATGGGAATGATATCATAATTCACACTTTTTCATATTTAAAAAAATTAAAATTAAAAGAAAATTCAGATAATGAATCCTATTTTTATGTAACACAACTACCCATTATTTTTTTAATTCTAAAATAAATTTTAAAATTTTAAAATAATGTCTCTCGCAAACGCGAGAGCACGTGCAGTGGGGCTAGTTAAATCTTATGTCAATTGTATGAAAAAATATATATATTATGGTTAAAATAATTATTCTCAAATAAGGAGAAAAAAAAAATATGATTGAGAGCTGTTGATAAAAATAAAAACGAACATGAGGTGTTAGTTGATGCTAAAAATTACTCCAAATAAAGCAAGAAGTACATAGAAGGTTAATAATTTTGTTTTCTATAAAATGTTTAGACCTAGGTCCCGTTTGGTTCATAGGAAAGGAAGCTTGAAAATGGGAATTCAATTGTTTTCCCATGTTTGGTAAGTCCAAGCATGAGAAATGGTTGCCTAGCACATGGGACAATAGGGGGGAAAGTGAAGCCCTCCTCTTAACTTGGGTTTTGTTTTCCCCCCTCATGGGAAAGTTTGGGAAAATGAGCCAACATTCAGTGCACAATTTTCATGACTATTTTGTCCCTATGAACAATTTAGAATTACAACGTATCATTAAATGCATTCTTTTTTTTTAATTTGATTTAATATGGGTATAATTGGAAATTATACAAACTTTGTTTTCCATTCCTACTCAAACAAACATGGGAAAGGAAACAAAGTGAAATATCTCGGTTACTTTCCTGACATTACCAAACGTGGGAAAGAAATCTTTCATTCTCATTCCTTGGGAAATGACATGGGAAGTGATTTCCACTCAAATCTATTCCCTAAACCAAACGGGGCCCTATAACACTTGTCAAACGTTGTCCATAAGTTTGGAATTGAGAGTGGCTACACTTATTGAACATTTTCAATTCCTTTTAATGTAATAAAATAAGAGAATATTATACACATCAAAGACAATTTACAAGAAGTTCATGTGTCATAATTTTCCAATAGTTTTCAATTCCAACTCATGTCATGTATTTGTGGCTCACCAGCTTCAATTGGATTCGATTATATTGAATTCACAATTTAATAAATATTAAATTTTATGCGAATTTGCTACATTTTCTTAGCTACGATTGAATTCTAATGAGCTTGTATTATATTGGATAATTTGAAATCTAAATATATGGTTGTAAGTAAATTATATACATTTTCATCCAAACAAGTCGGATTGGATTGTATTGAAAAATACAATTCAAACGCATATTCCCCTATATTTTCAAGGTTAGGAAGCCTCATGGATTAACTAAAGTAAACCCCCCAACTTATAGGGGTTATTATAAACTCATACCCAACCTTTATTAACTCATTTGACCAGTACATGAACTTTGTGAATCCTTTCATAATACACCCTCCATCACTCAATCCGTCAAGAGCCTCGTTAAGTGATGAGGTGACGCTGTCGATGTGGAGCAATTTATAGGGTCACCATGGTGGCTCAAAGTTAGAGGTTGTCACATCGGATTCACGCCCAAATGAAGCTGCATGCGTTGCCATCCCCCCAAGACGATGAAGCCATAATCCCCAAATTAAACCCAAATCGTCGATTCCTCTGCATAGTACAGAAAAAAAAAACTCCTCTTTTCATTGCCAAAAGCCTTCAATTTCTATGGATCGCAGAGGTAAAAGAAATCGAATCTTGAAGGTTTAAGTTGTTATCGGTGATGGCTTGGTGTACCAGACCTTGAGGAGAAGTGAGACTGGAGTACGGTAAGTTTCAAACGGTGATATTGGATTTGTGGGTTGTATTTGTAAGTTTCGAATTGTGGGGCCTGGTTTTGGGTTGTGTTTGTCGGTGTTGTGCTCTATTGCTTTTGGTTTTTTTCATTTATGATTTTACCATTTTAGGTTTTGGTTTGACTGTTTTCTGGTTTTGCCATTTTTTTTTATGTTTTTCCCTTTTACAATTTGGGTTCCATTTGATACTGAAAGAAGGGTTATTGTCATTGTGTATAGTGAATGCAGTGGCTTTTATGGTCCCAATGAATACTATTGTATATATGTTGTTTAATTGCATGTGCATTTTGGTATTTTCAAGTGATCCTGATATGTTTACAGTGACCATGTATCACGGGGGCAGATTTGCCTATTTTGATTATGTTGATAAGGACAGATTGTCTATGGTTGAAATAGGTTATACGGTTCAAGAATTGGTTTATTTGGAAAGACTATACTTTATCATTATAAGTTACCTAGCATTCAAACTCTCTCACATTGCCTCAGTATGATGAAGATGTAGTAGATATATGTGCATTAGTTCCAGAATTTAAAGAGATTAAGATATATCTAAAGCATTTAGACTATGACGTTGAAGACTTCCTTAAAGTAAAGAATCCCAATTCAGTTCTACAATTGAGAAAATGTGTAAAGTGCTTATTAAGAAAATACATGAGGAACATCCCCTGGCAATTATACAAAGTGGAAGCAAAGATGGAGTTGACACTAAGGTCGAGAATGGTTGTGACACTAGGGTTGAGACTGGAAATGTGACTCGAAATAAGGAGGCATTGGTAAGGGAGAAGAGAAGAATTGGGAAAGGAAAGACAGTTGTAACAGAACCATATGATTCCTGTGATGGTTATCCTGCTAACGACTCCAGATTGGTAAATATTGGGTATGTAATGTATGACAATGATGATATTGACTACCTTAGTTGGAGATGATTGGTTGGGTGGTATTTCATTTACAAATACACAAGGCCAGGTTGCACATGAATTTGCAATTGAGGCCATAACTGAAGCTACAAATAGGCCTAAACTACCTACAAATGGGTTTGAAGAAGATACAAATGGGCCTGAACAAGATGGGCCTGATCAAGGTGCAAATGGTCATCCTCAAGATGGACCTGGGCCTGAGTGGAAATAAGCCTGAAAATGGTGCCACTGGGTCTGATCAAGGAAGAACTAGACATGATGGGTCTTTTTTTGCAGTGATTTTAAGCCACTAGAAGATATTGAAGAATGTGACCATATTAATGTTGAGCTGTGGGCTGCATCAGATGGGGAAGAAGGTGGTTCGACTAAGAGGTTCACAAAATACAATCCTGAGACAGACAACCATGATCTATAGTTTGAGTTGGGCATATTGTTTTCTAATTGTCATGTGTTTAGAGAAGCAATTAAAGCACCTTGCCTGAAACATGGGTAAGATATATATTTTAAGAGGAATGAAAAATACAAACTGAAGGTTTACTATAAGAAAGACCCATGATATGGCATATATATGTATATGCTAAGAGTTCTGTGGATAAGACCTTGGTTGTGAAGATTTACAACCCCAACCATAATTGTAGTAGGGTTTGGAAGAATAAACAAGCCACTACCAAATGGATAACTTACACTTTCATTGATAGAGTTCAATCCAATCCTCAAATTCTACCAAAATCACTTCTAGATGTTGCTGCTAAGGAATTAGTTGTTGGTGTTTCACACATAAAGCACTATAGAGCCAAAAGAGCTGCTCTTCAATTGATAGAAAGGATTATGGCTTCAAAATATAGCAGGTTGTGGGACTATTGTGAAAAAGTGAAGAGAACTAATCTGTGAACCACTATGAAAATGAAGTGTGATTTTAATGGCAATGATATAATATTTCAAAGACTTTATGTTTGTTTAGGAGGGTGTACAACCTATAATTGGGCTAAATGGTTGTCACTTAAAGGGAGTCTACGGGGGATTGACAGCCATTGGGATAGATGCAAACAATGAGACTTGGGTCATTGCTTATGCAATGGTGGAAATGGAGACAAGGGACTCTTAGGACTTGGTTCCTTGAACTGCTAGTTGCTGATATTGGAATTGTTAACTCACATGGGTGGTCGTTTATTTATGAAAGGAAAAAAAGATTGCCTGGAGCATTTGAAGATGTAGTACCTAATGTTAAGCAACGTTTTTGTGCTAGGCATCTATTCAGCAAGTACATAAAACTGTACAAGGGCAAGGCACTTAAAGACATGTACTGGGGTTGTGCAAGAGCCAATATAGTTAAGTAATATTGGAGGTGCATGGATCATCTAAAGACTATTCATGTTGGGACCTGGGAGTGGCTAGTGTCTAAGCTTCCACAACAATGGTCTAAATTACACTTCAACTCAGCTGTGAAATGTGATATGCTCATCAACAACCTGCGTGAGTCATTTAATAACATAATTAAACCTGTAAGAGATAAGCCAAACATAACTTTGGTGGAGATGATAAGATGCCTATTGATGAGTAGAATATCATCTAGAATGTGCAAGATGATGAGTTGGCCTCATGAATTATGCCCTAACATTTTTAACAAACTACAAGCCAAAAAGGTTTTGTCTGGCCAATGCACTATCATGTGGTCAAGAGGCGCTAAATATCAAGTGGATGGTGGGAAAAGGGATCAATATGTAATGGACTTAGACAGACACACCTGTTCTTGCAGGGAATGAGACTTGAGTGGTATACCATGTGCACATGGTATTGTTGCAGCACATTACAAATGGGGTAAACCAGTTTAAGAGTATGTCAACTCTTGCATTAGCAGAACTGCCTACCTGAGAGCCTATGACAACCTTATGCAAATTAATGGTCCAAATCTATGGGCCAGGTCTAAGCATGAAGTTGTTAAGTCAAAATCATACAGTAGACAGCCAGGAAGACTAAAGAAACTAAGGAGAAAAGAGGCTAAGGAGAAAATCGATAAATAGGGGAAGAAATTGCTTGGAAAACAGGGCATTGCTATGAGGTACAGCCACTGTGGAGAATAAGGTCACAACAGCAGGACTCATCACAGACATCTACCTCCAAAGCAAAAGAAGAAAACTGGAAAAGCATATGGCTCCAAAGGGAAGACAAAAAGAAAATTTGCCAGGGGTAAGAAAAAAATTAGAGAACCTCCAAATGTAAGTCTCTAAACCCTAGTATGTTGTTTGATGTATACAATTGTATGGTAAGCATAGTAACTATGCGTATACAATTGTTTGATGTATACAGGAATCAAACCCTTCAATTGAACCAATTGCAATGAGGACAAGAAGCTCACAATCAAAGAATTCAATAAATGCACCAATTGCAGTGAGGACAAGAAGCTACAAATCAACCCATAACTTGGGAAAGAAACAAAAAATAATTGTGCAAGGACAAGTGAAATGAATCCACATCTTTACTTTTCTTTTTCTTTTTCTTTTTTTGCTTATGTTGAACTGTGCTTGAATTGATATATTTTGATATGGGAAGAGTTATGTTCAACTATGAATTGGTATATTTTGAGATGGGAAGAATTATGTTCAACTCTGATTTGGTACATTTTGATATGAGATAAGTTATGTTCAACTCTAATTTGGTATATTTTGAGATTTCAACTCTAATTTGGTATATTTTATGGGAATGGTTATCCTTTGGAGATGTCAACTTATGTATTTTGACACTTCAGTTTGGTTGTATTTACAAATGGGAAGTTATACACTTTCATATTGGAACTTATGTATTTTGACACTTGCATTTTCACACCTGTTTTTTTTTTTTTATATAAATAGTTTACTAAATGTAAAGGTTTACAACTTCATTTCAAAATGTAAGGTTTGGATTTTCAACTTCATTTCACACCCATATTTTCAACTCTACTTATCTCATTTCAAAATGTAAAGTTTACAACTTCATTTCAAAATGTAAGGTTTGCATTTTCAACTTCATTTCACACCCACTTTTTCAACTATACTTCTCTCATTTCAAAATGTAAAGGTTTACAACTTCATTACAGATATGACATAACTTACATTTCATTACAGTGTTATCATACAAATACCCTTTGCAAAACAATGACTAAGACAAAGCCTAAAATTCTAATTCTAGCCTAACATTTTTGTTAGGTACATGCTTTCTCGAGCCCTCACCAAACAACACCAACAAAAGCACCAAAATTGTAACCCATGAACCCAGTAGCACTACCCACATAACATTCCCTCTTGTCACCACTTTTCTTTGCAACTCCTCATGCTTTTTTACCTTTCTCAGCAACCCAGGAATAACAGTCCTAGACTTTTCACACATTCGGGATCAATTCACTGAAAGAAGTTGCACTCTTGTCCTCTCTGTACATTACATCAAGTCAAGCACTTTCTAACCCAACTTCACAACAACAAAAAAGAGAAATTCAAAAACACAAAACTCGTGTCTCTTACCCCCGTGCTTCGCACATCCAAAGAAACGTCTCCCAAGGTTCACATCAATCCAGGAAGTAAACTCTTGAGCTCACTTACCACAACCACACTTTGACACCTCCATTTTCGTATCAATTGGAAAAAAAATAGAGGAGATAAAATTAGAGATTTGACGATTTTGGGGCTCATAGGCCTTTTCTTTTGTATGCTCAAGTCTTTTGTCAACAATTTTAAATTGCTCCACGTTATCAAAAATACCTATGTTGACAGCGCTAGCTCATCACTTAATGAGGTTCCTGACAGACTGAGTGATGGATGGTGTTTTATGAAAGGATTCACAAAGTTTATGTAATGGTCAATAAAGGTGTGTATGAGTTTGTAATGACCCTTATAGGTTGGGGGGTTTAGAGCACATCCACCCCAAAGGGTAAGGCAAGGTAAGGCAAGGTTTGTCACTATTCACATGAATAGTGGCAGCCTTACCTTTTTTATTTTCACTCCAAAGGGCAAGGAAAATTACTATTCACTTTAATTTATTTTATATTTTTTATACTTAAACCATTAATTTTAGTGTAAGAAGTGAAAAATATGACTATGTATTTATTTTTAAAAGAAATTCTAAAATTTTAGGTTTTTTTTTTCTAATTTTTTTCCGTTGCTGACGTTATCGATGACGTCATGCAAGATTTGCCTTCGGGCCTACCCAGGCTTGTGAAGCCCACCAGCTGCCCAGTCTTGCTGTTGCGTGCTGGAGCCAATTGCTAGGTCTAGGCTCCCTCCTGCCCCAACAAAAGAGGAGCGCTGAAAGTGCCCTTAGGCCCCGTTTGGTCATGGGAAAAGAGAATTAAGAATGAGAAATCAATTACTTTCTCATGTTTGGTAAGTCCAGGAATGGGAAATCGTTGGCTAGTCCATGAGAAAGTAGGGGGAAAGTGAAGTCATCCTCTCAACTTGGGTTTTGTTTTCCCTCCTTATAGGAAAGTTTGAGGAAATGAACCAATATTAAATACACCTTTTTCATGACCATTTTATCCTTATTAACAATTTAGAATTACAATATATTATTAAATGTATTCTTTTTTTATTTAATTTAATATAGGTATAATTGAAAATTTGTACAAACTTTGTTTTTCATTCCTACTCAAAACAAACATATGAAAGGAAATAAAGTGTTATCTCTCGGTTACTTTCTCAGCATTATCAAACGTGAGAAAAGAATTTTCCATTTCTCATTCCTTGGGAAATGACATGGGAAATGATTTTTCCTCAAATTCATTCCGTGAACCAAACGGGGCCTTACTATAGTTAATCCGACTTCTTTTTTTCTTCCATCCTTTTTAAATAAATTTTAGTTGACATTATTAAAAAAAAAATTATGAGAGTCGGCCGGAGAAGCCCACGTTCGCTTGAAGAATGTAGAATCAGGGGCCCATTAGAGTAATGACCTCTTATAAAAAAATCGAAATCTTAGCCGAGAAGCAAACGAACGAATCCAGTAGGCAATGATCCTGAAAACGACCCAAAACAACAAAACCCATTGGAAAATGGTACGCGCTAAATAAGCCGCGGACGAACCACACTCTTCTTACTCTTCTCTCTGCTTCTTAACCTGAAAGCTGATCTCTACTAGTAATCTGAGCTCTGTAAAGGTAAAGGTTTTAGAAACTTCTCGTAAAACCCAGATATTGTCTGGGCTTTGTTTAATTGGCAACGATGATGCTTCATTTTCGAGACCCGGCAAAGTTGAAGACTAAGAAGGTATTTCTCGGTGCCTCTCATATTCTTGAGTTTATATTTTGGTGGTAAATGTGTTTTTAGTTAGTTTTGGAGAGTCTATGGTGCTATTAAGCTTCTTTGGTCTTGAATTTTGTTTTTTTCGGATTTTTTATACTGAGCTTATTATACACCCAGTTGATCAAATTTCCAATTTTGTCATGCCATGTTGCTTGCTTGTAATCAGGATTGAGATTGAGGTAATGGTGAACGAGCATAGACCCAGTTGGGTTTTCGTGAATTTTGTTGGGTAGAAAATCATGTTTAGGACCCACAATAGGAGGACAACAAAAAATATAAACTTAATAATGTGACATTGTCAACCCACTGAATGAAATTTTGGTCTACTCTTTTGGAGGAAAGATTTTGGAAGGTTTTGGGGATGAATACATAGAAGTGGATATATGTCCAATAAATTATTCGGCAGTGTTACTTGTTCTTTGTGTGGTTAATAATTTTCCAAGTGATTTGTTGTCAATGGGGACAGATTGTGTTTGAAGAGGCTTATGCTGCTCGTGATTCCATAACACTTGAGCAACTGAAAGAATTGAGCTCTAAGCGTAGAATGATTGAGGAGTCTATTAATGAGAGCAGCTCCATTACTACGGCCATTGCAAGAGAAATGTCTGGAGGGTTAACTTCTCGTTCTCAACAGGTAATTTGTCAGTATGGCATTTGATATTTGGAAGACCCACTTATTATTTCTTTCCAGGCATATGAGATTTAGTTTGCATCTTTCATTTTCATGCATATTAATGTCACCCTTTGAATATACGTAAAAAGCTTTATTGTTTAGTAATACTGGCACTACCCTGTTCTAATGACGAACTCTGTTTGTTTGTAGGTACTTTAATATCTGTTTGGATGAAACATTTGTTGAACTCATATCTTTGTGTTTAATAATCTTATGTTAGTTTAATGCCGTCCTTCAATCTTCATGTGTTTTAGGTTGTGAGATAATGTTACATGGAGAACTTGCGTATTTATTTGGTACAAATTGATTCTTTCCGTTTGCATCTAGTACGACTATTTAATCCAGTCTCTGATAGCATTTGATGTTTTGCTTATTCTAGTATTCTTTTCAATGTCTCAGGTTCTTCACAACCTAGAAATGTATCTTCCATTGCTGGAGAATTTGATTTTCCATGTTGGCATGATCAGCGACTTCGGCCAGATAGTTCGATGGAATTCAGAACTTAAGATGCAATGGACTAGTGCTCTTAGTTCATCTTCTTTCTTTAACTTTAAAGGTCCAAAATATTTTCAAATCAATAGCTTGCAGTTTGAGATTGGTATGACCCTTTTCCTTTATGGTGCAATCCTTCAGGAGAGGGCATTAGAAGTTCTTCCTGCAGGTAGAAGATGCTAGCTTACCTTCATATTGCACTTTTGAGATCTTTTATTATTGTTATTATTATTTCTTTTGTGACCATGGATGTAATTATCTGATCAGTTTCTTTGCGCTGTCATAGACCTAGTGCAATCGGCCACCCTTTTCAGAGAAGCTGCTGGTGTTTTTCATCATCTTGCTCATAAGGTTCTTCCTATTCTACAATATTCACTCACTGCGGAAAGGCCACCAGAAGTTGTCTCATCTGTGTCCACTGTCATGAGCCTCATTTGTTTGGCCGAGGCCCAGGTGAGTTTCCATTACAGAATTGCGGATGTTTGCTCTGTCCATACTGATATATGAATAAATCCACTTACTTTTCTTTACTAGGCCAGTTTTAAAGAGATGATAAAAGTTTTACGGTAGGCTTCTTTGTGATAATTGATGTTGTTACGAAAATGTAATAGGCGGTAACAACAAAGAGGGCTGAAGAGAAGGGCACTACCGTGGGTCTTTTGGCAAAGTTGCATCATGGTGTTGCAGAGTTGCTTGATGAAGCTGCAGGTGTTTTAAATACAGCAAGTAGGGATTGTAATGATATTTCTTCACGCATTGTGGTATGTGTGCATTCATTTGCACAGTTATATTTTTATATTCCTTCCTCACCTTGAATGAACAGTTTGGGGCTGATCAGAAAGTTTTCTTTCCCATTTTGGTTGCTCTTTCTGGTTTGTACAGGAATTCATATCATGTTGCAAAGCGCTACATGAGTTAAAAAGTAAGAAATACTTTGCTGAAAGCCTGAAGATTGCCAACCAATTCGGGGCTGCCATCGGAGTTCTTCGAGTTGCACTGGTTGATGTGAAGAAGAAGAAAATGCCAGGCGAAGAGTCATGGAAATATGTTCTCAAAGAGGAAATTGATAAGTTTGCGGAATTACTCAGGAAGCATGAACATGAAAACGAGTTTGTTTGGCATGAGAAAGTCCCCTCTGAGGATGAGTTGCCAGAACCTGAAGGTAACAAAATTGCAAGTATCATACCTTATCAACCCAAAAGATGGGAAAGACAACTTGCCTTCAAGATTTGAATGTACAAGAACCACTTATTGTAAAGCATTTCTGTTTCAGGTGAAGCCAAACAAATTAAAGATTCCTAGATTAGCGAAAATCCAAGTTTTTGCTGGTTTCTTTCTTTAGCTATATGTGCTGAACAAAATTGTGTATATTGAGTTGCAACTTTGCTGGTGCATTGCTGCGTTATCTCCTACAAAAGAAAGGAATTTCAGTTACATTCTTTTAACTTTTCTTTAATCAAAAGATCAAAAAATAAAAACCATTACACACATTAAATTAATTTTCAAAGATTTACCATTTATTAATCATTCTTTTTATAATAAAAAGTTAAATGTTCTTGTGGGTGAGCCCGTGGCAAGTGGCAGCATGAAATCCATTTGAATTTTTAGGAAATGAAAATGATTTAACTAATAATAAAGTAATAAACTACGCACTTCAATCGCTCTCAAAATTCGCGGGAAGGCCATGGCTGTGGGTCAGTGCAGCTCTCTTCTCTGGTCGTGCAGACCATGCACGCCGAGAATACCCTTATCCCCTGTCGCGCCCTCTCCCATTCTCTCGACTCCTAGCCCCACTCCCATTCGCGCAAGTTCCAAACAATTGAGGCTTTCAACGTCCAGGTCTCTCTCTCTCTCTCTCTCTCTCTCTCTCCCTCATATATGCAGGGTTTTGTAAATCTTAGAGCTGTCTTCAGCTGTACATATTTGCAGGATTGGTAGGGTTGTTGCTGCTGTGGTTTCTGAGAAAAGCGCAATTCAGTCGAGTTTCGCCGGCACTGATGGGTTCGAACTCACTTACTTGGAGGTGGGTTTTCATATTCTTATTGGTCTTTCTTAGATTTGATTAGTTTTGGGCATTTCCTGACATATGCATACAAAATTTTGCTTTAGGGGAATAGCTGGTTGTGGGATGTGGGTGGGTTGAAAATTTTGGTCGATCCAATCTTGGTGGGTAATTTGGATTTTGGGATCCCCTGGCTTTATGATGCTGCCAAGAAGTTTTTGAAGAATTTCCAGGTAGTCTTTTAGTTCTTAATTCAATTTCCTTTTTATATATAATTTGCCTTGTTGTTATGCATATGTTGCCATTATCTTGTAGTACAATTGTTCTGGAATTGATAAGCCTGTTTTGATTGGGTGTGCAATTTTAGTGCAGCTAAGTGATCTTCCAGAAGTTGATTGTTTATTAATCACACAAAGCCTCGATGACCACTGCCATTTGAAGACTTTAAAGCCGCTCTCTGAAAAGTACCTGAATCTTAGAGTAATAGCTACACCCAATGCTCAGACGTTGTTGGATCCCCTTTTCAGCAATGTAAGCATATTCAATCTGAAACTAGCGTTTTCTTTTACAGGCTGCAGCTCCTGAATATTTCTGTTTTGTTTTTTATTTTCACATATGCTATTCATTCGTTGTAGTCACCATCAAAGAAATTAAGACCTGAGAAAAATTGGCTTGGTGGTCTATACTATAACAAGCTGATAATGACACTACACTTATATGGTATGATCAAATGAAATCCAAAATCATAACTTAACAATAAGCAATGCCTTTTTCTCAAGAACTAGCATAGTTTTTGGGCAGGAGATGTCAATCAGGCTGGGGCCTCTGTTCTTATTCAGCTGTTCCCTGTCAATTTTTGGGTAATTGCGTTTACTGCTAAGATGGTGGACATGACCGTAGACAAATTCCATGCCAAAATCACATCTCTTGTAACAACTGAACCTAAACCGTTGTCTCAATTGGTTTCTGAAAGTTGCAATACTAGCATTCAAGATAATTAAATAATTATGCCCTCAGAAGCATAAATTCAGATGCCTCTTCTCTGTTTGATACTCACACTCTAATTTTTTCGTTTTTCAGGTCACATATATGGAACCTGGTCAGAGCTCCGTAATTGAAGCAAGAAGTGGTTCTACAGTCAAAGTTCAGGCCACTGCAGGGCCTGTTCTTGGTCCTCCTTGGCAGCGCCCTGAAAATGGGTAAGGTTTCATTCATCTATTGCCAATATGACACTAGTGAATTCCATTTTCAAGGAATGTTACAGTTCCTTTGAGGTATAATTGTTGAGAGTGTTTGTCCCACATTGAAATGTTAAGGGACCTAGCCTGGGTTTATAAGGAGTTGGGCTACTTCCCCCATTGCCAATTGGTTTTGGGGTGGAACCTCAACTTCCTTCAATAATATGTTCTTCAACTTTTAGTCTAGTGTATTTCCAAGGAATGTTACCTATATGTAGATTTGATTTTGATGTAGTCTGTTATCTAATATTTACTCTTTAGTTGAACGAATATTAAGTATATATGTATGCTATGTGGACCAGATATCTTGTCAGTTCTCCAGAAGGGAAATTTACTCTTTACTATGAACCCCATTGTGTATACAACAAGAGTTCAGTGGAGAAGGAAAGGGCTGACATTGTCATCACGCCGGTCATAAAGCAGCTTCTGCCTAAATTTACTTTGGTGTCTGGACAAGAAGATGCAGTTGAACTTGCAAAGCTGCTGCATGCCAAGTACAAATTCTTTTTACCTTGACACTGACATATAAAGAAAGATGGTTTTATTGTAAGTATTTCAATGTCTTTGTTGTACATTTTGTAGGTTCATTGTCCCAATGACAAACGGAGACTTGGATAGCAAAGGGCTTCTTGCTAGTTTAGTTCAGGCTGAAGGAACAATAGAATCATTCAAGGTTGTTTTCTTCAACTCCTTGTTGAGAAATATATTTGAGTCATTATGCTTTTGAAGAAAATAAACTCTTAAGATTACATGGTTATGTAATGCAGGAACTTTTGTCCAAGGAATTACCAGATGCGCAGGTACTGCAACCTACTCCTGGTGTACCTCTAGAGATCCCGCCACTTTCCAACCTCCCATAATTTCTTTTTGCAGATACACAGAAACTGTATCTCCTTAAAAATATGTACATCTTTATCAAATCAAATTTGTAATTTGCCAAATGGAAGTTCATTGAAAGGCAAGGCCCAATGGGCTTGGTCTCGCTACATATTTTTTAAAGAAACAGAAAGTCCACTGTGGGTACAGTTAGAGGCGCAAAACATTTGTAATTCATAGAATGAGTGCAAGTGATGCGGGTAAGTCTCTTAATCGTTTGATCAAATTAGTTAGTTGTTGGATTAAATTGATTAGTTTTATCATACGGTTAAGAGATATGACCTCATTTAAGGATATTAGACAAGGAACTAACTATAGAATGACTCGGATAAGTATAGTCTCAATTTAATTAGTAACTAAATAAAGTACTTGAAAGCTCTTAGTCTGTCAGATCCTGTTCCCATGAATTTTTACAGTTCTATAAATGGTGTTTGTTTGGACTGAATTTCCTATAAATGTTTACATTTTTGTATTTTTCTAGGAAGCATGTACACCACAATCTGTTTGTTTGCCTATGGAGTTTCCTCTTGTTTATTTGCCTAATAAATTAGGTATTTTTCTCAATTATAAGGTCGCTTTTCTCTTTTTATTTATTTATTATTATAATAAAATGAAAACAACTTTGACAACCTCAATGAACCTGGCCGGTTCCATCCATGAGAGATATTAGCGGTAGTGTTATTACACTGCAACCACAACAATATTCCATTTCTGGAGCCAATAAAATTATAAAACTAGTTTACTTTTTTATCACCAAAGAACAATGGGAAATGCACATAGAATCGAGCAAATATCATTGCATTTGCAACAAACCCGAATGCATTTGGACGTGTTGGCGTCGTGCTTCAGGAGACTGAATGAATGATTCCGTGAAAATGGCCTACACATATCTTGTTATTTATTTATTTAGAATTAAAAAAGCAACACTGGTTCGTCAATAATGACTTGGACTTAACCACTGAACCCATTGATGATTGATCCAAGGGCCGACTACGGTTTAAGCTTTTAGGCTTAGTTGCTTGTTGAGATTTGTATGTATAAATAATATAATTAATCATCAAGCTATTGATAAATGCATTCGGTCGAGTTTGTGTCCTTAAGGGGCTGCATAATCATTTCATTAATCTCGGTAACTACTATAACAACAATTACTTAGTAGGATGCTATCTAAGGGTCTGTTTGGGAGTGTATTTGGAAAGACTAAAAGCGCTTTCTGATAACGAAAAGTGCTTCTGACAGCGTTTGACAAAAAAGTTTAGAAGCGCTTCTAGGTCATAAAAGCGCTTCTTCAAGAAGCACTACTATGTGCTTCTTCAAGAAGCACTCCCAAGTGCTTTTCCAAAAAGTACTTTAATTTTTTATGAAAATTCAAGATTTTTATAATAAAAGCTCATTTGTTAGAAGCGCTTATGAGTAGAAGTACTTTATAACGAAGCAATCCCAAACAAGCTCTCTGCCAACCATAACTAGCTAGGAACTAGGAATCCCAAAGAAAGCCAATAATAATTGTTCCCATCATAGGTAATATTACTTATTGTGAGCCATTGATGTATTATAAAATTCACTTGCATTAATAATTGACACTCAAATGCGTATTAACGGCTATTTCTAGCTTTGAACAAGGTGAGGGACATCACTCTCAGTGTGCTGTATAATGACAATGAAAATTTAATTTGCGAGCATGACTAGCTAACTGGAAGATTCGCTGAATTAAGGTTAATAGCCACAGAGAATCCAAAGGGATCTCGTATGATTAGATCAATTAAGTACATGGGGCAGAGCAAATAATGTTGTTGCTTCGTGGTGTTAATTCCGCCAACCACGTCAGCTAGCCAGCACATAAATGTGGACTTCTCAGACTCCAGAGCTATAGCTACCCAAAAAAGAAGCCAATTAATTGTGTGGAAATTTTAGAAATTAAAAATTATGTGGGTAATATTGCCCCAGTGGGCACTTGTCCCCCCTAATTTGTGAGATTCACTTTGGAATATAATTACAATTTAATTGGGTCAACTTCAAATTATAATTATTTTTGGGGGAAATGTAAGGATATGTATTGGAACGGGAATGAAGTACTAGTACATACTAAATAGGGGGGTGAGAAGATAATTATAATTCTGCAGTTTACTCGAGTCAATATCAAATGCTAATTGGTCACAGTTGTTTTCTATCTTCAAGGTTGGAGGTCTATATTTAGTTTTGGGCTACATTTAACCCTCTAAAACAGGATTTTATAAAAAATAGTGACAAACTATATTTTAACCGTCTCCAACAATAAATAGCTAATTTTAATATTTTAATAACTTTTAGTATATAATGTAAATTTATTAGTTGATTTAATTAAACCACTATTTATATTTATACATTTTAAAAAAGAAAAATATTTTGGGATAGGATTTTTTACATCCACGTGTTGGCGAGTGATTAGTCCTATAGATTTATGATTAGATTTTTTATTGTTATAAAAACAACTTCAAAATTAATTTAAATGGAAAAGGATGAATGATAGTTTGTAAAAGAATGAAGAAATTGTGAGAAATTATGTAAAAGGATGAAATTGAGGAAGGATAATATGTAAAATTATGAAGATGTTGTGAGAAATTATGTATGAATGAGGTACGTATTTATACCCAAAAAAAAAGTAGGAATTTTTTAGATTTTTTAAGAACCATCACCTAATGGCTAAGTGACGTTAGCTGAGCCCCATCCAATTATTTAGTTTGGGCAAGCCAAAGGGCCACATATGGCCCTCATTTTAGAAATTGGCACTTTGTGTAGCCATTCTTTTTTTTGATAACTCTTTGTGTAGCCCACTCTTGGAGATGAGTTTTAGGGATTTGGGGCTATATTTGAGGATATAGCCATCACGTGGAGATGGCCTTAGTTAAAGGAGATATCAAGTGCAACTCATATGGATGCGATCATGCGAAAATGATATTTGTGATGATTTTATTTTTGGGTCAGAAATATTTGTGATGATTTTGCTACTCAAGTTGTGATTAGTTATATTGTAAAAACATAACTTTGTTATTTGCGTGTGATCCGATCGGTCGTAAAATATATTTATAAATGTCACATCGTTTGTCCACAACAAAAATGTGAAGAAAAAAAAACACCAAATGCGCATGTATATTCGAGAGATACAGACGTTGACGTAGATAGATACCATATATGAAATCTGTTTGTTTTCATTTTTAATGTGAAAAGGAAGATGGGTTTCATTCAGCACTAATTAATCTAAGTCAAGCATGACAAGTTCAAAAGAAAAAAACAAAACTTGGCATTGAATAGTTCAACTTTAAGAAGATCACCAGAATATGCTCAACATCTTCCCCTCTTCTCTTCCCCCTCAGAAGAATTATGATGACATTTTGTCACCAAATGAACCAAAAAATATTCCTCTTAATGAATTTAATAGAGGGCAAGAGGCACTTGGCCTTAAGGTTCACTCAAGGGACGCTTCTCTCTCTCTCTCTCTCTCTCTCTCTGTCTTTCCCTTGGACTTAGTCCTAATCCAACCCCATCTTCTTCTAGAACACTTTGAAAATGTCCTCAACTCAATGGATTCGTTGTTTATTTTCTTTGCTTAAAATACATATTCAATTCATTTTCTATTTAAGGACACCTTTGATTCCAAAAATAGAAATATCATCTCCACCCAGAAGGAGAAGAATAAGTCTGATGAGAACTCAGAAACCAGACACTCGATTACAAATTGGCCCACCATCAAGCTCAAGCTGCATAATATACCGAGCATACATGTGAGCTGGGAGGCCCCCACACCACATGAACCAATTAGGCTCTCCGCTCTTCACTAATTAATTAATCTTAATCTGAGTTTAAGTTGATTTAATTTATATGGTAGATTCTTGGACAAGGTAAGATTCTTGGGGATCAGAAAACCTTCCTGATTGGTCCTTCCTTTCCCAGAAGATAAGTTAAGAAAATGGAGAATATACTAGCACATTATTACATTTTAGATGATAACATATATGCACATTTGCGAATAAATAAAAAAAACTAAATTAAAATATTAAAAACTAGTGCCTAATTGTCCCGAATACATTGGAATATTCGGATGTGGACCATGGAAGTGGTACGTTTTCACTTCGTTTTCTTGTATAAAAAAATTGGGAGGACTCGCAATGCGATAAGCTAGAAAATTAGCTCCAACTAACACACAGCTTTGTCCTGTGTGTCTTGTGTTGACACAACACAAACACAAACACAAAATGATAATAATTTATGGGGCCTAGCCTGGTTATAACTTTTAACTTGTACCATCCACCATGCATTATCAGAGCCGCCACGTTTTAAAATGGCCTGGATCACCGCCATGCAAGCATCTAAATAATATTCCCTATTGGATAACATTTGTTTTTCTCTGGTTGTTTTGTATTTGTTTAGATAAAAGCCTAAAAAGTTGATAGAGAGATGACCAAATTATTCCATATTTTATTACGAATGTGGACACTTTGAAGTAATTATTTCGTCATTCAAGCCCTATATATATATACAGTCCCCTTCTATTGAGAGATCATTTAAATAATTTTATTTCAGGGACGCCCTTTAGAGTACCATACAAATTTTTTTTCAATGATCCAAACAATTTTTTTTTCAGGTCTTCATTCATAGATCATTCTTACAAAAAATTAGACAAATCGAAAACCGTTTCGACATCCAATTGTGTCCTATAAAATCAATGAACACGGTGCTTCAAGAAAGTACTAAAATTTCAATAACTCAATTGAATGGTCAAATGATATCGGATTCAAGTGATTTTTTTGTAGAAATGATCTTTGAATGAGTATCTATAAAATAGATGGTTTGGATTAGTGAAATACAATCCGGAGTGGGCTCTACAATGGGTGTCCCTCAAATAAGCTTATTTGAGGGATCCCTCAATGGAAGCTCTCTGTATATATATATATCCAAACTTCTGTTTAAACTTGGAGGGAATGAAAGGGAAAAGAAATTGGTTGATCTTACGTCTCATGATTATTTATTATTATTATTTTTTTTTTTGGTAAGGAATTCGTAACTCAAGTCATTATAAATTTTTATTTTTACGCTTGAGGCCCTAGGTTTTGGTGATCTGTACAACTACAAAGTATAAGAGGAAAATTATGGTTAGCTTTGGACATTTGCATGAGTTCATCTTCTTAAATCTCAAGTATAGAACGACCCTTCATGATATTCTAAAACCTATCCTTATCCTTTCACTATTGGAAGGCCTCTGAAACATGTAATGGCTGGCTTCACTTGAAATGATAAATATACAGTCATTAAAAAGAACAAGAAAAAGTAAATAATATATGCAAACAGTTATATATATAGTTTAATAGTGCCATTCAATGAAGCCATGAAACATGTAATCGCAGGGATAAATTATACAAAATAAACTAAAAAAGAGAGTGAGTGAGTGAAAAAATTAAAAGAGGGGGAGGGGGAGGGTTGGGGGTTGGGGTGTGGTTTTATGGATAAGGTATCCCCATCTAGCTTACCCAACCAAAACCTAATCAGCTTCAGATAGAAGTTAACATTAAACTGTTCAAACCCCACTTTCTAAAGCAGTTGATGTTCAGAGGGGGTGGCTTTATTGGGAAACATATGATATGTGTGTATGTGCACATGTTTTTGATGCATACATATCCAACAAACTACTGAATTTTCCCAATATTTTTCTCCTTTTGTGCAAAAGGCCAAGGAATTATCATATTGTGTGTAGCCTCTACGCAACCCAATTTTCTATGATTTGAGGCAACAATAGCCAAACAGAAAAGATTTGATTAGATCTGCAACATCTGTGATTTGCTTATTTTCTTGGGTAGGAAGATTTCTCGTGGGTCAGGATTCTTTTGTTGTCATTTTTTTATTTTTCAGGACTTTTAAGTAAAGAAGACTATATTCCCCTCTTTGTCAACAAAGCTCTATAACTCCCTCATCAAGTTATAGCTACGAATAGACCATCCTTTTCCCCAAACCTTATGTGGCTGTCCGGCCAGTTGGACAAATTCAGTGTGGAAATTAGTCAGCATTTACATAATTTGGAGTTTAGCGTTTAAGTGATTGGTTGCCCATGTAATTATTATTGTGAGCCTTTTGGGATTTATCAATGATATTTTTATCATTTGGCGTATATATATATACAGTACAAGTCTTAACCTTGGTGCAATTAGTAATTACCACAGTAAGTGCCATGAAACAGTTTGATTTGCAGCTTCTCTGTCCATTAACATGTTCGTATTAGACTTTGATATTTTATTGCAAATTGTCTAGGTTCTTGCAATCTCAGCTACCATTCAAATTTCAACCTCGTAGCCAGTACAAAACAGAGCATTCAATCAAATGCATACAACAGTTAACAAGCCGACGATTACTAAAATGTGCAGGCTATACATATGTACATAGAGACATAACAAACAAGAAACATTATGTTATTATTGGCGTGCTCGAGCCTCATAATATTTTTTGTTCTGCTTCCAAATTCTGTATGTAATTTATTCAACTTCAAAACTTTACTGTCACTGTCCCTCGTATCCAGCACACACCTCTACATCTTATAGCTCATAAACAACAGGAGGGAAAAACAAAACAGGGAATAGGTCAGAATATTGGTGTGGTAATCAGAAAGGACTTTCTATAACGCTGGTTACAAAATTTTTACATCATTCTCATGTTAAAAAAAGCTTATAACACAAGGGAAGCAGTGGTGTGAGTGGAGGATGATGTCGCGGTAGAATTGCAATGACCGCGGCCTTCGCTGTGGCTGACCCTCTCTTCTGAATGAGAGGACACAGGTCTCTTCGGTCGCGGTCTTTGCATTAAGGATGGTGGTGACACTGGTGTGACGGTAGACGGAGATGTAGCCACAGGTGCATATATTCCATTGGCTGCAGCAACCCTGGCAGCCTCCCCTGAAGCTGTGGGTGCTGCTACTGCTGCGTAGTCCTGGGGTGGCACCCAGATACCTCCCACAACCAAAAACTGTGGTGCTTGTGTGTTGCTGTTGCTGTTGTTGTTGTTGTGCATTGTTGGAGTTGGTCTTCGAGTGTGCAAACGATATTTCTGTGAACAATGGAAGATGATAGAAATTAGGCTCTGCTTGATTGCAGAACGGCTTAATAAAAATTCACAACTTCTGATTGATTCTTCAAGAAATGTATGCTTTTGTTAGATTCACAACTCTTTGTTGCTGGGTTGTTTTATAATATTGTTTTAATCACATTGTAACTTGCACATAGAGAAGCACCCAAAAGTTAAATATGAATTGAAATTCAAGACTAATAGCATGACTTGAATTGATAGGAAACCTACGAAATACAAACTAACAGTACCAATAAGATTATTATATAAGTTAAAATTGTAAAGATCTCCATAAAAACATTGCTTCCAATCTCTGTCATGTATGAGTAGTGGCATGGCATTAGCTCCTTGTACAATTTTATTCACATAAAGCAAATTATTATTAAAACAGATAGATGATAATCACATATACAAACCTGTAAATGGCTTTTGACTTCATCGTTTGTGAGCCCATCAACCTTCATTAACTCTCTAATTTGCTTCGGTGTAGCAGCTGCAAGAAAAACCAATCACACCCACAAGTCAAGCAAACATCCAAATGAATTTAATCCCATATGCATCCAATCATAATAAATAACATATCCCATGATCATTGACCATCCAAGTAAATTAATCTCAAAAACATTATAAAGGTTACTCAACAACATACCATGTGAACCACCAAGCTGTTGAAGAGCATGCAAGAACCGGCGATGCAACTCCGGTGACCAATTCCGCCTTTGTTTCCTCTGACCCTGTCCATCCTTTTCTTCTTTCTTGAGGCTTTCACCACTGCCTCCACTGACGGTGTCTGTGGTTGAACTAGTAGCCGGAGCAGAAGCAGGCACTTTAGCCACTGGCCTATTAGTCTTTCCAACGCTTTTCTCCCTTTGGAAAGGCTGAAAAGCCCCCCCATTTCTCTTGACCTCCATCACTGAGGCCTTTCTAGGCAATTCCTGCAATGACCAACACCCCCAAAATCAATACTTTCCCACTCTTTTACCTCAAATAATGGAGCTGCTAAACAAAAGGGCAATCACAATTCATTTCAATAGATAAAGGTGGAATCTTTTTTATACCTCTTTAAGGGGTGGATCTGGGGTTGTATTCCAGAGCTGGGCAGATCTAAGCCAGTCTGATTTTTTCTTGTCACCATTAGTCTTATCCTTGTCATTGATCTTGGGCTCCTGAGACTCTTGCACCTCATCATCATCACTATCAGAGGAGGAAGTCCTTTTCAAGGGAATGAATTCCTCAAACACAAGCCCCTCACTTGAAGTTTGTTCCGAGCACTCAGATTGTCCATGCATGTAGTCTGTGGTTGTATCCGAAAGCTGTTGCTTACACCTCTCAATAGCTAGAAAAAACAACCCAAAAACAAAATAAGAAAACAAATCCATATAAATTCAAACCAAGACATGAACTTTAGGATTTATAAGACAAGACTTCAGGTGTAAATTGAAAAGGGTCCGTACCTTGAGTGACAAGCTCCAAGCAGAGAGGGAGCTCTCGCTGAAAAACTTGAATCTTATGCCTCTCCTCCTCTAAGGCCTTGACATAGTCACGGAAACCCAACCTTGAAGCCTGCATTTGCTCTGTAGACTCCATAGCTAACTTTTTATTTTATTTTTTTCTTCCTGGATTTTTCAAAGCTTGTGTCTTTATCTTCCTTCTTGGGTAAATCAGAGCTAGAGAAATGCCGGTGTGAATGTCTTTATGTATGAGAGAGATTATAAGGAGGAGCAGGTGGAGGTCCAAAGCATAGATAGAACCGAACAAGGGGGATTGGGTAACGAATGGGGCTTGTCAAGGACGCATATGGGATCCAAGTAGAATCCGAAACCGGAATAATCTTGCAGACCAAAACCAAATTATTTAAAAAGAAAGAAACCAACAAAAACAAGTTTCTAGAGATATTAAATTAGAAAAGAAAAGATGGAATTTTTAGGAGTGTTTTTTGTTTTCACAGAGAGAGAGAGAGAGAGAGAGAGAGAGAGAGAGACGTCGGGTCGTGGCGTCGCGTACAAAAGCGAATCTGTGATTGGGTTTTTATTTCCAAATTAGTTTTTTTTAGAAGTCGGGGTTGAATATTCGATGGTATGAATTGTGATTCGCTTTTCTCTGCCTATCTATGGGCTGGAGCTGACGTCACCACCTCCCCCACCTACTTTTATCTTTAATTTTTTATTTTTTATTTTTAAATGTTCTAATTTTTATCGGATAAGATCATAGACCGATTGCTCCCTCCCTCCAGAGGGCTCAGCCTCTTACCAGTTCCTTTCTTTTTCTGTTCCCTACCCTCTGTCTGTTTTTATATTTTATTTTTCTGTTTATCTGATTAATTCTTGGTCATATTTATTTCAAGTCTATTGTTTCTCTCTCTCTCTCTCTCTCTTTCTCTCTCTCTCCCCCCCTCCGAATATTCTCGGGGTTTTCCGAGAGCAAAGGGAATCTTCAAGGTTCAATCTTCTTGTGCGTGGGTGTGTGCGTGCACACTCGTGGCCACGACGCGTAGCATTAGGCGTGATTAAATGTGCCTTTTCGCGCCCTCTGAGGGCCAACTGCTGCCCATCCTAATCCACACTGCCCTCTGTTTACGCTATGTTCAATCATTGCTTCCACCACGCCCTGTCATCGGTGCGTGCTTCCCAATACCCGTAGGATTTTGACACCTGTCATTTTCTATACAAGGAAATTGAGGCCTTTTGGCTAAGATCAAGTATTCCCGGATTCTGGACGGTGCAGCGATTCCCTGGAGGTGGGCGTACTGTACAGATGGTCAATAAGGGCTTAGTATGTTTGGCGCGTTTCGGGTTGATCCATGGCCCAGGTAATAGCCGGGCTGGGGCTTATTTGGATTCAGCCCATTAATTTAGTTTAGAACTTAAATAAAAGAAAGTTTGGCAGACTTTAGCTTTTTAGATAAGTTGGTTTGAGTGGATGTGAAACCTGCTCTGTTCTCGAGTTTGGAATTCGGATCCCCCCTTTATTATAATTTAAATTAGATTAAAATAGAATATAATTTGTATCAACAACAACAAAAAAAGTTAGTTTGGTATTTAAAATGACCAATGTGTTGCCTTACTATTTAATTTATTTTTTTTATTTTTTTATTTTTTTGGTCTGAAGATGTTTTACTACCTGAGAATTGAAAGAAGATCACTCCATGTCCAGTCTTTCAACAAAATAAAATCAATGTAATGTTGAGCAAGCAAAGTGCTTCTCAAAAGTTCATCGATCACACCCGAGAAAAAGAAAGTAAAAAAAAACCTAATTGTGTCAGGCTCGAGAAGGTGACGCATAATCTTATGACCATGTGATCAATGTGAATGATATGGCAATTTACGCTCCCCCCCAAACCCCCAACCCCTCCGGACATCCAATCAGAAAATAAACGTTTTTCTTAAATTTAGTGTTCATGAATATTGGACCATCTTTTGTAGGCTCCAACTCTACAGCAAACTTTTAAATGGAGCCCAAAAAGAAGCTGCCCAAATTATAAAAGATCCTTTTTACTTTTTGGGAGTACAAGAAGAATCTCTCTTTCTCAGCCCCAAGTAACATAGCATCTTCTCTTGCTTGCTTCTTTGAAAGTTTCTATTGAATTTTATTTGTTTTCACACTCTTCAAAAAAATAATTATTAAAAAAAAAAAAGTCAGAAAATATTGCTTAAACAGTAACATAGAGATCCCTGTGCTGTGGTGGAGTCAACAATGAAATTAGTCTTTCTGAGTGAAGGAGCTGGGACTGTCACATGAACAGTAGTTAATTAGAGGAAGGGAAGGAGGGAGGTGGTGTGACAAATCAACTGGGGCGGCTATGAAGTCTGATGAGGTTGGCACTGTTGGCTTTTCCCAGTTTCTTTTTTCAGACAAGACGACGATTTGGAAATTTTTACTTTGTCTTTCCTACGTTCGAGTCTCACATACACATATTTTGCAAGGCAAAGCCCTGCGTGACCAACAGTTTGTCTTTACACTTCCTCAGCTCATGTCATTCAACAACAATAGTAAGTAAGAGTACATCCCACCACTATATATACACACTGCATCTTGGTGGGAGGTATTTCTTTTACCCAATTTAATTTGTTGTGTTATGATTAATTGCGATCAAATTAATCGGAATGAACCCGTCATGTGGCATTATATATCAATTCACATGTTGTAGCGTAATCTTATTAGTTACATCCCGTGAAAAATTACTCTAAATAAGGTCAGCTAGCACGATATAAGAAGTACCTTGCCTGCCTGCATATATAATGTCAATCAATAGCATGAAAATAGGAGAGGTATTATCTCTAATTATTTTGATTCTTTGTTGGGTTTCTAAACTTTCTATGTAAGTGTACTGAATGAGAGGCTGAGATCATAGGCCTAATAGCTAGTCAAAATCCGTTTTGTACAAGTTTTTTAGTTAAGAAAAAAGCAAAAGAGCAAGATTAAAAGTGGCACAGGGAATTTCTGTTCGTATAGAACCCAACCCACATGCGGGCACTTGACTTTGTCTCAGAGACGTACAATTAATCACCAAAACAAAGCTCATTGTTCAAAAGTTGCACCTTATAAATAGTGAGCTACATATATAGCTAGGCTCCTATGCTTAGCAAATTACCCTTCTCTCTCTCTGCAAAGCCAAAGCCATGGATGCGTGCATGTTTTCGAGCGCGCTTTTGTCATGTGATTAGTGATGATCATGCAGTGTATGTTTCTTAATCCCGATAAGCAACTAAAAGTTGAGCTAGGGACCAGGCCAAACCTAGTACTTTTTTAACCAGTCCTTTCGCTAGTCCTTTCAATGGGTTATTAGCTTCGGGAAGAAGCACATGGATGGAACTGTTTTTACTATCTGGTGGTGTTTGGTTTTTGTTTTTCCTTGTATTTCAATGAAGTCTCTGGACATTGATGGGATGGTTTGAATTACCATCCATCTAAGTTTCTGTTTTGGGCTGTATCCGGTCAAACTTTTGCACTGCACCAATCGGTCAGGTTGGCCCATTTATTATTCTGTCAAAATCTTGTTCGTATATGGTACAGAAACACCTAATATTTTTGTAATTTATATAGTCTTTTTTAAAGTTGGTAAATGATTTATTTATTTGCCATCGGTTATTGGGATATTTTGAACAATTGGTGGCACTTTACTTATGCATGGATTTTGTCTGAGATTCTAAAAACAATATTCCAGCACAAGAAGAAGAATATAAAACACAAACAGTAGTATAAGTTGAATGAATGTTGCTTTAGCAGCTGGAGGTCGCTTTACTTTCTCACACTGCAGTGCAGTGCGGTTTCTGGCTTGGCTTGCCCTTATGACAGATTTGTGCATTTCATTTTGAAATTTTTACTTCTTTTTTTGTTTTGTTTGTTTTGTCCCCATGGTATAGTAATTAGTAACTAGGAGGAGGAGGTGAGTGAGACCCTGTGTGGGGAAATTGGTAATGTGTCCCTTTCGGGTTTCCATGCAGCAACATTATTTGGCACCATGGCTTAGCTAGCTATCGCCATCACCATCTCTTTTATAACAAAAGTATTGGGGGAGAAAAGCTCACGCCTTCCACTCTACAGTCCTCCATGTCTACCATACACTACTGTAATATTGTATGTGATCAATATATTTTCTCTCTCTCTCTCTCTCTCTCTCTCTCTCTCTCTCTCTCTCTCTCTCTCTCTCAACTTTTGGATTTGGAGAGAGACAGAGACAAAGACAGAGACATAGAGAGAGTAAATAAGGGCGGAAGATGTATCTGAATAAATAAATAAATGAGAGAGAGATGAGCAGGGGGAGGTATATGATATCTAAGCTAGGGTCTCGGGAAACGAGCAAGGGTTTGGAGCAAATTGGGGGAGAAAAAGTACGGAGTTTAGAGTGGTGTTATTGTAGAGCACGCTAGCTATTCTCTATGCATTGCATTGCCTTGCCGTTTGCCCCCACTACCCCTAGACCTCCTCCTCCTCCTCCTCCTCCTCCTCCTCCTTTTCTGGTTTTTGTCTCCTCCATTCCCGAACACGCCAAAAACCCAAACATCTCTCTATTTAATCAATTCCTCCTGTGCTCCTACGCCTATCCAATCCACGTGCAACTTCCCACAAACTCTAGCTCTCTCTCTCTCTCTCTCTCTCTCTCTCTCTCTCTCAAACGCAATGCCGATCACATTGACAAGCCACATTTATAATCTGATATGATCATAATTTATCATAGCTACCATAAGAACCCACAACACACAAAAAACCAAATACCCAAAACACAAACATAAACAACATTTGTTTATGTATATTTATTGCCTTTCCCTTTCCCTTTCTCTCTCGTCCCCACTTTTCTTCTCCACCAGAAGCCCAAAATCCCACTTCCCTTTCCCAATCTCTCTCTTTCTCTCTCTCCCTCTCTCTCTCTCTCTCTCTCTCTCTCTCTCTCTCTCTCTCTCTCTCTCTCTCTCTCTCTCTCTCTCTCTCTCTCTCCCATATAAACAAACGCTTCATCAAAATCACCATGCAAACTCCCTCCACTACTACTACTACCATTGATGTGGGTACCAGTGCTACTTCTTTCTTAGAAGCTGATGAAGATCAAGATGAAGAGTCCATTTTTCTTTCTCTTGGTCCTCCTGGACAGGGTGTCCCCAAACAGTACCACCTCATCTATCACCAGTCTTCTTCCTCAACCCAACCTCCTCCTCATCATCACCATCATCATCAAGATCAAAACCCTAATACTGATCATCTTGAGGATGGTGCTGTCACAGTAGCTCTTCATATTGGGCCACCAAGTACTGGTAGTACAATTAGTTCATCAATTGGAAACCCTAACCACAACCACATTGGTGCTCCTATAGAAGGCCAGTACTGGATTCCCTCCCCTGCACAAATCCTTGTTGGCCCCACCCAGTTCTCCTGCCCTGTCTGCAGCAAAACATTCAACAGATACAACAACATGCAGGTACTCATCATCACAATCAATACCACTGCTGTATACATAGTAATTCATTGCTAATACTGCTTTTATCTACTTTTAGCATTTTATTTTCTGTATGGCCTAAGCATTCCTTGCATTTGCTAGAGCTAATTACCAAATAATGTTCTTTCTTTCTTTCTTCTCTTTCCAAATCCCCACTCCCAAATGGTCTCCTACACTCGAAAATCACAAATTAAAGTAGGAGTGGAATAGCATTTGCCCTAATTTTTTTTAAAGCTGCGTTTACTGTTAATTTTTGCAGATGCATATGTGGGGGCATGGATCACAATATAGGAAGGGGCCAGAATCCTTAAGAGGGACAAAGCCAGCTTCATCAGTGCTGAGACTTCCATGCTACTGCTGCGCAGAGGGGTGCAAGAACAACATAGAGCACCCAAGGTCAAGGCCACTCAAAGACTTCAGGACACTGCAGACACATTACAAAAGAAAACATGGGTCAAAGCCATTTGGGTGCCGCAAATGTGGGAAGCCATTTGCGGTGAGAGGAGATTGGAGGACTCACGAGAAGAACTGCGGCAAGCTCTGGTTTTGCATTTGTGGGTCTGATTTCAAGCACAAGAGGTCGCTCAAAGACCATGTTCGTGCATTTGGGGATGGCCACGCACCCTATGGTGTTGAGTTGTGTACTGAGCCTGAAGAAGAAGATCATCTGGATGATGAAGATGAGGATGATGATTAAATAACTCTGCTTTATTTGTTTAAGGGTAATTAATTAGTAAGTACACTTGGAGTTCGATTTTTAGCTAACTAGCTAGCTAGCTAGCTGTAATTAATTAATTAGATTTAGTTAGTAGCGATGAGATTCTGTCTCTGTCTCTTCTCTCTTATGTGTGTGTGAGAGACAGTGAGAGAGTGAGGGAGTGAGAAGATGAAGACAAACAGTACAATGAAAAGCCGAAGTTCTATGCATTTAATGTTGGAAGTGGCAGTTCAATTCTTTAATTAAAGTACGTACCTTTTCTGATGCTTTTTTAATATTCATAATTCTAAGAAAAAACTAGAGAGAGAGAAAGAGAGAGAGAGTGAAGGTAGCCAAGTAAATTCAGTGAGAAGAGAAACAGAGGAGGGCAGATAAAAGTGCAGACATGGATACAGTAAAGTCACAGATTCTACTGTTGATAGCTTTACATTTGCCAAAGCTATTGAGTATGTTGAGCTGAGCTTGGACTTGGAGAGCTAAAAGCATCGTAAATACTAAAAAATACAAAAACTTTTTTTTACCCAAACAATAAAAATAAAAATTACAAACACTTTGATCAATGAGTCCATGTAATGTCAGTGGGGTTAAAGAGGGACCACTGAGAGTTGCTGCATTTGGGGTTTCACCCAAGGGTTTGCCTTTTTCCTTTTCAGAGCAACTACAAACTGATACTACGAAACATTTTCAGACTCCTGTGAGCTTTGCCCCTTAACCCTATCTATCTATCTATCTATCTATCAATCTTCTGCAAAATGACCACTATCATCTCTCATAATTAACATCTTTTTCCTTGGTTTTATTATCATTTTTTGATCTCTTCCATTTTTTCTTTTTTGCTTTTATGTATAATATTTGTGCTGCCATCAGCCATGCAAGCATGCATGTGAGGGGAGATCATTTTAGCATGCATCTGTGTGTCTGATCATTACATAAATTCAGGGGCTTGGTTGGTCGTGTCTGGAACCGTAAATGTTTTGTAATTAAATAAGATTAGGGCAGAACTCTGAGTTAAAGATCCGAGGCAACTGATGCAGCTTTAAACTTAAAATCTCAATCAGTTCCTTGCTGTGTGAGCCAATGGGGTGCTTTGCTTGTTGTTGCTTTTAATAATATTGTTTGCATGCAATCTTATTAAATTCTTCTTAGACGTTTTCATGTCTGTATTGTGTCTGCAAACATCGATCTTCGAAAACGAGGCCTCCATCATATTCATGATACTACTATTCGCAAACAACTTGTATCAGAGGCAATATTGCTATTATGGTGGTTAACTTATATATATAGGTATTGTTACTATTATTATTATATAATTTAATTCAAATTCATCTTTTTATATTGTCAAAAAGTTAAAAGTAAAATCAATTTCTCAGCTGGTTACAGTTGTTTTTACCATAACAGCAGCATCTGGGTTGTAAATCGAATCTAAAAAGACTGCTTTCATTTTGTACGTTGGAGGAAATAAATAGGGACCGGGCTGATGATCTGGAAAAGTACAAAAAAAGTGAATGTTGATAGTAGGAGGAGGCTTGCTCTTGCTTCTGATATCATTACAAATGACTAAATACCTGGGTCTTAAATTAGATGCGCAGCATGTGATTCCTTGTGAACATGAATTTGAAGAAGCAGACCAACCTGCACATATTGATACAATCGAATCCTATTCAAGCTATGAACTCATTCTTTTTTTTTCTTTTTCTTTTTGTGGCTGAATTTATATATGTTTATCTGCCAAAGTCACTGGGACTGGGACTGGACATAATAATCCTACGTACTTATGTACTCACTAGTCGTCTTGATGGTTTTCAAGAGTCCAGTGTACAAAACAAAACAGGCAAAAGAGGACGTGGAAGAGGACAATGGTTTTCAAGAGACGACGAATCGTTTTCAAGGACCCTACTGACTGAAAAGTGCTACCGTGAGTGTGAGACCCTCTGTTTTCCCCCTTGTCTGTACTTTTATTTTTCACTCCTCCGTTTTTTTGTTTCTTTGGTTTTTGAAGAGGCCCATTAGGCAAACCCAAATTTATAGCTTATGAATCAATCGGGTCGTATGTTTTAAATGGACGCCCATATGCGTGGTTCATTTTTCGTGGATCTGGTGGCAATTCATAAGCCCAACCCTGATATCTGGCCCAGGCAATTCAAGGTACGTATGGCATTTTATAGTAAGGGCCTTATATACGACCCTTATGTGAGGTCCCCTCTCTTAATCATTTGATTATGGAATTCTTGATTATTGACGACTGTCGTTAGATCAGGGTCCTAGGTTTTCAAACCAACCAATGGTGTTCGTTAGATTGGCCCAGACTTATAGTATGCTTAGTGCTCCCAAGTAATCATGAGCTCAAGCCTCCATGATATAGAGTGTGTGAATTTCCCCATACCCTTCTTTGAAAAAGGAACAAGTAATTGCAGGACAGATAAGCATCCATTATTCCATGACTAGTCCAATTATTATGTTATTACCTAGATGGCTGATTAGTTGGTTCATTTCAATTTTCAACAACAAAACATTAACAGATGATTTCCAAATTTTCCATTAGCCCCTGCCTAAATCCGTCCATGATTCTCAATAAAGTAGAGAACGAAAATAAGATTTTAATACACAACTGCAATAGCAAAACACTTTAAAAAAGAACAAAAAAACAAGAGGTTGGTGCCACGACATACACCAGAAAGTCCACACCAACGTTTTGCTTTTTTTTTTTTGTTTTTTGGGTAAAGTTCCACTTCCACCATAAGATGATCAGTTGGTGAAGTTCGGGATGGTGGCGTTCGGCTCGGTGGCCTTGGCAGCCGGAGATGGCTCAATAGTCGGCGTCGGATCCACCGGCGTCCCGCCGGTAAGCTCCACAGGCAAATCAGAAATGCCCTTCAAATAAAACGTGTAAAACAACTTGATGGGAAATACAATCTGCTTCAGCTTGACCTGTCCGTACACTCCCTCAAAAATCCCAGATCCACCGGTCACGGCCAAATAAGTGTCCTCATAAGTCAAATAGGCTCCCTGAACTGATATGTGCCCATAGTCTCCGAAGTAGAAGCTGTAGATCGCCTCGTACCTGTCTCCTTTCTTCTCTGGTACGTTTTGGATCAGAACACATAAGCCTGCTGTTACGCCCAACCTTTTCTCCAAGTCCCCAGAGTAGATCTTGTTGCTGAATGGAACAAGGTCACCGAGTGAGTTGACTTCTTTTTTGCTGAGTCTTAGGTATGCTGGGCTGCCTCTGTCTCTCTCGTTGATCTCATACACATGCAGTTCTTGAACTTTTGCTGAAAATGGAAAAGGAAATTGAAACCTTTTTAACAAAGAAATAAAAAGAACATGTTAATTGAGCTTATTGCAACAACAACAAAAAAAGTACTTACTGGGTCTTGAAGAATCAGCTGGCTCCTTCTTTTTCTGGGAGAAGAAAGCTGTGCTTGTGAAGTTCTTGGAGTTTGGGAAGCCTTGGAGGGTTGGTGTGGATTTTAGGGTTGGGAAGGAATGCGAGAGATTGAAACCCAACAGTCTTTGAGCTTGGGAAGGTGAAGGAGACCTGATTGAGTTGGAAATATACAGGGAAGAGATTGCCTTGAGAGAGTTTGCAGACGCCATGGCAGAAGGAATCTCAGAGGTTGAAGGAAGGGGAAGATGGAAAGTAAATGGTAAAGTAGTGGGAGACATGATATGAAGCGGAGATAGTGGGAGTTATATAATATGAATTGCTTTTTAGAATATTGCTTTTTGAACACGTGGGTTCTCCGCTTGTGTGAAAAGTGGAATGGTGTGGACGACATTGCAAAGTGGTCGGCATGTTGAGACCTCTTCGGAGGAAAAATAGATTTTGTTTGTTCAAAGGATGCTTGGTTGTTATTTAGAGGGCGTTTCTCACATGGATTCTTGATCATCATAAAGGAAAAATAGATTTTGTTGCAATCCATTTACAATCACGTCTCCCAAAAAGCTAATTTATGAGTCTACTTAAAATCTCCGACTTTTTCACCATTAAAAAATAAAATAAAAAATCTCCGGACTTTCAAAAAGCAGATTTTTTGAAGTAAAATGTCGGGTGGTTTGTAGGGAACAACGATTATTTACAATGAAAATCTCAATGTTAAGCACTTTTGAAGCTAAACCCAAAAAATGTCATGGCTTGGAATGATGAGGTGCATATTCAAGAATTGCAGTAGCGTCATTTTGTGATTCAATTTTCGACTGGTCAAACAGACATGAGCATGACAGGAAGTTGCGCTTCAAACTTTCGAAGGTTTGACTGGCTGGCTAATTCACCCGTTCTGAAAACACGTAAACTACTATAATGCCCCTAAGTATCAGTTGCTGCCACACGTGTTGAAGGTTGGAGCTGCACCGCCAGAGCGACCACTTGTCGAAGGTTGGAGCTGCACCGCCAGAGCGACAGATACTTGGATGAGGAGGAATGCTAGTGTTCGACAAAATGGTCGGTGATTTTGTGCTGAAGTTTCAAAATCCTGGCACAATTTTTCTGGTTTGTTCTTTTCTTCCAGCAGCCGGAGGAGAAATTTTACCTGCATTGAATAATATGTTCAAGGAAAAAAGGGCATTTACCAAATCATTTGGAATTCTTGAGAAAGTGGCTCAAACCTTCTCGTGTCTCAATAGCTAAAGAAAAATGCTACGTGAACAGAAGTTCACTAGAAATTTTATATGATTTCATGACACACAATAAGAAAATGCTAACTACTCTTTTGATGAGACTTTCCAAGCTTTGATCAATTTTACTAAATACAATTCTAAAAAAAAATGTAGAGACTTGTATATAAAGCACTCACGTCAAAGAAAAGGAGCAATACCATGTTAACATATTGTTAAAATTTCAGCACCAGTTCTAGTGATCAGAATGGTATGCTCAAACTGTGCAGCAGGGCTACCATCAGCAGTTAGAGTTGTCCAATTGTCCGGCCATGTTTTACACTCAATGCTTCCCATAGTAAGGATGGGTTCTGCAGTCCAAGAGAAATAAATTTGTGTCATGAAGATTATAGAGTCAGAAATCCACTGTCACATGCTCAAACTTAAGATCTTAAATTCCCCATCTTCGAGGATGGCATCTAGACCAAATAGATCATCGGCTTTTAACCCTCCCCTACTTCAGCAGCAGTAATAGAGGGCTTTCAATTTTAATTTTTACTCTTTGTATTTCTCTTCTATTTTTTTGTAATTATTTTTCGGTACGAGACATTCATCATCCTAGCCATACTACGTCGCCTTCAGTAAAATCTACGCATGTTTTAACCATCAAAATCTGAATAAGGAACTTCCCGGTAGTACTACTAATGCACTCACCAATGGTAAATGTCTGACCTTCAACCATGCAACCAGACTGGTCATTGCCTGTTAAAAAATTAACATTTAGGATTAGTCACGCCTAATCAACAGCCAAATGAATGAATATATTAAGTATGAGATGCAATGCAACCTCCCCACCGCAACCAAAGGAAAAGCAGAAAGAACCCAAGGTTTTTTATAAAAGGAGAAAATTCAACTTTCTTGAATGCTTGGGCGGCAGGTCATTGCAATTTTTCTATGTGAGCAGTTGATAGGTCAATCAGAATGGTATTCTTTCTTTGAGAAATGATAGAATATTCCTGGTCCAGATTCAAGCATAAGTATACCTTTATGGTTTACCTCATTAGGAATAATATTCTCAATTAGTAGCCACCATTATCACACCAGTCACTGATACTGTTCAGTTAATAGCATGAATCTTTCCTATCAGGATGTACCCAATGGCATAAAAAACATGGTGAATCCAAACTTACTGTAGTTTTCTTCACCTAATCATTCATAAGCAGTTCATTCTTTCCTGAGGCGAAGATAGCAACAAAGTATGCAAAAGTAGAATTTCAACTAGTCACTTACGGTGATGTAATATTAATGGTTCAGAATGAAATACAGTCCCCACACCATGCCCAACAAAACGCTCCACCACGCCATAACCATATTTTTCAGCATGTTCGCTGAAAATGATCCAAATAAAATCTTAACAAGAAGAGAAAACATTTTTTTAAATCACCTGTTGTGCATTTATGCAATACACATGTTTATTGCATCATCTTTCAAATCTAAAATATGTCTACAATCTGTTCTTATCCAACATATCACAAGGAGGTGAAGCAAACCTAATTCGCTTTCCAATTTTCTTGAAGCTAGCACCATCCTTGCAAACTGCTATGCCCCTTTCCAAGCACTCTTCAGTTACCTGCCACCAAAGTAAAACGATTAGCAATGATATATATAGATGAAGGTAATGCATAAATTGGAGATCCGTAACAGAATCAAAGCTTAATAAGGAATAGATATAGTACATTTCAAAATAGATATGAAACCTTGATGTACATGAATGATTAAAGTATGTTTTTTGCATGTCCAAAAAAATTCTGAACCACAAGAGGAAATGCTATCAATCTGAAAATTTTACCTTCACTAGTTGTTTGATTGCATCACTGACATCCCCACAAAGAAATGTCTTTGATGTATCTCCATGATATCCCTATCACAGACAACATGGGATATAAAGAATTATACCATTCATTATCAGATAATAGGAAATGGTACAAGAAGTCAGTGAACAAAAATATCCAACCCATTGCATCATACCTTTTATTATCTAATAATGGTAATGAAACAAAATTCCCAGAAAATGGTTGGTATTGAACAAAAACCATTTTTAATGACTGCACACGTTAGACTACCAATAGCTGGTAGACAACTAGTATTTGTAAATGCAGAACTGGCATATTGAATGAATTGACGTAGATAAATAATCGGAAATTTAGGTTACAAACAATTAAACTAATGATAAAAACATTTTCTGGGAGCATAGGGAAGCACACAAATGAGCTAAAGCAAGAAGTCATAAATCATAAAATCAGGAACATACATTTAGGTAGACAGTCACGTCTATGTTTATAATGTCACCACTCTGCAAAAAAGATTATCGTTAGTACGGGTATGACATGAATATTGTGCAATGAGCAATGTACAATGTAGCATTCCAAACCTGTAACTGTCGAGAATCAGGTATTCCATGGCACATGCACTCATTAACAGATGTACAAACACTCTTTGGAAATCCCCCATAGCCAAGAGGGGAAGGATAAGCACCAGCATCAATAATCATCTGGTGCACTGCTTTGTCAATTTCATTAGTTGTTACTGATGGCTGGAAGGATGTAAAAGGATGTTAATGGAATACCAAAAATCCCTGATCTTTAAGATTAAAGTGCCAATGGTAGGAAAACATAAGTTGAATCGTAGAATTAAGATATGACATTGAAGAATAAAGGTACATTCACTTATTCTTTTTCATAAGAAACAAAAAGCTGAATCTTCAAATAGCTTTAAAAAAAAATTGAAACTTCAAACCTAAATTCAGGTAGCAAGCTTACCCTAACCAACTTTCCTGCAGAGTCTAAGACGCGAGCAGCAAGCTCACATGCAGCTCTCATGTCAGCAATGCCTTGAGAGCCAGGAATTTGATGTTCACTGGCAATTTCTGGCAATTCAGATGAACCAACATAAGGAGGCATTGGAATGTGATCTGGAACAGGAAGTTCTGGCGATACCCTTCCACGCCTCAATGGCGGCCTTCTTTTAACCTTTGGTGTAAGCTGCTGACTCTCACGTTCTCTACATATTATTAAATAATCACCAGCTAAGCCAAGTAAGGTCATTGAATGATGTATTCTTAATATCAATTATCAACTTCAATGACTGAATTTAAGTGATGTTCGTGTATCTTTCTCCATGTATATATCAAATTATTGTCATATTTCTACTTTTTGTTGTTGTTTAAATTCCGAACTCTATTCAAAATTCGACAGTCTAATTCAAACAGCATTATTTTATAGGGGAACTCAAATTATCACATTTGTGACACCTAATAGAGTGTTCAACAGCAACTCTGAAACAGCAGAAGAAGGAAATAAAAGATTAATTTGATAAATCCGAGGTTTCACTAATTGTAAGACTTGGTTTGAAGGAACAGGAGGTGAGCGGACTGTACCTTTTAATTCTCATGGCTTCCTCCAAGCCCGAAAGTCTCCGAGCAAAGACAACGAGCTGCTGTTTTCGAGAATATGGTTCTCTTCCTGAATACGCAGAACATGAAAAGCATATAATGACCAATTAAACGCATAGCTAAATCAAATGATTACGAAATAAAAATAAATTTCATTTGCCACAGAGCTAGGTAGGTACCAGAGGTGGAGAGTGAGAAGCGGAGTGGGGCCCCCGAGAAGAGAGATGACTTTGCTGAACTTAATAAGACTTGGCCTTGGCCATGTGCTGAGGAAGCCGAGAGTTGCAGACCAGCGACTGCCATTTTCTCTTTCACTCCAGTCTCGTCTCTCTACACAGAGACACAGAGTGACCAAGGAGGAGGAGAGAGTGGATAATGGAATTACAGCATCATTCGGAGGCGTTTTGGGTTTGCTTTGATTTTGAATGAGAAATACGGGCTTAGCGAGCAAGATTGGGTTGGGCTTAATGTAAAAAGGAGTTTTCTTCTTTTCTGAGCATCATCCGTACGACGTCGTTTCGATGTGGTTCGAATATACAAGATGTTTGGGCTTTGGGCTTTAATGGCCACCACCGACCTCCGGCCTATCCATGAAATTTAAAGACACTTGAATTGGATGCTAAAAAACTGCAATGAATGGGATGAATATTTCTTTCATACAAGAGAGATTTGTGCATGATGAGTAACTTCTCTTAACCATTTGAGTTACAAACCGCTTACAGTCAATGAGATAAATATTAGGCATAAATGAATGTGTAGACGAATCTAAATGCCAAGAAAACGCGTTGATACATGAAACGTTAGCGTCCAACAATTTTCTATAAATGAACCCTAAGTAATACAAAACCAAAATGATTTCAGAAATGAAGATGCATATTATGGCGATATGATCCTACTAATATTCGCTATTTTAGTTAGCTTGTTTTAACCGAGAGTTTGACAAAAACATCCACTAAAAATCAATCGTGAGAAAACCGAGCTCTCTTTGTCCCCTTTCATAGTTTGAGTGTGTGTGATGGTATAACAGCAGCTGCTTTGAATTGTCCCTATTAGGTATAATGGATTACATTTGAAACATCAATTTTCTTAAGCTAGATAGACATGAATTGCATCCATCTCATGCGCAACATGTCACATATCTAGCATGAAAATATCACTCGATTCGATAACACATTGCGATTCGATCAAACGTCCCTTTAATAACTTATTATAAGCATTTCAATATTTAATATTATTTATATTCCTTCACTGATCAAATTCACATCACATCTATCTGAAACTAGAAGTTGCGGCGAAATATACAGAACATTAACCAAGGGCGATCGGCCGCAAAGCAAAACAATACTTGATTAGAAAGAAAGTACAATTAGTTGTCAATATTTCATATTTTCCATATAAATACAAGATTCTTATGCTTTGAATTCGTCAAATATTAGTTATAAAAAGTCAATAATCTTGTGGGATTCTAAAGACGGATGCGATAATAGGCATCTTAGCATCTCCTTTGAGGATGCAAAATTTGACTACACATAGAATTGTTCAAAGTGTGCATGTGATCATATTTCCTTACGTTTAATAATGACAGCAGCAGCAGCAGCATTGATATTTTCTTATCCCCATGAGGCAGGCATGCATGATGCAGAGTACTTTGTATCTAGATATAGTCATATAATAACCACTTCAAAAATTGTATATAGCAACTAACTACTTGATTATATTATCATTATACATATAATTGCAAGAACTAATAATATATTCACTTGCTAAGCCTAAGCCAAGAAAATGTGTGCTTTTACTCATTTTTCACTAATTATGATTACGAAAGATCACATGTTTTAATTCATTTACTAATTTATGCAAGTTTCAGGAAACTCCGTAGCTCTATATGATTTATAATTAGATAATTATGTCAATAAGGTGTAGTAGCTAAGTGAAAAAGAGTACTAACTTGTAAATTAGAGGTCTCAAGTTTAAACCCCACGACATTTTAATTCTTAATTAATGGAGATATTTGCGGGAGATTGTTGTGCCAATACATATCCAAATTATATGCAAAATAGCCGACGTGAAAACAAAAGAAAATATCTATTCCTATTCTAGGATATTACATTACAGCTAGGCTATAATGCTATAATGCTATAATGCTATAATGCTATAATGTTACAAGTCAAGATCTATTAAAATGATCTCAACTTTAGATCCACTGCACCATCAATTATACTTTTTAATCCCCTCTGTTTGAGTAACTAATTATCTCCATTATATATCTTTAATTAATAATTAATTCCACTTGTGCACTATTATAATGTAAGAACACGTAAAATGAAGGCTCATTCTTAATTGGACAAAATGAAGCCAACAACACGCCTGCTGGCTACTGCTATTTTGCTATTGGAAAGAGCTCAACAAATCAGCGCAGAGAGATATATTTTGGGAAAGCAAAAACAACCAATACTATTAAAGTAGTACCTAGCTAACAAGAATATCACAAATTGACACTTATCCTTTGAGATCGAAATCAATTCTTTATCAAATTAATTTGCTGCACCTAATTACAAAGCTTTGCTTTCTTCAGCTTAAGCATTTGTTTTTCTTTTTGCCAACTAATTTACAATTCGCCCCTTTTCTTTTTTTCTTTTTCTTTTTTGGTTTTTGCAACTTCACAAAAAAGAGCAAAAGGAAGTGAAAACAGAAAGGAAAAAACATTTGTTACAAAGCTCCAATGATCCTTGGCTTCTTGCTAAACTCTAATTCCAACAACTCCATCTCTCTCATTCTTTTCCCAACATTATTTATATTATTATTGCAAGAACCTCCACCAATAGCAGCAGTCGCAGCGTCCACAACAGCCCCACCCCCGCTCCCAGGTATTTTGAAAATGTTGACCCCAAATAGCCGAACCATCTGAACCGGCTGAACCGGAACCGACCCAACACCACTGCTATTATTATTATTCACATTCATCCTGGGCTTCCAATCAATGTAAAGCTGCTTGTCCTGTCCCGTCGACCTCTGGAAGCTCACAATGTCCCCGGCTTTCAGGTTCTTCTCCTTCACGAACCGGCTCCACCCTTTGGTCAACACGTAACTTTGACTGCTGTTCCAGTACGAGTACCTGAATCTCCACACTTTTCCCCCGACGTCCTCAAAATTCAAAAGCACGCCTTTGCAAGCAGAACCGCCACTCGTACTAGTGGTAGTGTGGTTGTTGAAGTTGTTTCCGCTTTGTAACGGAAAGTGCTTTTCAGCGTGCTGCTTTGGGATCACGAGACGGTTCAACTTCCCGACATCGCTCGGGGTCACCGCTTTCTCGAAAAGCTGCTCACGCGCCTTCGGGACCCGGTCGGACCCGAACGGGCCCAATGGTCCGTGGGCCCTGGCCCGCTTCCCGTTGGCGTCGAGGAAGCCGTAGTTGTTGCGCTTGCTCTGCTCCAGCTCGTCATTGTAAGTGTGCTTCCTCAACATGTCGACGATTTCGGACTTGGAATGAGTATTGAGGAAGGCGGCCTCGACGTCGTCGCTTTCGTCGTCGTCGGTGCCGGTGCCGGTAGGGGAGGGCTTGAAGTTGGTGACGGCATCGCGGCCGCGGAAGCGCTGGGCGGCGACGTCGTAAGCCTTGGCAGCCTCGTCCTCCTCGTTGAAGGTGCCGAGCCAGACGCGCTGGTGCTTCTCGTAAATCTGGGCGCCCCAGCGGCCGTTGGGCTGGGGGACGACGCCCTTGTATTTGGAGGAGGGGAGCTTGCGGGACTCAGCTTCGATGCCGACGCCGCCGCTGCTGATTTCGGAGTCGAGAATGACGCTGCTGGCTCCGCTGCCGAGGCGGCAGAGGCTGTCGGCGTGGGGTGATGACTTGGCAATTGGGGACATAGCGATAGTAGTGGGAAGAAGATGATTGTTGGGTGAAATGGATATGGAGTCGCTGGTTGTGCTTTCTTCTGTGCTGCTTAAGCTTATGCCATCCATTGTTTTTGTTGCCTAATTTAATTGTGTGTTTAAAGAAGGAGAAAGCAAGAGGGAGATAAGAAGGTGCTTTTGATGTATGAATGATACAAGTCCAAGAGAGGAGAGGTGAGATGAATTGGGATTGTTTCAAGGTTGAGTATATATATATATATATATATATATATATAGGGGGGTGAAGTGAAGGAATAGGGGATGGTGGGTTGGGATTTACTTATGTTGTATGTTTACTGTATGGAGTCTATGTCAATAATTATACATATTAAATTTGAAGAAGAGATATGGGTATATGTGGGTATGGTGGGTCAACCCAACCCAAAGCCAAAGAGATTGGGATGGTAAACAGGTAGGAAGGTTCATGTCTACATCCTTTTTTTATCTTCATTTTCATTTCAACGCTGTAAGGGAAGAGAGAGAGAGAGAGAGAGAGAGAGAGAAATGAGAAACAATTGGCAACTGGGTGGGAACTAATAAATGAGAAAAACAAAATAATTAAATTTAAAAATAAAATAAATATGAAGTGGGGTCCATGTCCATGTAATGCATCTGTCTCTGTGTTGTATCTATACGCTATAGGTCTTTGTTTTTTAGTATATGCACCATTCGAGAGGAGTTTCTCACACACACAAATTACAATTAAAATACTATAAAAATTCAAACATAAAACTTATAGTTTGTAAATTAATATATTTTTTTATTGGACTATACCCCGTTGAGTATGGTAGCACCAGTCTAATAGGAATAGGGGTGATGGATAATAATATTATGGATGTGCGGGTTGTGGGCAGTGTATGTGAGGTGGGGCCCAGGGGAGGGGAGGGGGAAACAAGTTGATGAGGTTCACATGAGCATGGACCTTGTTTTAGTAATTGAGTTCATCCCCCCTGAATAAAGCTTTTGCTATGCCTCTCTCTCTCTCTCTCTCTTTATCTGTCTCTGTGCTCACCCTTCCAGCATGGTCTCCCCTTCTATTACCATCCATCATCTTCATTTATTTAATAAATATATATATATATATAAATGAATCTTATCTGAAATGTGATAATCTAAAATGATTGTGCATAATTATCAATATCACATAAAGTTGGAGAGTGGTAGGATGTTTGGATATTTGTTGGGATTAAGAAGGTGTGTTGCTTTTATTGCTCCAATTAGAATTATAATTAGATAAACATTGAGACAAGGAGATGTTATGTTACTAGTTGTAGCTCCATTCCATTCCATTCCATTCCATTCCCACTAGGATGGGTTGTGGGGCTAAAGTTAAATGAGCCCTTGTGGGATTGGGATTTTTTGGATAGGCATTCACATCTCTCTCTCTCTCTCTCTCTCTCTCTCTCTCAATAGTATACATAGCCAAAGCCAAAGGCTTGGCTCATCCAACAAGAAATTCCATCTCCCCTAATAAGTCCTACCAGCTGGCTTGATTTGATTCGTCCTTACCCTACTTTCATGGTTTGTCTTATTGGCTAGGTTCAACCTTACCTTAGTATCCCCCATCCCCACAAAACACAAATATACATAAATATATACTTCCTTCCAATTCCATTATTTCCAACCAACATTGACATTTCTCCCTCCAACTCTCCAAGTGGCAAGGCTACCCTCCGTTCATGCACACACCATGCCTGCCTGTGATACCAATATTACTCCTTTTAATGTGGACCCTTTGATTTGGAATGGGGATCAGAGACAGCCTAATCGGACGGCGCTGAACTCGTTCTCCAAATATTCAGTGGGCCCAACAATTACGTGTTTTTAATTTGTGGCAAATTATAGGTGACGGTGAGGGTGTTGAACATTTGATTTCAATTGAATCCAGATATATATATATATATATATATTTTTGTCTAATATTATTTTTTTAAATGGGTTTTGTGTACGGACGAGTCCTCGTTCTTCTAAGGGCCCACATGCAAGTTGATCTTCAAAACCGAGCGCTGAAGACGGTGGGTCAGCCCCTTTTTTGGGCTTTGCCTCTGTGGAATTGTGGTTTCGTTTTTCTTACGTGGGTCCTGCTGCTTCTTTCAGATTCCTTTCTAATTTTTTAATTCTAATAATACGATGGATTTACGTGTAATTAACTTTGATTTCCAGAAAACAGCGGACGTACGGTATTATTGTATACTGTATACGGAACCCGAGTCTTTCTGTTATCGCCACTCCTTACAAGTGGGAACTCAACAAACAAAATATGAACATAAATTATTTTGTGTGTCTGAGGTGCATCATCTCCAATAAACTTGCTTGTACCACATAATATACACTTGTGTAATTTAAATATACCGAAATAACAATAGGATTCGCAATGCATAAACGATTGACAATTTTATATTTCTTCGCACGAAATTAGGCTAAGATTTCTGAGTAAATGATTGATTAATGCTAGTCTTTTTCATTCTGGAATTACATTGGTATGGTAGTGTAGGGCCAAATATTATTGCAACGTACAAGTGAAGCGGTCGTATATTTATTTGCTCATATAGAGAAGACAGCATGTTGGTTTTGCATTTTCCATTAATTTGCTAAGCGATTAGGTCATCCCTCATTAGCAAGATTGCCACATTGATTGGTTGTGTATGTCACGTCAGTTCCTTTCAAATCCAAGAAATAAACATATGTATCAAAATATATATATCCAAAGGCCGACACAAAATAAACAAATAGTGAAAAACGTGCATCACATATCTTCACCTTATGTGATTTTTTTCCCCCCATAATTAGATGATTAAGAGTACAGTTAAGTATATTATCTTCTTGGAATAATTTTTTGATCCCACCAACCAAGCTCTCTCTGAATCTCTCTCTTCAAAACCTAATCTGATAACCCAAATGTTGTAAAAATATATATATATTTAGATCTCTGCAAATTCCTCTCTTTAATCATCATCTATCTCTTAAGTAAGATAGGTGGGTAGCCTCCTCACCATGCCATGCCTAAGCCTATCCTTTTCACCTCTGGATAAACGTTGGATTAATATTGAATCCTTAATTAATCCAATCAAATAAGACATTGTTCAGGTGCTTAACCTTTTCCACCTGTACCTGAATAAACAAATTAAAAGCTGTTTAAAAGAATAAACACTTTCCTATCAACTACGTGGCATGTGCCCTTATCGCAAGTTTGCAACAAAAACGTTTATTTAATTGGAAATTACTATATATAGTGGGGCTGGTGACGAGGAACCTTATTTCACATGTCACCAATCCCAATTTGGTTAGTGCATATATTGATGATATCCAAAGCAAAAGCATGCGTTTATCTGTTTCTTATAGTTTATATTAATATAATAATTAAGATAAACATTTTGCGATTATCTGCAGAGATTTACATAATTAACTTTTAGTGTCGGCTAATTACAAGCCTCCTCTCTAGGGCATTTTCAACCGTTGATGATTGAGGATCACTATGCCAACACATTTCACGCCTCTACTTTATTTTTGTGAATAAAATACAATATACGGGAATATTTTTGATTTGGATGCTTGAAGAGAATAAAATTGAAGGGAACTTTTTAAACGGCCAATAGAAACTAACACCGAATTAAATTATGACAAAGATGAGCTTATATAACACTTAGAAGCTTGACTTTTATTTTAATTTTCACACGGCTTTATGGTTTTTCAGGTAGTGATGAATCTAATGATCTCATCTTGTGCGGTTTTATAATGGAAAAAAAGTCGGCATGGTGAGGAATTTGGTCATGTTTGTTTTTGATTGGTTGGAAGAGGATAAAAAGGATTTGTATTGTGCCATCAGCTTTTCTTTTTCAGTCATGGAAAGATTCATCGTACACTTCAAGTAAGTATACAAATAGAGATATACAGGACATTTAAGGCAACAACAAGTTACAATAATGCAATCAATATTCTAAATTAATTTAGTTTAATATAATATGCGGGAAGATAATTTGAAACTGAATACAAAGAAACAAGTTCATTGTCCTAACCAACTTGCATGAAAGAATGGCATGACATGTCAATTTTTATCTCATATTTTCAGTCACTAATGGTGGATTAGTTTCCTTAATTAACACATGACAGTACAAAATAATGCAAAACTCATCAAGGGGACGTGTTTTAAGAGTGACATTATTAACAAGGCTTGCCAGTTGCCGGATGCAAGGTGGAGCTGGACCACTGGTCCCCAAAAACAGGTGAAATCCCCCTATTATTTTTGGCAATTTGCACCAGTTGTGCGAAAAGAAATGCGGAAGTAAATATTTTCTTCAATTAAAAAAAAATTTAAAAAAAAATAAATGGTTATGGGACAAACATGGGGAAAATGATATTTCCAAATATTAATTTTCTTGGGGGGTGGAATTTTTCCGCCACGTCAAGAACACGCATTATTTGCTTCCCCATTTGTTGTTTGTTTCTTATCGTCCAACTTGTTTCTTTCCATCTGTTGTCTGTTCACACGCAAGCAACACTCCACCAACAAATACAAAGAATATAATAATATAACTAGGGGCCAATTAAAATTAATTAATTACAAAATTAGAGAAAAAGGAAATAAGTAAAACCGAGTGATATCATGAGATCCTTGACCGTTGCCCGATCCTCTACCGACGTGGACAATGACCCACCCCTTTCGGGTCAAAACCACGTGATCGTATATCACCACTCAAACCCTACTTCGTACTGTGACTGTGTAATTAATTAGTAATAGTGCTATCTCAATTAATTTAGGAGGAGTGCTATCAATTTTCTCTCTAACTTTCTCTTTTAGACATTCTCTCTTCTCCTCATGACAAGTGTCATTTTTCTTACACTAAAAACAATGTCATTAATGCATCACACAAGTTAGTTTTTGTTTTCCAAGTTTACCATTTTAAAATGTATTGGCTTTTATATTTCCTTCAGTTTATTCAGATTTTGTTACAACTTCTTTGGCACATTATTAAATTTGAAACTGCAAAGATGTTGTTTAGATCTCTTGACTAAAATAGTAAACTTTTTTTTCTTTTTTGGGTGGAAAATAGTAAACTTGAGAATATGTTATTTGAAAACCATATGCGAGAATTATATGTTACTTAACGAACACGACTAAACGTAATTCATGACTCAGTTAATTAGTCGTTTATCTTTTATAAACTAGTCTTAGGGTATTAAAATTCAAACTTCTAGGGTTGAGGGCAAACTAAGAGTGAGATTAATTAGCTTTAAAACCGGAAGAGAGAGATTAAACAAAACAATGCAGGAAATCAACGCATAAGTCCAGCTAAACCCTAGTGAGAAAAAATTGAAGTTGGTCAAAGAAGCGCATATATATATATATATATATTTTTTGGGAGTGTAGAAGATTCTATATATATTTGTGGTGAAGTAAACGAAACGAAAATGATAAGTAGGCAAGTAGGCAGCCACATTGTTTGCAAGCGAGGACCAATAATGAGCTTCACATTAGGTGAGCAACTAGGCTGTAAAGAAGTAGGGTCATATCATATGTAACTAGAAGTTGCTTTTGTTGACTCAAACAAAAGCAAATGCAATGCCACCATTGGTCCTTGGGTTTGGGCCCCACTGTCCCCTGTGTGCCACATAACTCATCCCATTGGCTGAGAGGCCATGCCTCACACAAAGTCTTCCTTGGCAGTGTTCGATACCCACAGTTCACACCAGTCATATTGCTAGCTAGCTAGACCTAGAGAGTCTAGAGAGATAGTGTATTAAACACTGTGGAAAAATAATAACTGAGAATATTATTCGCTTCTAGATACACCTGTACTGTTTCAAGTCTTTTGACCCGCAATTTGAAGCAATGGGGTCTCACTGATTTTGACTTGATCAACTGATTTTGAATGATATTTTGGGCTTTTTAGCATTTCTTTCTTTCTTTCTTCATGCTTTAATGATTGTCTGCTCTCAAATTCTCTCAATCACAGAATCATTTGCATTTCAATGTCGGCTTGTTTAATCTTATATAGTTTTATTTTTGACGTGATGGATTCTTTACATTTCACATTTAAGTTTTAAAAAATAAAATTGTGCGTGAATTATCGTCAATCGTTAATGTGTATTACGTGCGTGACTTACTTATTTCTAACAGAACTCTCAAAGTTCCTATTCATATTCCGACTAAACCCATTGTATTGCTAGAGGAAAAAGAAAAATGAAGAATATATTTTCTTAGGGTTAAATCAGCAACTAATGACATGCTTAAAATGGTTTAGATAGATAGATAATTTCCCCAAATGCAAGTGGGTCCCAGTATATTATTAGTAATGGACTAATGTGAGGTTATTTATGTTGCCGACATGGCACGCATGAAGTTAAGGCTCATAGTCAAATTAAGCCTTGCCACTTGGGTTGGGGTTTGTGGTTGGCTACCAATTTCCATTTGCCAAAATATATGGGAACAAAACAAAACAAAACAAAACAAAACAAAACAAATAGCAAGCGATTGTGATTGTGTCTTGTTTTCTTCTGTTGCAGATAAGCATTTATCTTTCTCACTCAATGCAACGTCATCACCCCTCCATGCCACCACTACCTGCCAATATTTTTATTTTTATAATTTATAAACACACACTTGCCAAAAAATTATGCGGGTGAGATGAGACAGTAACCAAGTCATTAAGAAAATATAATACACCAATAACCAATGGAATACACAAAATACGAGGTCAAGCAAGTCGTATGCCAAACTATTTTCTTAATTCCGTGGATTACTAGTGTAGCGTACATTAAGGGACACACAAATTACTATTTTGAATTGGATGTTAAGAGCATATACAATAATGCTCTATGTTTCTTAGTTAAAATTTAGTTTTGATTGGTCAATCTCTATTAAAAAATAAAATAAAAAATAATTAACATTAAATAAAGCAGCATTAAATTATATGGAGTTACTATGAGTCATTTTTCTCTTCTCAGATTTAAAAGCTCCTAGAGGATTTCCTATTTTAGGAGGTGGATACGAAGCGTGGTTAGAGTTGTATTTTTACTATTTCTCCCTAAAATTTGTTGGTTTAGATAGTCCATTATAAATGCTCTAAAGTATGTGGTGAATCGGTCTAATCAGGTATTAAGTGGAGAGGCTAATGGGGTTAACCAGTGGAGTAAAACTCATCTTAAAATATCATGGAATTTTAAATAGATTTTTTCATTCATTCATTCATTCATTGTAATTGGGAATTAATAATTAATAAATTTATTAATTCACAGTCAAAAGAGAATATCTGACTCTGATCCAGAAGGGTGGTTGGGGACGTGGAAATATCACACTCAAAAACAAGAATAAAGAAAATAATAATGCAAAACCAAAACCCAATACCTGTCTTCAATTCAAGTCTTTAATTTAAGTTGTACGTATGAAAGTCGTCGGCAAACCTTGAATTAAAAGAAGAGTCAACTCAAACTTGGGGATTTCATTTGATGAATTTGTTTGTTTTGATGGTGTCCAAAGTCAAAAGCTCAACGCAGCTCTCTTCTTCTCTACTTTAATATTTATTCTTGGGAATTTGTAAACCATACATTTTGTTAGGTTGATGCCACCACCACCGTCCCATTTGATCATTTGTTTTCAATCAAACCTGACCTGACCCAGTTGGGCCACTTGATCTCTCTCCTTCCCTCCCAAGTCCGCTTGTTGACAAAGTCGTAGGCTGCAAATTGCAAACCCTACTAATTAAAGATAAGTGAAATGCAGGTAATTAACACATGGTTAGTGTTGCTTGATAGAGAAACTTGGGGTTCTGATGAATTGAATTGGTCTAATCAGATATTAAGTGATCAGTGTTTGCTTAATCATCAAACTGATCGTGGCGCGATTAAACATAATCAAAGTCATTTGGTCTTAATACTACTTGAATGGTTGTAGTAATTTATGATTGGAAATTAAGATTATTTGAAGACATGACATGATGATGCATGCATCATATTCTTTTGAACAAGCAGAGAAGCAGTCCAAGAAGCAAAGACCCATGACTCAAAGTCTGCTCAAACTGAAAGAGACAGGGCAACGTGGATTATTGTTGATAAGCATAATTTAAGGACTGCATGCAATGCTTAAGGAATTGTTTAATAGCAATTAATCCCATCCCAGCGAGTTGATAATCGTGATCAGCTCAATTAATTAACTTTAATTTTTGACAATTTGCAACAAGTCATGTGTGAAAGCATGAGAGATTCCTTTATTCAAACACTATAGGTCTCTGGATGAGAAGATATATATATATATAATTTGTATTGGTTTTGGTTGCTGGTTTTGCTGCTATTCTAAATCAAAGTCTAAATAAATATCCATTCAAATTTGGAGCGTGACATGAAGAATGAGCTAGCTGTAGAGAGAGATGAGATCAGGTCATGTGGTCCTTGTTTTACAGCGGCTCTCTCTCTCTCTCTCTCTCTCTTCCAAACGTGCTGCCTAATTTGCAATTTGCAAGTTTTAATTTGTGGTTTCTAGTGATGAAATGATGACTTTCGCAATATCTTTGTCAAAATGGCAGCTAATCTGATCTCACACTTTGGGAGGTCATCAGGTTAAGAATTCCATTACCTGCTGCTTTGTAAATTGTTTGTTAATTAAAAATATATATATTATCTACGATAACATGTGACTTGTTGCATATAAAATTATTGCTTTACATAGTATTTGAGGGTTGAAAACCTCCCACATATCATATTGCAAGACTGGATACTTATTTTTTCAATTTTATAAATTATTATAGTGATTAATTTTTATTTATTTATAATTTTTTCTACCAAACTTGAAGGGTGAAAATTCTATCACGTTAAGCAACAATATTTTATAAAAAGATAATTATATTCCCCTAATAAACAAAAATAGTTGAGCTCTTACTTTCTCATTATTAGGCACATACAGAAACCTTTTCCTCTCATGGATAATTGCATTGGAACTGTACTAGAGGAAAATCCACCATAAGACACTGCTAATTGCATATCAAGGTTGAAACTCAGTTCACAACCGCAGCTGATACTGATAATAACATACGGTAGAAAAGCGTATCTTAGTGAAAGAACAAGCCTATATTTTCAGGTGTTTACCTCAATTATTCATCAAAAAGACACAAGCCTGCCAGTTGCTTAAAATAGCGTTATGAAAATCCACTACAAAAATTACACATTTCCGCAGGCAAATACTAATCTGGCTAAAGATCAGTCAGTGCATGTAGATTTAGCGTGGGAGGGGGAAATTAGACCAGAAATCAGTAACAATGAAACAGCGACCAGTTGGTAGAATTGTGAGTTCCATTTCATGCACTCTAACTATAAATTTACATCAATATATCCAACAAATGCTGAGACTTTGGTATAAGATGGCTGGGGCCTTATGCATTTCTTTCGTCAGTCAAAAATTTTGATCCATCGTATTCTGCGGACTGGCTTCGGGAAGACTTCATGCCTGAACAATTGTTCCAAAATGCAAAAACCATGAAGCCGACTCAGAAGCAGGGGTGCTGCTGTCCACATCATGACCGAGAACTTTGTACAAAACACAATCAAGTTCCTCATTGTATGTCTTCTTGGTAAGTGAGTGTTAAGTTTGCAACTTTCTTCTTCGAGAAAGCACTTCGTTACTGGGGAGTAAAAGGTGTTAATGCCTTGGCATGTTGACTCTCCATTTCAAGAAGCATCAAGGACTTCTGTCTCTGATATCTGTTTCTCTTAGCAGCAAGTGCTGGAAGAAAAGCCATTAATTTAAAAAAAACAAAAACAAAAGAAAGAACCTGTCAGTAGAAGAATTTCAAAAAATAAAAGCATTATATCCAACTATCTGATTAGCCAATAATGCCTAAGAATTCCCACATGAATCCAAAAGTATTTCTGGCTGTTACAAGGAAACCAAATGCTAAAATAGTTTAAGAATGCAACTAAATAACAAAATCTAAATAAGATTGAACTTATTTCATACTCACACATTAAGTCTTGAGGTAGGCCAAAGTCATAATCATTCCTACGCCTTCGGATGCAGATTATGTATAACACCAACAGCAGCAGACAGAAACCAAAAACGCATGATACGGCTATTGCAATTTTACCCTTCTTAGATAAGCCACCATTTCCCCAAAATAGAGGGCAATCAGGCAAAGATGGTACCCCACATAAACCTTTGTTACCATAGAGACTGTCAAAGAAACACAGTAGCTCATTGGTTAAACATACAACAAAAAGCTACGTTCAAGATTAATCTTAACCAACAAAAACAAAGAAAGTAAATGCAACGCATGTGATAAACATTAATAGGTACTTGCGAACTGATGTAACTCCTAGACAAGGTTTGTAACACAACTCATCATCCCTCTTTCAAGAAAGAGGTCTTGGGTTCATCTCCTAATAGATTCCAAATCTGAACCCCCAAGGCCAGCTAACCCAATGGCCAACAAAATAAAATAGAAAGGCCAGGCTATAGCCCATGTTTTGAAGTACAGCCACAGGAACCAAAAATGTTTTAATACCAATAGCAAAATTTGGACAGTATTCAGTGTCTTTTTCAAAGTAATACAGCAGGTTTCATATAAGTTTGCTGGTAAAACAATATATACATACATATTACATTTTAAACCTTACCAAACCAACAAGCATGTATACAAGTATAGAGAGAACTAACAGCTTCATCAAAATTTGAAATCATGTCAAAAGGAGAAACTAATAATATAAAATTAAATTACGACATACTCAATAGATCCACCATGCACACCAATCGAATACAACTCCTCTGGTACTTGGCCTTCCAATAAGTTATTATTCATTAGCCTGAGAACAGAGAATGTGCATTAACAAGATAGAAATAAACACATGGAAAGCGTTGGGCTGATCCAGACAATGCTTCTTTCACATTGTTAGTTAATGGAAATTACCTACTTTATATATGAATGATAAATTATTAGCTTAAGTAAAAATTCCTATAAAACATCCGCAATAGACAAGACTAGTAAGAAAGTATTGAGACCTTTCCAAACTAATGCATTTGTCCCTCGCAGATTAACAAGAACTTACTGTGTGGAGTGTAGTGTGTTTTACTCAAACAACATATATTTAACATACTTGGCTTAAGTGTTGGTAACATTTCAGTAGAATGCCTATTGATTGCGAAAAGTACAATGGAACAAAGCTCCATTATCGCCAAATGATGGACACAAATATACAAGGAAACTACTTACACAAGCTGGAGATCTGAAGTGGCTAAACTCTGTGGTATAGACCCGGAAAATTGATTGTCTGACAAATCCCTACAAAATAGCAGTGTACTAAAAATAAATAATAACTCGGAAGCACATAAACGACTAGAAAAATAAAAGCAAACATCAGAAAATGTTAACATACGAAATTAACAGGCGTGCTATCACTTTGCCAAACTTAAATATAACAGTTTTTGTGAGAAAGGAAAAGGAGGAACTTTTCTAGAAAAGAGTTCAGCAGAAGATTTTGCAGGTTTGTTTATCACACTGAAGCCACCATGAAGGCTAATAATAAATATACACATCGAAACTGATATGACAACCCAAAACAAATATTATAATCTTCAAACAGATGCAACTCCTAAGTGAATTGATGACAGAGAAATGTTATTTAGAAGAGTAAGAAAGGGGCCAAGAAAAATGCTTTTGAAGAAAGGATTCCAAACTGGTTGGTAAACTTGTTTCATCAGTGAAGCAGAAGAAAAACAATCCATGTTACCTCTTGAATTGTAAAATAGAAAAATAATGCATACGAACAATGAAATACAGTTTCAAGTCACACAGGGCAGGGATATAAGAAAACAATAAAAGTAAGATTATGCTCAACTGAATCAAAATAGATGCTCAGCCAGGAGATGCTCCCTTAAGGAACAGTTTTCAGTTACACAAGAACATCAAAATAGAATTTATCTTTCACAACAAAGATCAGTAAGTATTTTTACTGACATGGCAGCAAAATGAGTGGGACTTACAGCTTGTTGAGAGAATTTTGGCCTAGACCAGATGGTAATGTGCCCCCCAAAGAATTAGAGCTCAAGTTCCTGTGTATTTATATTAAAAAAACAAAAACTGTATAAGCTGAAGCTATAAAGTATATCCACCAAAAAGTAGTTTTGCAGTTGATACTTACAGGCTTGCCAAGTTTGACAAGAGACTAATCTGGTCACTGATAAACCCTTTCAAGCCTTGACTTCCAAGATCACTGAAACACGTGATATAATTACTTGAATGTGTAATGCGTTGGCCAGTGATTTGCATCTGCAGGTTAAGGTTTGAAATTGAAAAGAAAACAGAGATTAAGAGAATATATTCCTTACATTCGAGATATGACGAGGGCAGTTTCATTCTTATTGAGATGGCATGTAACTCCCTCCCAAGCATCCCAATTCGTAGGAGCACAAGGATCACCATTCCACCCCATTCTATCAGGAATGCGAAGTGAATCCTTCAATGCTCTCATAGCAACCACTGCAAACCAATCATAATTCTTCAAGGCTTTCATCATTAATCAAACAATTAAATAATAAATTGGGATTAATTATACCTTGTTCTGGAACCGTCGCAACATCAGCCGGAACCAGAGCGTAGTTCTCAAGCCCACTGATCAACGCAGCACCCGCCACACTCTGAAGCTTCACGCTCAGCACCGTGCTGCTCAAATTCTTGACAGTGTAACTCCATGAATAAGCCGCGAAGTTCCCGACCTCCTTGAATATGTCAATTCGATTCACATTCTTGCCATTGATGAGTATATCGAACACTCTCTGCCCCGACTTGGTCACGCTCGAATCGATCTCTGCGAAATGGAACCACAACAAGTAATCGAGCTTCGCGTCCACCTGCAATTCGTACACCAGCACTCCTTTGCCGGCGACTAACGTCGCTGTCTGGTACAATTTCATCGGGAAATAGTTAGGGCTCTGGTCCGTGTTGGCAATGGTGTTTCTTGTGGACAGTGATCGGACCGTGGAATCGTCGTCGGTGGATCGGACGTCCTTGTCGTTTTGCCATGAGCGGCCGAAGAGATCGGTGTCGTTGCTGAAGCCGGGGCCGAACTGTTCGGAGCCGCAGGTGAAGCGGCCGTAGTTGACGAGAATGTAGTTTTGGCCGATGGAAACGGCGTTGTAGGAGGCGGGGTCGACCCGGATGAGCTGGAGAGATCCGATGACGGGAGGGTCGGTGGCAATGCTGTAGAAGCAGACATCGGCCTCGGAGTCGGAGACGAATGCGAAGAGATCGGAGTAGGCGCCGGTGCGGGCGAGGTCCTCGGGCCAAGGGGAGCGCCAGGAAAAGACCACAGTGCCCTCGACGGAGACGTCGAAGGAGGGAGAGTGGGACTTTCCGTCGTAGTTGTCGTAGACGGTGAAGGTGCGGATGTAGTAGCGGCCGGAGGGCAAATTGGGGATGATGTAGCAATTCTTCTTGCCAGCGGAGAGGGGGAAGTAGCGGAGGGTCTTCTCCTGGGGGTGGCGGAACTGGAGGGGCTCGGAGACGACGGAGGTGGCGGCGGCG